>CM060954.1:23985885-24415500 GCA_030765055.1 Mantis religiosa
TCGGAACTAAGCCTTGTTTTGAAAGGGATCTTTCGAGGTTCCTCTTGGTACTATCCTCCACAGGAGAGAGAGTTTCCGAGGCCTCAGACGCAGGGGTTTTGGCGAAGGTTCCCACACCCTCCCTGGACAGGTTTATGACATCTGATGTCAGTACAGCTACAGACCATTCAAAAACATTCTGACGGCTTCTACTTTTGTGAATGAATCTTCTCGGTTTTAGTGTACAGAGTGAATATGGCGCATGTTTTTAACGGTTCTACTCCTTGAGTAAGGCAGCACATACCTTTCAGCGACCTTCTTTGCGCTGCTGGACAGTAAAGTCTGTCTACTCAACGCAAGTGCACGGCGGCCGCTTTCTTTGAGGAACCCTCATAATCGTTTTACAACATGGACCCTCCTCCTGACGGTCCTCTCTACAAGGTTGCAACATTTTAACATCACCGTCTTGCACCTAATGAAACAGAACAACTGGAAGTTGGAACTTTGGCAACTGAGACTCCACGCGGAGTAGATATGCAACTGTCATTTTCAGAAAATCGGGGTTACTATTGGTCCCCAACGTCAGTGTTCCATTTCTGAAGTGTGGAGATAGATTTATGACGGTCATTAGTGGGCGGAAAGGTCAGGTCCTTTGAGGTCCCTTTGAGTGGGAACTGCACACACGTTAAAAAAAAACCAGACTTTACCACTGCAACTCCAATGATGCTAGTTTTTCTTTTGTCTTTGGTTGTGTATGTGAACGTATAATATTTTGTTCTACTTATTGGTGAATATATGATATGGGTAGTCCAACAACATTTCGAAAGAGAAAGTTTATATGCAGTCGTTTTACTAAACATAGAAAAGTAAATGTAGAAAATATAAATAGAAGAGACAATGTAGCCACATGTAATGTTGAGGTTAGCAGGCCCAGTTCAACAATATATGTGCTAGTCATGATAATAGTCATATGCAGAAATTGATGAGCTGCGAGTCCTGAAAGCAGATAAAATAGTTGAAGAACTGGCCAAGAAGACAAGACAAATGAAGAGGAACTTGAAAAGAACAAGTGAGAATACAGAGGGTCAAGACTTTGCAGCAGGAATGTTCTGACTCATGTGAGAAGTCAGTAATCAATATACGAACTTTAAAGCTGTTTTTCTCAGTTTCACAATTTTTCAGGTTCCGGTACACTTTTTTAAAAAACTAATCAACCAAAAACAATTGATATTTTTGTGTGTATTAAGCAGACTCATAAGAATAACAATAAGTATGTATGTATTTATTCACTGTAATTGGGTACTACCCGGTGGCAGAGTTAAGAATACAGATCAAATTACAAATACTAGATTTACAACAATAACACAATAAACAATACAAATATGATATTATTTTAACTTTAGTCACTTAAAACATATCTAATTACTTCTCTATTTACATATTATATACCATTATAATTCAAAAGTTAAACTATAAACCATCTAGATTTTTTCTAAATTCCTTCAGCGACAGGGGACAGCCCTGAAAGACTGCTACAGGCAATTCATTCCATTCTTCAATGGTTCTATTAACAAAAGAAAATTTTCCTACGTCGGTTCTGTATCTTCTACCCTTAATTTTATACCTATGATCGTTTTGTCCATAATAATCCGGATTATCTAACCTTACACTAACGTCCACTCATGCCTTTACACAAGCATTAGCTTTGAATAATGCTACCAACCTATGTTTTTTACGCCTAATTCTTAATTCCTCCCATTTAGTCTCATCTCCTTTTATAGGCCCAAAATACTTGCCTATTTTTATGAATTTTATTGCCCTCTTCTGTATTTTTTCTAACGGATCGATTTGGTTAAGTCTATACGGGTCCCAGCACGCTACTCCATATTCCATAACCGACCGCTCTAAGGCCTTGTAGGTAATTTCCCTGGACCTAACGCTCCCCTTTTTCAATATTCTCATTACGAAATGTAATGCCTTCCACGCATTCCTAGATGTGGAATTTACTTGTTCCTCCCATCCAGCATTACTTGCCAGGTACACTCCCAAGTATTTGGAGCTGTCCACGTGTGGAATTTGCACCCCTCCCATGTGATAGTTAACAATAATTTTGCCCTTCTGCGATTCACAATACTCGTTAAAAAAATCTGAAATTTCAATGTTTTTTTTTTTTTTTTTTTTTTTTTTTTTTTTTTTTTTTTTTTTTTTTTTTACAAAAACTAAAAAACTGTAACAAATTATTAGTACAAAATTTTCAAATAATAATAGATATTATTAAAGACAAAGGTTTTAAGAACATGCCTGAAAATTTTCATGCACATATCAATAATTTCTTAGTAAGATGCACCCAAAAATCATGGAAGTAGCATTGTGAAGATAAGCTGTACCTTCTCATCTTAAGGCATTTTTGAGAAAACCTTTAAAAAACATGGTTTGGTGAAAATGCTTTCTGTTTTCGTTAATTCAGGGGCCTCAAAAGGGAGTTTTTAGTGAATTCTCGACATTTCCAAGTACCTACGTAGTTACTATAGAAAGTAGAAAGGCATACATATGGACGGGAAGTCGTCGAGACCTCGCTGCGATGAGTCAAAAAGCCCAGGAACATTAATTTACCTGCGCACCTGCTATAATCTTTGACTCACTCGCAAGCTGTTTTAGATGACACATCCATCTGAGTAGCAGGTAATCATGATCACAGCCAGAACATAGCCACTTCCTGGAAGTTGCCGTTTATCTTAGAGCACCGCCGAAACCGCGGTATGGCAAAATCGGCGACCGACAAAGATAGTTGATTCGGCGGGTTATTGATTCGCCATTAACGTCTAATGCCCCGCTCGGGCATGATATATGGCCATGAAGATCAAACGATTGCTGAGATATATTGCGGTGGCGCACACATTTTAATGCTAGCATGTTCTGTAAGCGCTTCACGCTTGTAATATAAGCTAGTAATGTAACTAAGTAAGGTCCCGGTTCGATTCTTGGTGACAGGTCTCCTCCACGCTTGCCTCTCTCCCATTTTCTCTCCCTCTTTCAGGACAAAGGCAAATGTAGAGGCCTGCAATTTGGAATTTCCCGACTCGGTCAGAGGATGGCAACTGCGGAGCTCACCTTCCGGCGGTTTAGGCGGATAGCCGTGAGCACCTCCTAGCCGAGTGATCAAACCAGAAATTACTACAGAATCTCTGCCACTTACATGTCCGTTTCTGTAGCCCATATGTCTCCTGCTGTTCTTTCACCTCATCCGTTCTTCCTCTTGCCCGCTTAGGTGGTAGCGTGTCTGCCCTACGTTCAAGAGGTCCCGAGTTCAAATCTCGGTCAGGGTGAGTTACCTGGATACGGTTTCTCCGGGGTTTTCCGTTATCCTGAAAGACGAATGTCGGGTAACTCTAAGCTCCATGGACCCCGGACTCATTTGAGCACATCACCCATTCCATTCCTCGTCCGATTTGACTTAACGTTGGAGGACGTAAAATTAAAAAAAAAAAAATCTCGGACTAGAACCATCTTGTTGTAAACATTTGGGAAGGAAGAAAGAGACAGTATACTAATGCAAAGCTACTGTTGGAGGGAAATTTATAGGTGTATACAGAGGCGGAAACGTTAGTTTCATCATTACATTTAGTCGTACTCTATTGTCTTACATTCTTCATAATAGTTTAAATTTGGTCAGAAATTTATGTGGCTTCCCACAAGAAACGTTTTGTTAAAATTCAAATTTTAGTACTTAAAGTGCACATGTGTGTGTCTATATAATTTATGAATAATTATTTTAGATGGAGCTAGTACATTTTTATTCCCAAGGTCAAAATTCAGCTTTGTTACACTAGACATTGTAGTTATAAAGATTTTCAAATATTCATTGGCTTAAATGAGGTCGTTATAGTTACGAAAAGGCGCGATATGCAATTGGAACAGTCATTTTTCTTTTCTTATTTCTAAGAGCCTAGGAGCTCAACCCCTCATTTATTTACTTCCTGAAAATGCTCTACGAAGTGATATCAGTCACTTATTTTCCTTCCTCTTTACATACATTTTAAATGTTGAATGCTCCGAACATTGTTTTGTTTCAAAAACCAGTTTATGTCCTAATTACTAGATCAAGCATTACCTTAAAATACCCGCTATAGTGTAACTTCATCGGTACGCTTTTATTTTACACCGTCTCCAAAATAGTGTATTCTTGCGTTTTCAGGTAAACAAGGACATACATTTTAAGAAAACAATGCAGACTCAAGATCCAACTGATATGCAAGAATTCTGAAGACCTTGGTATGTAACTAGATTAGTTTTAGTGCATGTATGTTACATAGATAACTCATTACGAAAGGTTAAATGATAAAACTTAAAAGATTCTCATAGCAAGAAGAAATAAAATGCACGATCGGTAGTTAACATTCATTGCAAAACCATTTTTTTTTTTTTGTATGTTACGTCCTCCAACGTTAAGTTATATCGGACGGTGAATGGAATGGGTGAAATGATGCTCAAATGAGCCCAGGGTCCATAGAGCGTCCAGTTACCCAACATTCGTCTTTCAGGATAAGGGAAAACCCCGGAAAAACCTTATCCAGGTAACTCACCCTGACCGAGATTCGAACTCGGGACCTCTTGAACGTGAGGCAGACACTCTACCAAAACGCTATCGAGGCGGGCTTGCAAAACCATCATATATACGAGGGGTGTACGTAAAATAAGGTCTCCAAGATGCTGGAGCCGTGAGGAACGCTATTACGCGAGATCCGGCAACACTGGCGTGTAGCCTGGTTTTACCCCTTCAAATCCCCACTACAACGAACCTGTTGCAACCATTAGTCTTGGCTGGGCAGCCGTTTGCGATGGAGCTTCCTATCACTTCCTTCGCCAAGTTCGAGTTGCGTGCAGTGATACGTTTTTTGAGTGCCAAAGGCACCCCCACTGAAATTCATCGTCAGTTATGCGAAGTCTATGGGCCACAGTGTATGGACGCCAAAAACGTGCGAAAGTGGGCCAGAGAGATCAAGACGGACGTACAGAAGTCCATGACGTACAGCGTTCTGGTCGGTCTTCGATTTCAGCCGAAACAATTGCAAAAGTGGAGCAAGAAATGCTTAAAGATCGGCGTGTGACAGTTCGCGAGCTGTGCGAACTAATCCCTGAAGTAATAACTACGTAAAGGCAATAACTTAAGAACTTCTCAGTTAGCGGGGTTTAGAATTGAAGACGAAACAGAACTAAATGAAAAAATAATAGAAATTTGGCAAGAAGAATGGGATACAAGTGAGAAAGGTAGGCGGGCTTATACATTTTTTCCAGATAAAAAAGAACGACTATTAATTAAATATTTACAGCCAACGCATGGCCTACTTAATTTATCTATCAGGACATGGTCCGTACCCCGAATACCTATATAGGTTTGGTCAGAGAGAAAGCAATCTATGTGCATGTGGACAAATAGGTACCCCTGAGCATACCATATGGGAATGTATAAATATTTTAACATTAAGAATAGAACATGGCAAATACATACAGAATAGAATGTTGAACGAAATAATCGAAAAAAGAAACTATATTATTACTTAAGTTTTCTAAAAGTAAATATGAAGAATTTTATAGATTCTAACTGGGCAACGTTTTATAGCGCAATTATGCTATTTTTTTCCTCTAACGTGTTAATTAGTATCTTGAATTCCCTCATAGACTGTTTTTTTAAATATCTTTTTATTCTTTTGTATTTTATTATTAAAAACTGTTACATCTCAGCATTGGCTAAATTATTGTAAAACTTGCATGTGTTTCTTAAATTAAATATATAAAATGTTTTTAAAGTATTTTTCTATGCATGCAAGCTATAATCAATATCCCTAAGTGTTAATATTTTTTTGTTAATTATTGTATATTATTAATGTATAAATTAAATGTAATATACGACTCGGTCATAATATTAGATACCGAGTTTAAAGAGATGGGTGCCCCCTAGTCTGTGGTTTTTTTTTAATCCATTAAGTCAGTAAGACTACGGTTGACAAGATTTTGAGCAAACATTTGCATTATCGCAAGATGTGTGCGAGGTGGGTCCCCAAAATGCTCACCGAAGACCATAAACGGCTCAATTCGGATAGAACATCCTCACCCATCCCTCCAACAGTCCAGACTTAGCACCTAGTGATCATCTGTTTCCTGAGTTGAAGTCACACTTGGGTGGAACACATTTCCAGACCGACGATGATTTGAAAAACGAGGTTCAGCGCTACCTGCGCAACTTGGCGGGAGAGTGCTATGACAAGGGTATACAAAAACTGCCACAGCGCATGCAAAAGTGCATCGATCGCAATGGTGATTACGTTGAAAAATAGCTGAAAATTTCGCCTTTCCATTAATGTAACATTCACTCATGTTTTCTATATTAAATAAAATTGGAGACCTTATTTTACGCACACACCTTGTATTAAGTTTCGAAACTAGTCTCTTAACTACATATAATTATTTTTTTAATATCCAGATAAACTGAATTATAAAAAGAAGAGAATCTTCGTTACGGAGGGCAACACTTTCGAGGAGAAAAAAATCATATTAATGTTGCCATTAGAGCATTATGTAAAAAAAGTTGTTACGGTATTTATTCTACTTTTATTTGAGCCGCAAAGACTGGATCTAATTGGAATAATTTCCTGCAGGCTGTCAGGAAACGTTAATTACGGATTCATATTATTAGCTGCTGGCAAATGTTTCATCCTCTATCCATCATACGAGATGTCCAAAAGTCGGAGTGTAATTTGAAGCTTCCCTTATGCAGCCACAGTTTTAGCTAAACAACTTTCTTTATATTTGAATACTCTAAGAAGCATGACATACTTTTAACAACGACCCGGATTCTGGTGACTTAAAAATACTTTAAGAACCCCTATAAATTACTCTTCACATTAAAAAAATGTGTTAGTTACGTAAAATTAGCTTATAGTATGAACTGTGAAAGAATTTAGTGACATATGGGAAATGCTATCGTGTAGTGCGTGAATTGGACATTGCGACGAAGTGATAACGCTGCAGACCTATAGCTGGCTCAGCTCGTTAAAGCACAGACGCAGTCGAAAGATCTGTGGTTTAAATTCAACCGGAACCATCCTCCCTCAACTTTTTTCCATGTTTTCCTCCGTCATAACTGCAAATTCCGGGGAAATATATCGAAATGTTTATATGGACAGTATTTAGAAATTCTATAACTAACTGCAAGCGAGATAGATCAAAGATGAGTACTAAACAGCTCGCGGTTCAAATTCCGCAAAGCCTGCTCTTATCTGGTAGACATTTTCAGGTTTTCCTCAGTCCTGGCAAATACCTGGGAGAATCCTAGCTTAATCCTGGAATTTATCCTTCCCAAATAAAACTACATTTCGTGTAAGTGTACTTAAAAACGATTACCCCAATTTCGGCAGATAGAACTCACTTGGGACAAAATTCCACAACACTGGCGGAACTAATATCATCTTGGCAAATAACAGTGTCCTTAACTGACAACTTTTATACCATAAATCCTACATACGAGGGATCAAACCTGGACTGTCAAAGGCAGGCGCTCGAACCACTCAACCACGGCGACGGCTTCTGATGACGAAGGGGGTGAGAGAGAGGAGGCGCAGGTTATAGGTATTTGAGTATAGTTTGGGGCGGGGGAATTTTGTTGAACAATTTTTAATAGATATTGAACCCAAATAGCAAGTTTGCATTTATAAGCTTATTCTTTTTTGAGTTATTCTGTTCAGAAACACAAATTCACGGATTTTTTTTTTCTAAAAAAAAACTTTGTGTGTGTGTGTGTGTGTGTGTGTGTGTGTGTGTGTGTGTGTGTGTGTGTGTGTGTGTGTGATAATGTGAAATGAAATGTGTAGTGTTTAACGCCCGCTTTTACTACATACGGCACCGCAGGCGGTGACACTGATGGTACATGAGATGAATATGGAGCACCGGTGGAATGAGATGGCGGGGGAAACCGGAGGTCCCGGAGAAAACCCGCCCAAGCACCGTGTTGTCCACCACAAAACTCGCTTTACGTTCGCCTGGGATCGAACCCGGGCCGCCTTGGTGAGAGCCAAGCGGTCTAACCACTGAACACTGTGTGTATGTGCGTGTGTGTGTGTGTGTGTGCGTGTGTGTGTGTGTGTGTACAGGGGCCCTCTCAAAAATGTATTTCTGTGAATTCCCAACCTTATATTTTTTGGTGGAATACAATACCTAATTCCTTCAATTATCATATGTAGTTAGTAGAAAACTGGTAACAAAGAACATTTCGGAAATGGTTAACGAATATAAAAAATTTTGACATAAATTGCGTTCATTAATATTCTACATATTTTTGCTTACGAAACCTTTTTTTATCTCTTACAATTTATCAGTTACACAAGTTCTTTTAAACGAAGAGGACTATAGTTTAACAAAATCGTTTGTCATTTTTTATAAAACTTTAAAAGAAAAATCATATCAGTGTATACCGTCTGTGATGTATGTGTGGTATAAAGGGGCGTAAAGTACACAAAACACGTTTGCTTTGTAGCAAGAAATTGCCTTTGTGCATAAAAACTTGATTGAACATTTAATATGTCTTAAATTCCTCTCTGAGGTTAGTTTGAGATTAAGTTCATTATTTTTTCGAAGCTGTTGAGTGTTAATAAAGACCAGTGTTCTTAAAAGTAAAGTATTTAAATATATTTTAAGCAATGATGGTTGAAATATGTGTATGGAGGTTTTCTCTGGACACATGCCGAACATCCTTAAATCAAGCACATAATTTTAATTTTAAAACGTGTTCGGCGGAGGTACTGCATGCTCAAGTGTTGACATATAACTTAAAACCGGCCAGTTCGCTCCGGGCATTGGGAAATTACTTTCAAATATTTATAGTTTCCTCTCACACGCGCCGACTGACCGTTATGTTCACATATGTACATTGTCCTTGCCCCTTTCTCAGTCATGACTCCTCGATAGGATAAATCATTCGTACTGAAAACGCTATGATTCATGAGGACTCATGACTCGGTTGACCCTGCTGTGAACGTGTTGCTGTCATTTCTTGTTTCATAATTGGAACCAATGCTCTGATAGGGTGGCACTCCAGACTTACGAATGAATTAATTCATTTGTCAACTTGACTATAATACACTGGGCGAGGTGGGTCAGGAATTAGCGCATTCGAGAAGTCACGGGTTCTATTCACGGTTACTCCTAACTAGCCAAAGGTTTTTAATTTTCCTGGTCAGGTCGATCTGCCGGTTGGCTAATTTCCTTGGCGATTTTCAGGGATAAATATCGGGCGATGGTGCTGCTAACCTGTGGGATTAAGCTTTGTAAATGCTGTTCTCTGAGGTCACTTGTCTTCGCAGGGGAGGAGGGGCGTTTTTTGAGACCCAGAGCCTGTTATGCTGGGGGTTGAAGAACTTGCATCACCTGTTAGGGTACTCTCATCTCATGCATCCCTCCCAAGCAATGCTCCACACTTCTTCTCCACATACGATACAATTCTTAGTTAACCCCCCCCCCCGCTCAATATACCCAGTCCTCAACCGCCGGCCCTCTCTCCCCTTACTATATGCAATTTTCTCCTCTCCATTTTTTTTTCTTCAAAACTAGTTCTGACTATTTTTATCAAAACACTACGTTTAAACATTTGTCATGACATGAAATGAATTTTCTGGGAATAGTTTTTGAAGTCTTCATTCTAAATGATGTGCCTTTGACCTTGTACCTCATGGACCACTTATAGAAAAACTTTGCAATATGCAAATAGACAACAGAGCGATTATTTGGATTCGGGAATTCTTGAGCGGATGAACCCAAAGAGTGCGCGTCGGAGATAGATTATCGTCCCCTACCGAAGTAACCTCAGGTGTCCCCCAGGGTAGCGTGATCGGGCCGTTGCTTTTCTTAGCATATGTAAATGACTTATGGAAAGGGATAACATCACAAATTCGGCTTTTTTGCAGATGATTGTATAATCTATAGAAATATCAAGACCGAAGGTGACGTTAACAATTTACAAGAAGATTTAAACAAAATTCAACTCTGGGCGCAATCCAATCAAATGGAGATAAATCCAAGTAAATGTAAAACAATTATATTTTCAAGGACAAGAACAGAAGAAAATGTGATGTATAAATTAGATAACAAGATAATACCCAGGGTAAGTAGCACTAGATATCTAGGTGTAATAATAAATGAAAGATTGGAATGGGGGGAACATGTAAACTCGGTCACTGGAAAAGCCTGCAAAGCATTACACTTTGTAATGAGAATATTAAAACGCAGCAATGGGAAATCGCGAAATTTAGCTTACACATCCTTAGTCCGACCAATACTAGAATATAGCGCGGCATGCTGGGATCCATATCGGGTTGGTCAAAAACAAGCACTCGAGAGAGTCCGAAAACGAGCAGCTAAATTTGTTGACAGAGGAATGCGATTTGAAAACCCTACAGGCACTGCTACCTCCTGGGAATCATTGGAGAAACGTAGAAAACGGGCAAGGCTATGTGCAATTTTTAGAGCATATAAGGGGGAACCTGCATGGAAAGATATAACAAAGCGCTTGTTGACACCATCATATAGGGGAAGGAATGATCACTCTAAAAAAATAAGAAATAGGGAACAGAAAACTGATATAGGTAAATTTTCCTTTACCAATAGAACAATTAATGACTGGAACAATTTGACCGCAGAGTTACTGGAGACTTTGCCTCCAAATGTAAATAATTTCAAAGAGAGGTTAAAAAGAAATCCTGTATAGTTACCATAGTGCATGAAAGGAATTGTATATATGTTGTAAGGAATTGTATATTATACTGTTACCATAGTGCATGAAAGGAATTGTATATATGTTGTAAGGAATTGTATGTTATATTGTAAGGAGTTGTATATTATACTGTAAAGAATTGTATATCATACTGTCACCGGGCCATGCTCTAAGCAGTGAAATAAAGTATCTATCTATCTAATTAATAAACTGTAAGGGATAGACAAAATCCTACTGCACTCATTCCTTTAAATCTATTTCTGTTGTAGATACCTAAAAGTAAATAAGCAATAAGACAATTACTGCAAATGTTTGTAGTACCTAAGTACAACACAAGAGTTTTGGTAGTAATGTTAAATATTAATTACCAGCAAAATAAATTTTATTTTCAAAATACGGAAAGACTGTAATGTTGAGTTTTATGTACAGGTTTCTTTCTACAAGGTTTCAGACCTAAAGCCTTAGGTGATTACGTGTAACTCTGTTAAATGCCCATCTACAATTTGTCATCCATCACAGATTATGACTGGTGTTTAGGGAAAACTCTACTAAATGCCTTAATTTGCTTTCCAGGAAGAGGTTTACAGAGCAAAAGCTACCTGATAAACTCTATGGAAAATCCAGTTTCGTCCGATAGTTTTTTGCTAATGGCATTAGCTACCTGTGGACTATAGACCTAACATTAACAACTTGGGCGCCGTTACGAAATGACCGTCATTAGAGACGATAAGATTGTAATATTTTGGCAGATTCTCTGCGGAAATGAGTGCAGCACTCTTACCTAATTTTGTGCTGTAGGTTGGAAATGTCAAACCAAACCAAGGTATCCCAGGAATTTCATAACAAGCTGTTATGAAAGTTTGCAGAATCCATCCGAGTATATATTACTAATAAGATTTGCTTAATAGTATTACTATAATAGTGGATAATACACTATATATGTGTTTTTGGAGCTAAAAATTACTTTTTACTTTCCTCCTACGTACTTAAAAAGAGAAAGCATTGTACTCCACCCAAAACTTTTATGCTATTTTACAGAAAATACACTTTTGATACTTTCAAAATTTAAAAAAATGCACTTATTAAAAAAATAAGTGTGTCTGGTAAACAGCATAAATAAAAAATTAAAAGTCTGTCGAATACCATACTTAAGTTCAGCGGTTTTCGATGTTGCAAGGATTTTCAAGGGCATCTTCTACCCTAAACTCCCTTTACAAGGAAAATTTTTTGATGTTGATAATTTTCTTAAAAAGTATCTAACGATTATGATTGAAATACTGCCTGTTTTAGGATATTTTAATGACAAATGAAAGACAAAGCTCGAATTTTGCATGTTTGCCCCCCCCCCCCATGGACCCCTTCATTCTTAATGACGTTTACGTAAAAGAAAGAAAATATTACCACATAATGTAAATATTTAGGTTTCATTAATTTATATCAAATAAAGCTTTTTTTTGTGGAGTTAAACATTTCCAAAATATTCCTTGTTATTGATTTAAATTTTTAAAATATTTTAGACGTTATATTTCCTGTTGCTCTAAACCGAATTGCGACCTTCTCCTAAAAGATATAATACTGCTTAAACCTAACGTATTCCCGTGTTTCTATTTGAGGCTACAAGGGAATATGAAACAAGATTTTCTACATTATTTACTTCCATTAACTCGAAGTTGTCAGAAGATATCTTTTAAAGTATATTTTATAGAGCAGTGGATGGAGAAACATGTGAATGTATATAAGAATTGTTTCTTTCTTCTCGTGGTCAAAGAGTGTCATTTCAAAGCCACCAAATAGAGACAGTCACTTGAAAAATCTGACAATCGCTTTACGTACTCTATCATAGAACAACATGGTAATGAATTTAAGGCTTGTGTGATTTAAGGTAATGCATCCGTAAAATAGTACAGAAATTGTAAATAATTAAATTTTATAATAAAATAATATGTATCAAAACTTACGAAAATATCATATTCGTGCTTGCTTGTGCATTTCAACTACCCATTCACTACTGGAAAACACCCAACATTAAAGCTCGTTCTTTGACAAAACCTTTTTCAGCATTTACCCCTACAATGCACTTTTTGTACAAACCTGTTTAAAATCTTATACATTACTTCTGTCAAAACTAGGACATTAAAGAAAAGTACCAAATACTTTTTAAAATATTGCTCCAATTTAAACAAATAAAGTAATAACTTGAAAAATAAAAAATAAAAATTAAGGGTAGAGAAAACTAATAATTTTTCTACACTAATTAAGGTTTAATATAACAATTTTGATATCATATATTTCATGGAAACTTCTTTACCGTAACATCTGAATTTTTTTAGCTTTTTAAACGCAGTGTGGAAGAGTTTAATTAGAATCATAAATTTAGATAGTAAAAAATATTGTAATAGCCACACAAACCTATAATTATTAAACATTTGTATGTATAAATGAGGTAAATTTTAACGAGATATCTTATAAACTATTGCTTGTTCAAATTTTACATTTTACATTAGCTTTAAGGGAAGCAGGAAATGTGGAGGTTAGTCAAGGGCATCCTGGTCAAAGTAATTCCCTGTTTCCTAAATTCCTTTGAAAAACATCAAGTACATACATATATCTGGCAATGGGGAATATCGATGGTAAATTTCATTATTCTAGCTTTCATACTTTATGTTTAAATTTCTTTAATAAGTAAACAAAAGAAAATATTTTGTGAAAAAATAGGGTCTATTGCTGCCCCCAACATTAGAATAACTATGCACAGCAGAGCACTCAAATTGTTTACACTTCAGCCTCATAAATGTGTTATGATAATAACCTAAAATTTTATAAGTATCTCTAATGATTTTGTCAAAATAAATTTTTGAATATCAATAAAAATGAAAATGTAAAATTAACACATTTTCTCCAAAAAGATATGGTTGCCATATTCAAACGCTGAGTTATTTCATAATAATTCTAGGTCACTGTATAATTCTACATAAAAAGAATACTAAATTTGAAACCTCTAGCCCTAATAGTTGCTAAGAAAAATGGCCGTATATATGAAAAAAAAATGTTGCCGAGTAAAAGCTCTTGAACCGTGTCATGTTACCATTTAAATGGAATGCATCCATATCTTTAAAGCGTATTTAAATAAAGACGCACTGTATATAACCATAAAACTGTATATATTCTTGTTTAGAAAATATCAAAGATTTTAACTGTAATGAAAATGAAAACTGACATTCTTTATTATTTCACACTTACTGTTTCACTTGGAGAAGTAACTGGAATAATCTTTGGTAAGAACACTTTTTATAAGATGTTATTGTTATTGTGATTATTTTATTATAATTAGCTATTACTTGCGAATTATTGGTCTGCAACAAAGTGGATTTTGGCACGCCACGCCATGCGGAGGCCTTAGAGCACGTGAAACTTACCGTTCGATGTTTGTCACTTGCGAATGCACACACACGCCCGCCCGCCTCTCATTCACACAGAAGAGCTGACCGGAGTTATGGCAGCAATAAAACAAAACTGGTTGCGATCACAGACACTGCTGTCCAAGTAGACAAAGGAGAGACGCAATGAAAATCACATTAAATCCACGCCACATGAATGGGAAAGACTTGCACACGGCTCTCCTCTGCGGAGAATGGTAGCAGTGGGGCCCCAAAGAAAACTTGCAAATAGGTAGAAAGAGGGAAGGGGAAGGAAGCCCCGGGCACGTGGATTGTTGTTGCTTTCCATGGGGATGAGGGACAGATGTTCGCCACGCTGCTGCCTCCAGGTATGACGACTATACAGCTGTGTCCACGAGAATTGCATCTCACCTTTTGTTTACTTACGTTTAAAGCACGAGGTTGGTTTGTTACTGTGTTAAATTCACATGACTTTCTGCCTACACATCTTCTAATCGTGATAAAGATTTGCACAACTATTACTACTTTATCGAACATGTGACAGTAACAAAAATGCATTCCACCCAAATTTCACTGCAAATACCCTTTTGACATTCCCAGAATCCAAAAAGGTATTTTTAGAATTTTTACAAAGTACTACCATTTTTGTACTATTATCAAACTCGTATTCTGTCCGCCTTGGTAGCGTGTCTGCCTCACGTTTAAGAGGTCCAGAGTTCGCATCTCGGTCAGGATGAGTTACCTGGATGAGGCTTTTTCCGGGGTTTTCCCTTATCCTGAAAGACGAATGTCGGGTAACCATAAGCTCTATGGACCCCGGACTCATTTGAGCACCATTTCATCCATTCCATTCATCGTCCGATATGACTTAACGTTGGAGGACGTAATCTACACACAAAAAATGTCCACCTTTGTAGCGTAGATGGTAGCGTGTCTGCCTCACGTTTAAGAGGTCCAGAGTTCGCATCTCGGTCAGGATGAGTTACCTGGATGAGGCTTTTTCCGGGGTTTTCCCTTATCCTGAAAGACGAATGTCGGGTAACCATAAGCTCTATGGACCCCGGACTCATTTGAGCATCATTTCATCCATTCCATCCATCGTCCGATATGACTTAACGTTGGAGGCCGTAAATTACACACAAAAAAAATGTCCACCTTTGTAGCGTAGGTGATAGCGTGTCTGCCCCATGTTCAACAGATCCCGAGTTCGAATCTCGGTCAGGGGGAGTTATCTAGGTAATGTTTTTCTCAGGAGTTTTCTCTTATCCTGAAATATGAACGTCTGGTAAAGTCTGTCTACTCAACGCAAGTGCACGGCGGCCGCTTTCTTTGAGGAACCCTCATAATCGTTTTACAACATGGACCCTCCTCCTGACGGTCCTCTCTACAAGGTTGCAACATTTTAACATCGCCGTCTTGCACCTAATGAAACAGATCAACTTGAAGTTGGAACTTTGGCAACTGAGACTCCACGTGGAGTAAACATGCCACTGTCATTTCCAGAAAATCAGGATTGCTATTGGTCCTCAACGTCAGTGTTCCATTTCTGAAGTGTGGAGATAGATTTATAACGGTCATTAGTGGGCGGAAAGGTCAGGTTCTTTGAGGTCCCTTTGAGTGGGAACTGCACACACGTTAAAAAAAACAGACTTTAACTAAACTCCATGGAACATGGGCTCATTGGAGCATCATTTCGCCCATTTCATTCATATCCGATATGACAACGTAGGAGGACGTTAATAAAAAGTACTTAAGAAATAGCCATTTGTAAAATGGTTGTATTCCATATTTTCTTATAGATACAATGGGAATAGGGCAATACAGGCTGAGCCGATAGTTAAATCTTTTAAGAGCTGGTCGCTATGTAAGGACTTTGGTATTCCATTTCCTTTGCATGGCCAGGGCTTTGGGCTTTAACATTTTTGATATGTGCATTCAAGTGTCTTTCCCTGTCCACTCTTGTACAGCCAGGTTTAAAAAACTCTTACTCCTCTACCTACTTCATATTAATCGGATCAACATTTGTACAAATGGTTGTATTACGAATACACATTCCCCTGTGATAGATACAATAGGTAGAGAGGAATATATCAGACTAAAGGCAATAACAAAACCCTTTAGAAGCTGATTATTATGTGATGGGCTGAAATTGCACTCTTTGTAGAACTAGGGAACACATGACAGATAACGCAACGAAAGCTTGCCAGCCGGAGCTGCACGAATCTCTGATATTACTCGAACAAAATCGGGTTGCCTCGTCATCGATTGAAAGCCAAAGGATTTAGCATTCCTCAATCTTGATTTTAACGGAAGTACGATAGACAAGTAATATATCCTAAACAAATACTAAAACACAGAATAGATCCGCTCAATAACATATTCGCACACCTCGAGAGGTTGTTGGATACTGGAGCCCCTTAAGAGGAATAATGGCCCTGCAACAGGCGTAACGGCACGCACGGTACACATCTGGCACATTGGCAAGCTTTCGTTGCACCATCTCTACCATTTGAAAAACGTAGAAGTACAGTAGAAGCTCGTTTACCCGGATCAACTGGGTTAACAAAAATCCAGTCGTTCAGAGAATGACGGAAAGAGATAAAAAAACATATACATCACCGAAATATTTTAATACAGTTTATAAATTACTTTCGCGAAAACCTACAACCACACAGATTGCAGTTACTGTAATAGCCTATGTATTTGTACGGTACTACAAACTAGTCGGTAGTAAAAAAGGCAGTGAACTTCTGTTGTCTCAGTTTAGCATATCGCTTACGAGCAGCGCGATCTCGCATCCGCTTTGACATTAGAAGTTCATTTGGGCAATGTTTCGGCTTGACTTTCGAAATAAACCATTAATTTCTCTTGTTTGCTACCACTTGTGCGTGGGTCATAACCACAGTTGGTTCAACAACACTCTCAATCTGAATATTCCTCATTTTCAGTAACAGTGCATGATGCAATAATGTCTTCCTCTGTAATCGGTTTATAACCTCCGTCACTGGCAATGTATTGTGACTTTGTGGGTTCGTAAAATTAAAAGTCAAATTTGCAATCATTCAAAATGCTCTTTATTTCCGTAGAAAGATACGTTTGTACAGATCTGAGCAGCAGAATGACGTTATATACACGAACGCAGTCTTCAAGGCCGTCTGCACACTGCACAATTAACAGTTCTCGACTGTTCATTAGCAACTAACTCGCGACTTGCTGTCTCTCGTCTTTTATAACCGAACCATCGGTTTTGCCCGCCTTGGTAGCGTGGTGGTAGCGTGTCTGCCTCACGTTCAAGAGGTCCCGAGTTCGAATTTCGGTCAGGGTGAGTCTCCTGGATAAGGTTTTTCCGGGGTTTTCCCGTATCCTGAAAGACGAATGTCGGGTAGCTCAAAGCTCCATCTCAGTGGTTAGACCGCTTGGCTCTCACCAAGGCGGCCCGGGTTCGATCCCAGGCGACCGCAAAGTGAGATTTGTGGTGGACAACACGGCGCTGGGGCGGGTTTTCTCTGGGATCTCCAGTTTCCCCCGCCATCTCATTCCACCGGTGCTCCATCTTCATCTCATGTATCATCAGTGTCATCGCCTGCGGTGCCGTATGTAGTAAAAGCGGGCGTTAAACACTACACGTCATGTCAAAGCTCCATGGACCCTGGGCTCATTTGAGCATCATTTCATCCATTCCATTCATCGTCCGATATGACTTAACGTTGGAGGACGTAAATTACAAAAAAAAAAAAAAAAAAAACATCGTTTCTCGAAAGTTGCCGAAACCACGCGATTTTTCGTGGCGTAACGAGACAAGGGGAGAATTATTCAGACATCTCTGTCTCTTTCTCCCTCTGTGCTCTCTCTCTCTCTCTCTCTCTCTCTCTCTCTCTCTCTCTCTCTCTCTCTCTCTCTCTCTCTCTCTCTCTCTCTCTCTCTCTCTCTCTCTCTCTCTCTCTCTCTCTCTCTCTCTCTCTCTCTCTCTCTCTCTCTCTCTCTCTCTCTCTCGGCAAGTGCCAAGCGTTCTTCCACGTGTGGGCGTGGCCTGGGCACTATCTCTCTGTCTCTCTAGCCAAATAACAAGCGCCTCACGACAGTATTCTTCATCAACGTCGGAACAGCCATCGATAGTTTTAAAAATACCTTTAAAATCTTCTTCTTTTTCTTCATTTTTTTCTTCTTCAATCTTGTTTCCTGGCAAGTACACACATCACGCCACAATATTTTCCATTACTATCAAAAGTTTTTCAACCTAGTTCCAAGCAGGCGAATGAGTGCAATGAATTCGCCCGCTGGCAAGAGAATTCGAGAAATATACCTAACGAGAACAGCAATTTATTGTCTGTTTCAAAACTGGTCTCGGTTAAAAAGGTTTTACTGTGTTGAAAAAGTCAAACCAATAAAATAGAATATCTCGGAAATTGTTAACTCTAAAAAATGTTTGACCTAGCGATATCCACATATGGATGGCTACTATAAATCTGGTAGATCACGGGACGGGCTTTCCAACCGTGCAGTCGGCGGGGCCGTAGCTCTAAGCGTTAGAGAGATATTAGCGTTAGAAAAATGTTAGAACTTATTTATTTTTTTTATTTTTTTAATGTGTCGGTTAACCCGTATTTTGGGTCCCTGATCACGATAAAGTGGTCGGTTCCTCCGTAGCTCCCTTAGTTTAGCCGCTACGGCCGAAAAACCCTCGATAGGTTTAGCGCCCCTAGCGGCGGCGGTCGAAGCTACGGACCGACCGTCTCATAATCGTAGGTAAAGTCTGTCTACTCAACGCAAGTGCACGGCGGCCGCTTTCTTTGAGGAACCCTCATAATCGTTTTACAGCATGGACCCTCCTCCTGACGGTCCTTTCTACAATGTTGCAACATTTTAACATCACCATCTTGCACCTAATGCAACAGAACAACTGTAAGTTGGAAATTTGGCAACTGAGACTCCACGCGGAGTAGACATGCAACTGTCATTTTCAGAAAATAGGGGTTGCTATTGGTCCCCAACGTCAGTGTTCCATTTCTGAAGAGTGGAGATAGATTTATGACAGTCATTAGTGGGCGGGGAGGTCCCGTCCTTTGAGGTCCCTTTGACTGGGAACTGCACATACGTTGGCTAAACAGACTTTAGACCTCAGGGCGGCGAATCCAGCGGTGGAGGAATCGTGAAGCTAGCTGTAACAGTTTAGGAGATACGGCCGAAAAACCGGTCGACGAAACCCGAAAAAATTACAAGTCCAACTACATAGTCCTAGATGAGCTCCTAGATAGTCCATATCCACATTTTTTGTGTAGTGAGATTTTATCTCTACGTTTACCAATTTTGTAGCAACTATTACCTGAAAATAAAGAAACAGTTCTACTTAAAATTTAATTTCTGCAGTAAAATGAATTGCATATTTATCAGGTGTAGCCAATATTATTTTATATTATATCGAGATGTTCTTTATATAACAGAAATAAAGACCCTTCAACTAGATAAGCAATTTCCGTAAAACTTGTAGCATTATCAGGAATTAAAGGGTTTGCCCTAAGGCCTATGAGACCTCCGACTTCAGCTGTACAACAGTTTGACCATGTGATGGACCTAATTTGTAGATGGGCACAAAAACGACAGTGGACATGATGCACACTAAAATTAACATGACCTTGCTGTCGTAAACATTCCTATTGTATGAATCACGAATTGCGATGAGAATGTGGCTCATGCATAAACGATAGACGTCGTCGCACACGCGGGGCTGTAGCATGTGGAGGTTCCAAGAACAGCCCAGTTACCCTAAGAATTTAAAGCAGGGAAGTACGATGGAGTCGCATGTACCGCTATGCGTTAACACAACTTAACAAAACTTTTCGTAACAAAAATTAAATAAATATTCACCTGCAAAATAAAATGTCTGTTAATCACTACTAAGGTTTCGCAGACTTCAAACCTGTATGCGTGCAGAGCTTCTTAACGTCAAAAATTGGGCTAAAGCTTAAATTTATAGGCTTCGACAATAAATGCTTCATACTCTGGCATTACATTACATGATGGTTTGAATAACAATGGAAAGTGTGGGGCACACAGGAGAAAAATTGAAGCAAAATGTAGGGCGGGAATAAATGGAATAAGAATATGCAAATATAAATCCTTTCATGGAAGTGTTGAAAACAGTGTTGTTGTATAAATTAAATTTATTGGGAGTCGATTAATGACACCAAACAACACTTACTTTTAAATTTTCCCGGAACTAGTTTCAGAGGCCTTCCCTCTATCTTCAGCCGGACATCGACTGGTTCTCATTGGTGTAGCTGACAATATTTTGTCATCGGTCTCCTCTGGTGGCGGTTCGAGGAACTTGCTGAACAAATCTTTCTGGGGGATGTCGAAATTGAATACTTTGTTCCTATCTTTTTGAAATAAAGATATGTTCCCATATGGACAGTTCTTGTTTTCCTGTTGTATGTTTTAGTAATTTTGGTTCTGGATTTATGTTGTGGTTTTTCTCCCAAAAATGCGTGGCAACTGCTGATTTTTCTAATTGTTTGTATTTTATGTTCCTAAAGTGTTCCTTTGCTCTTGTTTCTAAATTTCTTTTGGTTTTTCCAATATAAATTTGACTACAGTCACAGCATTCACCTAATTTGCTCAAACATCAAAGATGCCATTCCATCTAACAAAAAATCTGGTATATATCAAATTGAATGCTGTGACTGTAGTCAAATTTATATTGGAGAAACCAAAAGAAATTTAGAAACATGAGCAAAGGAACACTTTAGGAACATAAAATATAAACAATTAGAAAAATCAGCAGCTGCCAGGCATTTTTTGGGAAAAAACCCACAACATAAATCCAGAACCAAAATTACTAAAACATACAACAGGAAAACAAGAACTGTCCACATGGGAACAAATCTTCATTTCAAAAAATAGGAACAAAGTATTCAATTTTGACATCCCCCAGAAAGATTTGTTCAGCAAGTTCCTCGAACCGCCACCAGAGGAGACCGATGACAAAATATTGTCAGCTACACCAATGAGAACCAGTCGATGTCCGGCTGAAGATAGAGGGAAGGCCTCAGAAACTAGTTCCGGGAAAATTTAAAAGTAAGTGTTGTTTAGTGTCATTAATCGACTCTCAATTAATTTAATGCAAATATAAGCTAGAAATGACAACCAAGTAGTTAGAAAGAATGTACGAAGCACTAGTGGAATACAAAATGCTGTATGCAGTGGAACTGTGGACCACAACTACAGAAGGTTTTGTAAAGAGCTACTAGGCTTACCAAGATCAGCACCTAGGGAAGTAGCTTTAGTAGAATTAGGAAAGACAAGAAGAAATGGAATAATAATGGAAAGAATAATAACATTTTGGTATATGAGTTTGGCCAAAGAACAAGGGGAAATTATGAAATTATGCATGAGACAGCAAAAAAGATTAGAGAGCTCAAATAGTTGGTGGGCAGAAATAGAAGGAATTGTGTAAAAATAGGAATGGTAGATATATGGAGATCAGAGGAAAGGAATACAAGCGATGTGGGTAAATTGGTAAAATGCAGAATAGAAGATATAAAAACGCAGGAAATATGGGGAAGTCTAGAAAATTTTAAATCAATACAATTTTACAAGCAAATAAAAAGAAACTGGGGACGAGAATCATATGTAGATTACTGCAATAGGCAAGAGAGAGAAGGGTTAGCATGGATGAGAACAGGAACAATAAGAGGCAGGGAAAAGGGAATTTGTGTGGGGGAAAACAAAGCATAGAACACTATGTAACAGAATGCGAGGAGGTTGCAATGTGGAGAAAAAGGTTTGGGAGGAAAAATAGAAGAAAGTAGAGACGAGGATAGTAGCTATAAAATGTTAAGGAGGAAAAGAAGATAAGAAATATTGATGAGTTCTTACAGAAAGTAAATGAAAAATGGGAAAGAAATGTAAAGAATATAAGAAAGTTGGGAGGATTGGAAGAAAGGGGCTAATTAAGTAACAAGGAGGCATGGAGGTTAAGAGCTACCTGACAGAGCAGAAGACCAGGGTGTCATGTAAGCCAAGGTAGCAACAAGGTAAAGACAAATAAATGTAGCCTAAATTTTAAATTGAAAAATTTTGGAATATTGTCACTCAATTATCGGAAAGCACGACCAACTGGCCACGCCTACCCATTTATCTCATGTCACTGAGGGGATGATTAGGGAAGTGTCACTGGTCACTGGCACCTCTTTCCCCTCCCCCCTGGCGTCTGGAACATTCGGTATTATTTTCTGAACCGCGAGACTTCCAGAAACGGCGATCTTTCCTATATAAGGCCTGCAGTCGGCGAGTGAGTTCAGTTCTTGGCGAGCAGCCGTGAGGAGCGCCGAGTGAGTGAACGGACCGGAAGACTGTGTACGTGCATCGGAGGAGTTGTGCGTAATTGCGAGTGCAGAGTGGAACTGTGACAGACGAACTGGTGGATTGTAATTGTGTGCGCTACGTAATTCTGTGTAATCGGCAAGTGCTCCAACTGTAACTCGGTGGAAATAAAGAGCATTTCGAGTTTGTGCAATTGGACTTTTAATTTCACGAACACACAAAGTCACAATATACTTACTCACAATTCTCACAAAAAGAGATCAAGTGATTATATTCCACTCAGAAGATGACATGCAAAGAGCAGTATATAGTTTAAACAACATAGCGGAAACATATAACCTATCAATCTCCGAACACAAAACTAAAGTAATGACTTTTACAGGAAAGAACAACATAAGAGCAAAAATAGTTATAAACAATAAAATAATAGAACAGGTTTTAATAGTTTTAACTATCTAGGCTACACAGTAGCAGTAGCAAATAACAACAAGGATATGGAGGTGAAATTAAACAGATTCAATCAAATGTGTGGGACTATAATAAGAACGCTGAAAAGGAAAACAGGAAAGGAAACACAGATGAAATTTTATAAGATAATGGCAGTCCCAACGTTAACATACGGTTCCGAAATATGGACACTGGCAAAGAACAAACGCAAACAGCTAGAATCGGCAGAGATGAGACTTTTGAGAAGCGTGGCAGGTTATAAAAGAATAGACCGCGTCAGAAACGCAAAAAATAAGAGAAGAGCTTGGGATTTTTAATTTAAACAGTAAAATAATAAATAACAAAAATGAATGGAAAAATTATATTTTAAGAATGGACACGGAACGACTTCCAAGAAGAATTTTAGATTATATGCCGAAGGGAAAGAGAGATGTGGGACGCCCAGCTCTACGCTGGAAGGATCAGTAGGCTCTTGAAGAGAACGGAACGGCTCACAGGGCCCAATCCTTGAAGATGATGAGTTTGGAATATGTACCAATAAATAATAGTACATTACATCTGTTTATTCTCGATTCAACTTATATGGATAATAGTGAATTTAATAGTTAATTAAAGTCGTTGGTCTTTGAGAAAAACAAGGCAAAAATTCTTGGGCAAATTTGTCACGCTTTCTCCAATTAAATATATTGTAGATGACACAGATATTAGGGTCTGTTTTAATAGAAGAATGAGAAGCAAGAAAATGTGTACAGCATACCTACAATGATTCGAAATATAAATCACTTATAATAGAATGTTTAATAACATTCACTGAAAATTTGCATTAACATTTATGAGCATTTTCGTAAATATTTGTTGTTTGTGTTTGCTCTCCAATACTTCACTGTCCGGCAAAGTTCACTTTGTAATGAAGTTGTCCAGATGGCGTCCACATCTGTATTGCATAAGATGCATTTAGAAGATTGAAGATGTTGATCCTGTGCAGGTGTTTTGCTGAGCAGTCATTTAGCTTGAATTGTGAGACTGCTGTTTCCCGCGGCAGATGTGCTATAGTTTCACGTAAATAATCTACAAAGTAAATTTCCCACTCGTTCCACATGTAGCAAACCATGTATTGCGCAAAACAACTCCGCCTTGTATGTGACAAGCAATATTTTTGTTATACTTTCTTTAAATAATTAAACATATGTTCTGGATTGTACAATAAAAACTATTTATTATTTTTTTTATAATTTACACTTTAGTGTTTTCCCCCTTATGAAAAGAGGCAGAATCCATGCAACTGCAGTCAAATGATACGCCGCCATCATCCACGAGCGCCATCACACCTATTATTTTACGTGAACCCTCTCAAATCCTTTACTGCGGTTGTTGGGACTCGAACTCCCGACCTTCGGCTTTGAGTGGATAGCCAGTCTACTTCCTACCGCCGTAATGATCATGGCTATTCACGTTAGTTGCCTGAAGGTGTCCCAGGCCGCGCCGTGGCTCAGTAGTTAGACCGCTTGGCTCTCACCAAGGCGGCCCGGGTTCGATCCCAGGTGACCGCAAAGTGAGATTTGTGGTGGACAACACGGCGCTGGGGCGGGTTTTCTCCGGGACCTCCGGTTTCCCCCGCCATCTCATTCCACCGGTGCTCCATCTTCATCTCATGTATCATAAGTGTCACCGCCTGCGGTGCCGTATGTAGTAAAAGCGGGCGTTATACACTACACATTTCATTGAAGGTGTCCCAGGCGACCTATTCAAAACTGTTTCCGAATTAGAGGAAGAAAGGCATAAGTAGCAATATAATTCCTGATTGAAAAAGTTAATCGACGTCCTTCACATGTATTGGTACAAACTTGTGCAACAATATACGGATTCTAACGGAGAAAATCCATTTGTTGAAATGGTGAAAATTGCAGTTTCAAAGATTATTCAGCCAAGTAAGTGTAATAAAAGCAAATTAGACCGAAAGTAAAAACCTTGCAGTTCTTTTTGGCAATAAGATTGTACTTTAAAAAGGCAGGAAAATGTTGCTGTGTGATCAGAATCATCATGTTGTGCCAAGAATCGTCATCATCAAAGAAAATGTTTTTCGGTAGGTTCTAACCAAGAGGATGGTTTTTAAAGTGATTAGAATATATAATGTAACTTATATAAGTGTGTGCGATAATAATCTATATATTTATTACCATGTATTATGACTTTATTTATGAATGGGTGAATGAAATAGGTGAAATGATGCTCAAATGAGCCCGGGATCCATAGAGCTTAGAGTTACCGGACATTCATCTTTCAGGGTATGGGAAAACCCCGGAGTAAACCTTATCCAGATATGTCACCATGACTGGGATTCGAATTCGGAACCTTTTGAACGAGAGGCAGACACGCTGCAGTCTGCGCTACAGATGTGGGCATGTTCGACGAGAATAACTGCAATTCCTTGTCAGCCTTCTTTACAAGCAGAGAAGCTTGAACTGTTGATCTGCTCCGGTAGCGGATCTGTTTACTAGGAAAGGTTTAACGCCCGCTTATACCACATACGGCACCGCAGGCAGTGACACTGATGATACATGAGATGAAGATGGAGCACCGGTGGAATGAGATGGCGGGGAAAATCGGAGCTCCCGGAGAAAACCCGCCCCAGCGCCGTGTTGTCCACAACAGATCTGATTTTGCGGTCGCCTGGGATCGAACCCGGGTCGCCTTGGTGAGAGCCAAACGGTCTAACCACTGAGCCACGGCGCGGCCCGGGGTTCATGAAGCTTCGAGCTACCCGACAGTCGTCTTTCGGGATAAGGAAAACCCCCGAAAAAAAAGAAACCTTATCTACGGTATGAATGGTTAGACGAGGTAAATTCTGTTTTATATTAATTTAGATTTTAAGTAATGACTTAAATATTATTAAGTAACTCACCCTAACCGAGATTCGAACTAGGGGCCTCTTGAACGTGAGGCAGATACGCTATCATCTACGCTACCGAGGCGGATCTCCCGGGGAAGTTTCCATTGGTCGAAATTTTCCGGCCCTGTTGGTCGGCCGCTCTGTCTCCTCTCGCCTCATCCTTCCTTCGGGGATAGCCCACGGGGATTAGGTGCAATAAATCTGAGATTTCGATGCCAAATTCCCTCCCTAGTAATCCTAGCACCCAGACCTACACCATCCCTAACGCTAATACAATAACCATCACTGTGACAGTGTAGTGCTTGTGCACAAAGGAAATGAGGAATACAGCCACTGAAAGGCACCACATGTTACTGACCGACCACCTCGTGATGGTGTTAAATTTGAATATGGCAGCATGACACTGACCTAGGGGGAGGAAGTGGGAAGCCGAGCCGCTTTGCAGCTGTTGTGCGCATCCTGACAGGGCCACCCGTGTCAAGCAACGATGACTAGAAGAAACTCCCTCCTACTTCTCTCGCGTCAGCGATATTGTCTTTGTCGAACATTGCCAATTGCCTCTGAGGGCTGTAGCACACGACAGCTCACGATGATGTCGCAAGTAGATCTAATATCTACCTGTTCCTCTAATGAGAATGACGTTTACAACTCTAACGGTTGGTAGTTTCAATATACATTTATGTATACCTCCATGTTTTACAACTCTGATTCATTAAGTTCAATGCTTAAAACATATTTCTCAGGTTTATAAACGCTATTCACGGTATAAGTCACGCAATGATTCTACAGTGGGATTCATATAAACCTGAACCATTTCAATAGCCCATAATATCCCTTTGAAAGCTCGTAGAATGTAGAAATTTGTTTTAATGAAGTCAGTGGCTCTGGGAGAATTGACAACACTGACAACTGCTGACAGTTGACAGTCTTAAATGTGCGACTGTAGACACTGAAGTTTATATGAGTATCTTCAAGACATTTGTGGAGCAGCTGGATGATATCGAATTGAGAGGTTATTTCCAGCAAGATGGAGCAACCTCCCATATATCTAATGACACCATGGAACTTGTAACCAGTTTCTTTGATAATTGAATAATCTAAAAAGGTCTGTGGCCCCCCAGATTCTCTGACCTAACCTCACCGGATGTTTTCTTGTGGATGTCTCTTAAACAGAGAGTGTAAAGTCTGTTTAGTTAACGCGTGTGCAAGTCGGCCTCTGCCTTTGACGAACCCTTATAATCGTTTTACAACCCCCGACCCTTCTTTTGCAAGATCTTTCTGCAACGTTGCCACCTTTCTCGATACGTCATGGGTATCGTACGAGGTTTCGTCTAAATAAATTATATTGTGTCCATTACTGCAAAACTTCCTTAGTTTTGACGATATATATCGCCAAGCTACAATTCTACTGGATTCCATAATAACCCTTATCTTATTCAAAGTGCGGTATATGAAGCCCAGCTCCTTTAGGAGGCCGCGCAAAATGCAGTGCCCATAAGGAAAATCACAAAATTCTTGCAAATGTGCAACCAATTCGTCTAAGGTGGGCGCTCTCCCTTTTGCATAGAATCTATAAATTTCTCGGAGAATTAAATCGCATGTGAAATTATCTACTTTAGAGAAACGTTTCCTTTTGTTTTCACACTTGATCGGCGTCTTTGGTATTCCTTTCGTCACAATATTTCTTACTGTATTTCTGTGAATACCCAGAATTTATCATCAGGTTCATTGCACGACCCCTTACCAAGATTATTTGTCAACACATATTTATATATGTTCAAAACAAGCGCTTGAATTTGCTTAGAAACAGTTCCCGTTATAACTTTGTTTTGTGAGGCTTTTCCAGTAATATAACTCGGCCCAGTTATTTACACTATTGTCATGACTTTATTTTCACTTGACTGAAAGTAATCTACTACTTCATTTGTATTTACCACTGCATTTCCCTCCCACGGTCTCCACATCGTGACACACGACGAATTTCTGTACCTAATGAAACAGATCAACTGGAAGTTGTAACTTTGGCAACTGAGACTCCACGTGGACTAGACATGCGTCTGTCACTTCGAAAAAATCAGGGTTGCTATTGGTCCTCAACGACAGTGTTCTATTTCTGAAGTGTGGAGATAGATTTATGACTGTCATTAGTGGGCGGGAGGCTCAGTTTCCTTGAGTCCGAACTGCACATGCGTTAACTAAACAGACTTTACAAGAATAAGCCACGGGCAATAGATTTTCTCAAGGAATCCATTCGAAGCGAAGTAACTTTGGCGAAGATACTCTCCGTAAAACTTCATAGAATGTGGTGAGACGAGTGCAAACTTGTATAGATGCTGGTGTAGGACACTTTCAACATTTTCTCTGAGATGTAAATAGTGTAATTAATCTCCCAATTGTGAATTATATGCTCCCAAATTTGCACGTGTGTCTTATTATTGGTTCAAACGTAATGACCTATTGAAATGGTTCAGGTTTATATGGATCGCACTATAGAATACTGACCTTCACCCACAGAACAGCCAGCGAGCCCAAGTCGAACCTTCTTTCTCTTCTGTCTCCTTCCAACTCCTATATTCACGAACTTTTGGTATATTTTGTTCATGTTGTAGCTCTATAGTGAACATGGTAATTGGGGCAACCTGTAATGTTCACATTAAATAAATAAACGTATCACTCCTGTAACTTGATATAGTATGCAGTGCCTGTGGCCTGTGACCACCCCGACCACCGATTAGAGTTCACTGCAAAAGTACTGTCACATTTATACGCATATTAAGTGTTCATAAAGAAATGAACACTGAAAATTATGTTAATTCCAAATTTGCCCCTTAACTCGGTGCCAACAAGAGATAATGCCTACCACCATAACACACGAGTAGATAAACTTCCAACGTCCATATATGCTTACTTGGTTACAATATCACAATATCCCGTTTGATGAAAATAGCACCAAAACAAAATAGTATGATTTAATTTAGCCAATAAGCCCGCTCAAAATAACTTTCTGATTGACCAAATATTGTCACTATGCATCCTTAAGGCTTCCTCCGTAACATTCCAGATCTGAATAGTGTAGGCTTATTATGGACAGATGACAAACAATGGGTTGCTTGCAGAAATGTAACCTTTAAAATGAAAGACGAAATGTGCCGCCAACAAATTGAGTGAAAGGCTATGCCATCATTTGAATGAAATAAATAGAGTATTAAGAAAAAATGCACTAACGGAAGAAAAAAATTGAAAGTATTATAATTAAAGACAATGGGATGGGAACAGTGACGAGGATGACAGTGATAATGGTTCAACAGACGAAGATATGTCAGACTTATAGGATTGCTACAAGTGATTTATTCATTTTCAAACCGCGATATAAACCGCCATATAAACCTTAACCATTTCAACAGGCCGTAACTGCTGAACCAATAATAGGACACACGTGCAACCTTGGGAGAATATAATACATAATTAAGAGATTACATGACACTATTTACATCTCAAAGAAAACGTTGGAAGTGTCCTCCACCAGCATCTAGACATGTTTGTACTCGTCTCACCATATTCTCTAAAGTTTTACGGAGATTATACCGAATTGAGAGGTTATTTCCAGCAAGATGGAGCAACGTGTCACACATCTAATGACACCATGGAACTTGTAACCAGTTTCCTTGATAATCGAATAATCTCAAAAGCTCTGTGGCCCCCCAGATGCCCTGATCTAACCTCACCGGATTTTTTCTTATTGGGGTTATCTAAAAAATAGTGTACAAGAATAGACCATGGACAGTTGATGTTCTCAAGGACTCCATTCGAACCGAAATAAGTAACATTGGCGAGGATACTCTCCGTAAAACTTCAGAGAATATGGTAAGACGAGTGCAAACATTTATAGATGCTGGTGGAGGACACTTCCAACATTTTCTCTGAGATGTAAATAGTGTAATGTAATCTCCCAATGGTGTATTATATTCTCCCAAAGTTGCACGTGTGTCCTATGAACCGAACTATATTACACTTACAGCAATGGTTTATACATGAAAATAACCGGGAACTCACCAAGTCTGTGTACATTACGCCAGATGGCAGCATGACACAATGCAAAGGAAGTCAATGGACCATTTTTCTTTTGTGAAAAAAATGTTACGGGAACATCTTACGTGGATATGTTGCTGTTATGGTTGTTTCCACAACGCAATAATGTACAATTTTGCATTCCAACAAGACGGGGCACCTCCTCATTGGAAGCATCATGTTTGCAAGTACTTGAACGATTAACTCCCGCATCGTTGGATTGGATGTATTGGTACAGATGACTAGACACTATTTCTTTGGCATCCCAGGGCATCTGACCTATCACCGTGGGGTATACCTTAAGGACCGCATCTACGTACCTCCACTACCAAGAACACTGGTATAATTTAAGGAACGCATTACCACTGCAGTAATGACCATTAACGAGATGATGCTCCAGAATGTTTGGAAAGAACGATTACAGCCTGCACGTATGTCATGTTACCCAAGGAGTACATATAGAACATTTGTAGAGTGTGGGAGGAAAATTGAGCTTCCGGTTATTTTGATATATAAACCATTGTTGTAAGTGCAATACTTTGGAAAATAGAGCTGACTGAAAACAAACGATTCATTTGTAGTAACCCTGTATAATAATTAAAGGCAAAACTCTTTAACTCAGAGTTAACTTGTTATGTACAAGTGAAAAATCTTTCTTGAACTACAGTATTTAATTTGTTGGAGACTGTAGCGAGCGATACGTGAAATAAACAATTCAGTGATACTTGAGAGGGTGAAGTCATCACAGTGAGATATCGCTGCCTCTGAAGGCCAGAGAAAGCAGGTAAGAGACTCGCTTCAAAGCTTTTATTTAAATATTTTAGTGTTCAAGAACCATTGTGTGGCCTATACGACAGTTGCAATTCCTGCAGTCCATCCGCTCTCTCTGATGTCACTAGATTAGCAGCGATTTGGAATGGGTTGGACTCGGCGGCGTACTAATTTTTAACACACCAATAAAACAGTTTCGAAATTTAAACCACAACGTCAGTGTGTTACCATGTTAGGTTAAAAGATTAAACGATTAGGAAATCGAAAGAAGCAACTTTCAAAAATATGTAAATGCTAAGGTATTATGATAGTAATTCTATATTTATAATTTATTCTTGGAAGTTTTACCTCTAACATAGACATATTATTTTAAAGGAATGTTTATATCCAAAGAATGTCCTATTATCACTTTCGATTATACTCTTTAATAACAATTAGTGTCTTTCGCGGAATTTCTTCACGCTGCGAACACAGCGTAGTGGTGAAGGAACCAAAATGGAAGCCTGCCCTCTTCCAGTGGCGGCTCGAGATTATGCTCATTTCAAAACTGCTCACACAAAATAATAAAGCGGTTCAATATCCAGAATTATCATTTTATATTTAAATTTACATTAACTCTTATTAATATAATTTAGCTCGCTTCTGAGATATTAGATGTTGAAATAGCCTTCTTTTAAGATTGTTGCAAACGGAAGTTATTCAAGAATATTAATAGAATATATAGTACTGTCCACCAATGCAAAGTAAGTCCCTGAAAGGAATGTACCCCTATACACAGTGGGACAAGGACAGCGAATGAGTACGATAGAGAACGCATGCTACACAAGGAGCAGAACCGTTAAAAAAACATGCGCCCTATTCACTCTGTACACTAAAACCGAGAAGATTCATTCACAAAAGTATAAGTCATCAGGATGTTTTTGAATGGTCTGTAACTGAATTGACATGGGGTGTCATCAACTACCGGGGGAGGGTGTAGGAATCTTTTCCAACCCCCCTGCGTCTCATCTCCCGGAGACTTCCTTTACTATGGTATACTATACTACCTGTGATAAGAGAATGTTTCGCGGTAAGGTGTGAGCCCTGGATCCAGGAATTCAGTCTGTCTCATTCTCTTCTCCCATATGCTTATTTGTTTATCGTTCAAGTTTGAGGAATTATGGTATAGTCGCGGTGCTCGAACGGTTTGCAGGAATCACAAATGGCAGATATATGTTCACTACACGTGGAGTAATCAGTGCGTTATCTGAGAGGTTATTATTAACAAAGATATAGTAATTGTAACCATTCGAGCGGCACAATAACACATCTTGCCGCACTCATGTTACAAACCTGAAAAGATTTCGTTAATCAAACGAATTCATCTTAAATACTTCAATAAATTCATTGCATCAGTTGCTATGAAATCACTCAAGAAACAGGATGAAATGCAAAGTATGTAGGTATTTTAAATCAAATTACATATTGTAACTGAAAGGGGGGGGGGGCATGCAAGGTCAAAAATAGTAATTAAAGAATGCATAATAGATCAAGTTTCACATTCAAAATATCTAGTTAGCCATAGATCTAGACCAAAAAAAATTGGTTTATTTTCGAATATTTGTAGAACAATTCATAGGAATTTCAGAATAAATGTGGCAAAGGAACGGAGTAAAACTGTATACTACGAATGGCATTGCCATTCCAGGTACAATGTTATCCTCTCTAAGATATCCACCAAAGAAATGCATTAATTTGTTCCATTACCGGTGGGAATCTTTACAATTAAACAGGCAATTCATTTTTGAAAGACTAAACTTCTACGAGATGTCACACCACGAAAATGGAGAACACGAATGATTACACGCCGTTCTTGCAATGAAAACGTCGCCATTTTAAGTATCAAAAACAGTGCTAGCTCTCGTCGCTGGCACTAGAGCTCTATGCACTGTACAGTGCTGCCATCTCTGTCACGAATTCACAAAGAGTCCACGTATATTTAAAAAAAAAAAAAAAAAAAATTCCCTGTCTGGTCCCAGTCCTAAAAAATAGGAGGTTTTATAACTTGAACGCACCTCGTACATGTGGTTTGGTAATGCATAACTTCATAGTTAATCAAAATAATGTTCAAGTTACTGTAACACCTTTACAGACAGCCGAAACTAAAACTGGGCTTTTACTGTTTACATTTTATTGTGCTTTTAGGTGATTAATTTGTCATAGCGGTTGTATGTTCATACAACCAGAAGGCGGTCTTAGAGCGCTACGTTTGCCAATAAGCGATCACACTTGTAATAACTTCTCTAATATTGTCAAACACTGAGGGAAAAGAGGCAGCATAAGAAACCTTCCTACTTACGTCATGAAACGTACCCTTCTTCATATATGAAACACAATTTTACTCTGTGCCTTTGCACCTTCTTAAAAATATCATTTTTCTTTCTGATTTTCAGAATTTTCTCTTACATACCTGACCTTTATGCTAATGGTTTTGTGATCGACTTCACTAGAAGCCTAATTACCTGGGGCTACATCAGCTTATCTAATAAATAGCCTTTACCTCAACCCTTAAATTGCATCGCTAATTACCCTTTCTCATGACAAAATCTTACTTTTACTTGTCACAAAATGCATTGATTTCAACATAAGGAAATTCTTTATTGCAATTATGTATCTATTATTGTTTATCAAATTAATATTTCCCTTCAATAATTCAGTATTAACTATTATGCACCTAGTGTGCTCTGTCCGGAATGATACAGTAAGGTACGATGCGGCACGCCACTGATCAAAGCTGAATTTCACGCTAACTCTTGGCTTTCTTTTTATTCAGCTTTCTCCATATTCGTGCGTACTGAAAATGGTGATTTAGATAATGACAGCCACCAAGCGGTCTGCGGCCATTATCGCCTCCGTTTTCTTCGTTTGCTAATGGATTACATCAAGTTGTGTTGCTCGGCTTCTTCACATAAACGACATAAGGCCTAAACGGTGCTGCATTGAAGCGGACGACCAAGCATTTCTAGTAAAACACCTAACAATTAGGAAAGTTTTGCGTGAACAATTTAATTTCAATATCGTGTAAGCATGTTATTAATTAAACCAGGGGTTGGCAAATTTTAGAGGGGCAACATTAACTGTTAGAGAATGAATCGCGGGCAAAGGCACATTAGGGTCAATAAACTGACAGGCAAACTAGTAAGGCTAGGAAGCTGAGAACTTATAAACTGTGTAATAAGGACCTTTGCAAAGGCCTTATAATATCCCAAAGAGGACCTAAGATTGGAAAAAGACGTTCTAAAGTCTGTTTAGTTAACCCAAGTGCACGTCGGCCGCTGCCGTTGACGAACCCTTATAATCGTTTTACAACCCCGGCCCTCCTTCTCCCAGTCCATTCTGCAAGGTTGCCACCGTTCTCGATACGTCATGGGTGTCGTACGAGGTTTCGTCAAAATAAATTATCTTATGTCAATTACTGCGAAACTTCCTTAGTTTTGACAAATATTTATATTTATATATATATTCTACTGGATTCCATAATAACTCTTATCTTATTCAAAGTGCGGTATTTGAAACCCAGCTACTTTAGGAGACCGCGCAAAGTGTAACGCCCATAAGGAAAAACACAAATTTCTTGCAAATATGTAACCAATTCATCTAAGGAGGGCACTCTCCCTTTTGCATGGAATCTATAAATTTCTCGGTGAATTAAATTGCATGTGAAATTATTTACTTTACAGAAACGTTTCCTTTTGTTTTCACACTTGATCAGCGTCTTTGGTATTGCTTTCGTCACAATTTTTCTTACTGTATGTCTGTGAATACCCAGAATTTATAATCAGGTTCATTCCACGACCCCTTACTAGCATTATTTTTCAGCACATATTTATATGTGTTCAAAACAAGCGCTTGAATTTGCTGAGAGAGTTCTCGTTATAACTTTGTTTTTTAAGGCTTCTCCAGTAATATAAATCGGCCCAGTTATTCACACTATTGTCTTCGCCTTGATTATTTTCACTTGACTGAAAGTTATCTACTACTTCATTTGCATTTACCACTGCATTTCCCTCCCACGGTCTCCACATCGTGACACACAACGAATTTCTGCACATAATGAAACAGACCAACTGGAAGTTGGAACTTTGGCAACTGAGACTCCACGTGGAGTAAACATGCGATTGTCATTTCTAGAAAATCAGGTTTGCTATTGGTCCTCAACGACAGTGTTCCATTTCTGAAGTTTGGAGATAGATTTATGACGGTCATTAGTGGGCGGTCGGGTCAGGTTTCTTTGACTCCGAACTGCACAGACTTTACATGGCATGTTTGGGCCAAGATTTCTGTTAGAAACTGTGAAACTTCAGTGAAACTAAACTACCCACACCGCCATTGTCACGATTCTGGTAAAAATAACGCAATAATTAGAGAGGATTTACTAGGTATTCTGCCGATGCTAATAAAATTACTTGAATACAATAGAGTAAGCCCTCTCACCTGTTTATCTGCTTTAGTCTTAGGAGTAATATTTCATTTTACAAATTAGAATTTAAGCTAGACTCTATTGGACAGGAAAAATATAGTTAAAAGAAGTTAAAGTTGAATTGGGAAAAAAGTTTAACGAAACAAAAATAATAAAAAAGGGCCTTCCTCACCAATACTGGTGCTAGGAGTCACTTGGGTTCCCTCAGCCGAAGCATATTGACCTGATGAGATCAGGGTTCAGGGGTCGGCCGAACGCCTGGGATGATTTTTTTTTAAATTTACGTCCTCCAACACTGTCATATCGGACGATGCATTGAATGGGTGAAATGATGCTCAAATGAGCCCAGGATCCATGGAGCTTATAGTTACCCGACATTCGTCTTTCAGGATAAGGGAAAATCTCGGAAAAAACCTTATCCAGGTAACTCACCCTGACCGAGATTCGAACTCGGGACCTCTTGAGCGTGAGGCAGACATGCTACCATCTACGCTACCGAGGCAGGCAGGGATGGATGGACGATAGAGTAATTGGTGGAATGATGGTGGAGGAAACCGGAGGACCCGGAGGAAGCTCACCCCAGCGCCCTGCCGTCCACCACAAATCCCACTTTGTGGTCGCCTGGGATGGAACCCGGGCCGCCTAGGTGAGAACCAAGCTATGGCACGGCCGGTTAAAAATAGATAAAAAGGAAAAAAGTGCAAATAACATCCTCCTTCTTCCGGCCTATAACGACCCATAATATTATGTTGGGCCTTATCCTCAGGCACTAAGGAAAAAAGGGGATTTTTTCTCAACTTCCTAGCCCTACACATTAGTTTTGAAATTGTGTTTTATTGAACAAAATTTACACTTATCTACATATTAATAATTAAATAATAAACGATTCGTCTGTCATTCATAGCCTTATGACAATACAACTTGTGCAGTACTGTGACTGCGTCCAACTTTTCGAATGTACCATTTCACGCAGTCACTTAATCTTAATTTAGTAGTTCAACTTTAGTCAAGAGTTCACTCTATCGCTTCATTTAAGTGAAGTAGTTGCCCTGTTCACCACTTCACTTTCTTCCGTGACGTAGTGGTGTAACCGACACGCCTCCTGACGCTTGGGAGTCGAACACAAGACTTCTCTAATCCCCATTGCAGGTTGACAGTCTTCCCAGCTCTCTCATAGAACGACGCTTATCACACCAGAAACGTACCGAAACTTGCAAGGCGCTCGCTTATACGTACAGAACTTTACAGAACATTCGAGATGTCGTACCATCCAGATGGTTCTGCTTCTTAGAGGATAGCCCTTCTAGCATTTACGCTGGGGGAGCGTGTAGCATATCTACTTTATGCTCCAACTACTCACTGCTCATATTTATTGAGAAGAATGGAACTTGACCTTTTTGTGTCATAACTGCAGACATTTGATGTTCCAGCTTTGTGCTACCTGTAATCGACAGATGGATTAGCACTGCGTATTCATAAGCTAACAGCTTTTACTCGTTAGTTTTCTGGTACATTAAAATCAGGTCTATCTTGGAAACTTTGCAAAGGCATAGGAACACATTATATAGGAATAACTCCGGTCTTTACTATCCCATAGCAACAAACATGACCAGTAGAAGAGCTTACAGGAAATTTCAGAGCTGCGTAACTGACCTATCTTTGTATAACGTTTAGAGTTAAAGGAACGCACGAAGTACTCATGTAAAACAAGCCCTGAAGCTTTCCTGGCGACGCATACGCTCACTTTCTTCTCGGACAGCCAGCCAGGTGAAAAGATGATTAGATATCAACGTTTCGGGAGTGTACATCTCTCCCATCATCAGGATATTTATAAAATGTTATAACCACAAATGAAATACTGGATATAACACAACTATAAACAAAGACAAAACACTATCAAAATTCGCATTACTGAAAAAGACTGTTCCCAGTAAATTAAATGCCAGGTCAGGAGATGGCGTGAGTATAGAAAATTGTGTCAAAGAAACGTAACTACTTAACTTGATTATCAGGCTGTATTGATCTTTGCTTCTTAATTCGACGGATTTCCATTTTAAGGCCGGTTTCCAAGAGGAGCTGAACTGAAATCCAGCATCACGATTAAGCGTGCTCCTTTCAGAGGAAATCACCAAAGCTTCCTTAATTCTCCGCTCCTAGTAACTGTTGAATTTTGCCAAGATGGTCGTCTCCCGAAAATTGGCTCTATGGTCGTTATCAAAACAATGCTCTGCCAGCCCAGACTTCTCAGGTTGCATTAAACGAATGCTCCGTTCATGTTCGATTACTCTAGTAGCGATGATCCTTCCAGTTTGTCCTATATACGGTGTCCCACATTCACAGGGAATACGGCACACTCCCGGAACCTGGAAGTCCAGTTTGTCTTTAACTTGTCTCAACAGATGTTTAATCTTCGGAGGTGGCTTGTGGATGGTGCTGATGTATTTGGCGAGAATTCTTAGAATTTGATAACGACCATAGAGCCAATTTTCGGGAGATGACCATCTTGGCAAACTGCAACAGTTGCTGGGAGTGCAGAATTAAGGAGGCTTTTGGCGATTTCCTCTGAAAGGAGCACGCTTAATCGTGATGCTGGATTTCAGTTCAGCTCCTCTTGAAAACCGGCATTAAAATGGAAATCCGTCGAATTAAGAAGCAAATATCAATGCAGCTTGATAATCAAGTGTGTGTAGTGTTTAACGCCCGCTTTTACTACATGCGGCACCGCAGGCGATGACTGATGGAATGAGATGGCGGGGGAAACCGGAGAACTCGGAGAAAACCCGCCCCAGCGTCGTGTTGTCCAGCACCAATCTCACTTTGCGGTCGCCTGGGATCGAACCCGGGCCGCCTTGGTGAGACCCAAGCGGTCTAACCACTGAGCCACGGCGAGGCTCTTGATAATCAAGTTAAGTAATCAAGTTAAGTAATTACGTTTCTTCGACACAATTTTCTATACTCACGCCATCTCTTGACCTGGCATTTAATTTACTGAAAAGTCTTTTGTTCAGTAATGCGAATTTTTTTTAGCGTTGTCTTTCTTTATAGTTGTGTTTAAACCAGTATTTCTTTTTTGGTTATAACATTTTATAAATATCCTGATGATGGGAGAGATGCACACTCCCGAAATGTTGATATCTAATCACCTAACTGGCTGCCCGAGAAGAAGGTGAGCGTACTCATTATGTGGTTTCCCTTTAACTAAGTCCAACTTACCATTAAATGAATATGATAGGATATTTTTATTAAATAGGCTTAATACAACACCACTTTCAGAATCACCCACACTTTGACAATTCACTATAGCAAACACCGCAACTTGAATGCAGACACGTGGTGCATGCATTTCTCTGTTATCTTACATTGATGTCAAGGTACGTGATGAGAGTACTTCAGGACTTCTCTAAAAGTTCCTATTAATAAACAATAACCCGTTAAAATGCGCCTAGTAAATGCTTTTTGAAACAGAATTTATGGATTTCTCTCTTAGATCGTTAGTCTGGATTCCTCTGCCATTTATATGGTGCTATTTTGATTCCAGATACATTACAGATAAATGTTGTCATTTCAGCAGTTCATTGACACACGCCACTGGTTAAAATATACACTTAAAGTATCAGCGGACATCTATAAGGCAAATTTAGAAGTTTCTCCAGGTGGAAATCTTCATCGTTCCTAACCAGACAGACAGCTGACTGGCTGGCCTCTCAAGTACAACCTATTTCTTCACGTCTGCCTTTCCTTTCCATAAATTTGACGGCATATGGCGTAACTAATTTCTATTTTCCAAGAGCATATGGCCGATTGTACAGTCACGCACAGCGTTCTTTTAACGCTGGGTTGCGTGCAGGAATTGCAAAGAAGCATCGCTTACTGGACACTGAATTACTTTTAAGTATGAATACGAGGACTTAATTCTGTCTCTGAGGGGAGAGATAATCTTTGTGGAAACTTATTTGAGGTGGGAGAATATCACATGCTTAGGAAGGAGATTATGGCAAAAAATGACAGAATTGTCAATTTATAGATATAAACACCTATGGGACAAATTTGTATCATGCTATATTTATTGGTATTCTGCAAGTGTTGAAGGTTAGTGAGTGCCATTTAAACGGGCAAGTGTGCTTTTGTGTTTCTCTACAACCGTACAGATTGTTCACAACTTTGGCAAGTACTTTCTTTGCCAGGAATCTAGAAGGTAGAGGAGGTATTTAAAGTCCACCAAAAAATTCGATTTCGAGTTTTCATCAGAAATGATATACAGTGGAAACGTAATGATATACAGTGACCGACAGAAGTATCGAATAAAATAACATGTAACATTGCACATACTACAAATACTGTTTTTTTTTCTTTCTTTCTTTTTTTTTTCCCCCCTTTTTGGCAGCGTTGAATTTTTAAACATGCATGTATTAACCTTTTATGTCTCGGAAACAATACTTAAAATATCACTTTGTATGTATTTATTACACAATCTGTACTGTTTTTATTCTATTGTCCCTCTTATTGGAGGACATAAGTATTTGAACGTACCCAATCGAACAGAGATAAAGGTGATTGGACGTAACCTACACGCCCCTACCACATAGCAGTTGTGTTTATGCTGTGCCTCGAGACGCTGTGCTCAGTTATTCAGCCGATTGTGAACTCACAGGTAATATGGGACGTAAAGGTAAGAAGACAACGGTGACAGGAATATCGTGAAAAATATGTACAGACAAAACAAATCTCTCTCTGAAATTAACAAAACCATTAACAGAAGCAAAGCTACAGTGTTCTGAATAATTCAACGCTTCAAACAGACAAATACTGTTGTAAATAAACCTAGAAATGGCGCTCCTTCTAAACTCACCACCAGAGACAAGAGACAAATAATAAAAATGGTGAAGCAGAATCCAAGAGTCACTGCATCTGGGATTAGAGGATGTCTTGAGCAATATTCTGGCACTGTGGTTCACACCAGAACAGTTGAACGGGGTTTAAATAGTACTGGGTACAATGCCCGCGTTCCTAGGAAGAAACCATATGTTAATGAGGTGAATAAGAAAAAGCGTATAGATTTTGCTAAATAGTATTAAGGTTCTCTGGTCGGACGAGAGCAAATTTTGCTTATACAAGAGTGATGGATGTCTTAAAGTGTGGAGACTGCCAAATACAGAATGGGAACCTAAGAACATGGTGAACAGTAAAACATGGTGGCAGTATTGGTATAATTAGGACTATTAAACAAAAGAGCTTAGACCAGCGCAGCTCAAAAAATTGAGAAAAGCTCCCTTTCTCCCCAAACTACCCTTTATATGAAACATTTTTCGAATAATGATTTTTCTAAAAACAGTTTCAGCAATTTTGAGTAAAAAATACGGTATATTTAAGATGGTTTATAACAAATAAATGTTGTATTGAATATTCTGGGAATAGCGTCATCGTGAATGTGTAACTGTAAACCGTAAGAAGTAGACAAAACCTTAGTACTCATAAGAAATGTAAATTTCGTTAAAGTGTACAATTTGTTATCTTTTTATTTAATTTTTAAGGTAACCTCTAGAGATGTTCCTTGTCAGTGTCTGAAATGTTCACGTATACCTACTTTTTACAAATAGGATATCGTTATTCGTTTATCTCTTGGGCCTGCAAACGGTACACAATTTCAAATGCCTTACATAACAACGAGCCCTTAAAAGATGCGACTATCGACCTTATCTCGATTAACATGAAGTAGAAGTCGCCCTAATCACAACATATGTTGGGAGAAGTTTGTTTGTCGTGAAAGAGAAGAGAAGGTTGTAACAACTTCCTGGGCAGGCGAGCTCGTGCTGGATGGAGCACCTGGCCCTCTTCGTCGACGGTGTGCAGCTGCTATCCACAGCTCGTGCTGGTCGCTACCACCTGCCCTCCCATATCCACAGAGAGATTCAATGACCGCATATCTTACAATATTTTATACTCCTGTTTCCTACGGCACCTCTCACGCTGGCAATATATTCAATTTACTGCTAAATTCTAAAAACTCAAGATATTTTAGTTTTTATTTAGGTTCATTATTATGAAGTTACAGCGTAGTTACTTATCAAGCGGGAAGTCAGGGTTCAATACAGGGTACCGACGTTCAAGTTTCCTCCTCTGAGAGTTTTGTTCCACGATACACTTAGCCTCGTGATGAATTAGGAGCTACTTGAGGGGAAAGACCGGCTCCAGGTTGCAAAGAATGCATTCGCCGCCCGGAGAGAATCTGGAGGCTAACCACGTTCCACCTTTAGCGCTGCACTCCATTCATGACGCCCATTATGGGCAGAAATTGAAGACGCAGCGGTCGGGTGGGTTAAGTATCAGTGTAGTTTATTATACTTGGTTTAACTTGAACTTAACTTACGTAAACCAATCAGACCGTTAACTGCCGTTTTGCAACCCTCTGTTTAAGTTAAGAATTACAGTGAAATAGCATTGGTACATCTGAAAACTGAGAAAAGAAGACAGTTTTCTCTTTTTCTCACACTACTTTAACTAAACACTGTTGCTGAGATGTAACTTATTTGACTGTACTCATGTATGTGTAATTTACGTCCTCCCAACTATAAGTCATATCGGACGTTGAATGGAATGGATGAAATGATGCTCAAATGAGCCCAGGTTCCATAGAGCTTAGAATTACCCAACATTCGTCTTTCAGAATAGGGGAAAGCCCTGGAAAAAGCCTTATCCAAGTAACTCACCCTGACCGAGATTCAAACTCGGGGCCTCTTGAACGTGAGGCAGACACGCTACCACCACGCTACCGAGGCGGGCTGACTGTACTCACTTAATATATATTACATTTTCAAAGATTGTTTTTCTGTCACATTTTCGCCGGTATAGAGAAGATAATGTACCGAAGGTTTGCATGGATTAATGGGTCTCTAGCTTTTATGTTTACACTTAACTTTCAAGGATGTATTACTTTTAATAGAAACCTTTCTCGTATAGTGCGATCCAAATAAACCTGAACCATTTCAATAAGCCATAACTTTTCAACCAATAATAGGGTACACATACAACTTTGAGACAATATAATACACAATTGGGAGATTACATTACACTATTTACATCTCAGAGAAAATGTTGGAAGTGTCCTCCACCAACATCTATAAATGTTTGCACTCGTCTCACTATATTCTCTGAAGTTTTACGGAGTGTATCCTCGCCAATGTTACTTATTTCGGTTCGAATGGATTCCTTGAGAACATCAATTGTTCGTGGCCTATTCTTGTGCACCATATTCTTTAGATACCCCCACAAGAAAACATCCGGTGAGGTTAGGTCAGGGTATCTGGGAGGCCACAGACCTTTTGAGATTATTCGATTATCAAAGAAACTGGTTACAAGTTCCATGGTGTCATTAGATGTATGACACGTTGCTCCATCTTGCTGGAAATAACCTCTCAATTCGATATCATCCAGCTGCTCCACAAATTTTTTAAGATAACTTCAGTGTCTACAGTCATATCAAAGAAAATGCGACCAACGATCCATAGATGCTGGTGGAGGACATATCTCCCAGTTGTGTATTATATTCGCCCAAAGCTGCACGTGTGTCCTATTATTGGCACGTGTGTCCTATGGCCTATTGAAATGCTTCAGGTTTATATGGATCGCACTGTATATACTGCATCAGGTATAGAATTTGATCTACTACGGATAGGACTGTCTTTCCTAAGTCTGGATGTGTTTAAAAAGTGCTTATTTGAAAATGAGTAGGTCTATTTAAGAAAGCTGAGTGTCCGAGGTGTAGCAGCATTTGAATAACTTAGTAACTTAGTAATTCCCCATATAGCTAAGGTGGTTTCGTCTTGGAGCGTATTTGGGAGGCCCGGGTTCAATTCCTGATCTCTGACCTACCTGACCCATGCGGGCTTTCCCCGTAGTATCCAGTAACACCCCAAGGTGGGTGAAGGGAGACACGGCACATGGTCAGAAGACGTATAAGGAAGTTGTTTCACCACGATAATGACCCAGCACATTCATCCGCCAAACTGCATGAATTGCTGCCACAAATCCCCCCATATTCTGCTGAACTGACACCCTGCGATTTCGTCCTGCTCCTAAATATGAACAAATGGCATTAGGAACAAACTTAAGATCAAATGACGTCATCATGGAGACAGAAGCGTATTTTGCTGAGCTTGACGGCACCCGCTCTCCCCGATGTTTTTTTTTTTTTTTCTTTTTTTTTTTTTTCATTCCCTTTATTTGCCTTTAACTGCACTGGCCATAACGGCGGCGATTCTCCTTTGGAACATATCAATGGTGTTAACGTATACGTTGGGTTGCTTGTACTTTGTATTTTAATCATTAGATCACGCACACATTCACACTCTTCATACTTCCAGACTCTGGAGACGATGGGGAATCATCTTGGTTGGAGAAAAATCCCCACCCCCTGCCGGGAATCGAACCCGGGACTGTTTGCGCAGCAGCCGGCAGGTGCTCTAGCATATGAGCCACGGGTCAGCCCTCTCCCGCTGTTATTAATACCCAAATAACTCACGGAGAAATCGCAATCGGGTTATAAAAATTTGCATTAGCACTTATAAGGCAAGGTAGAAAAAGTAAATTAACATTTTTATCTGTCTCATGAGGTTAAAGTCTGTCTACTCAACGCAAGTGCACGGCGGCCGCTTTCTTTGAGGAACCCGCATAATCGTTTTACAACATGGACCCTCCTCCTGACGGTCCCCTCTACAAGGTTGCAACATTTTAACATCACCGTCTTGAACCTAATGAAACAGAACAACTGGAAGTTGGAACTTTGGCAACTGAGACTCCACGCGGAGTAGACATGCAACTGTCATTTTCAGAAAATAGGGGTTGCTATTGGTCCCCAACATCAGTGTTCCATTTCTGAAGTGTGGAGATAGATTTATGACGGTCATTAGTGGGCGGGGATGTCCCGTCCTTTGAGGTCCCTTTGACTGGGAACTGCACACACGTTGGCTAAATAGACTTTAACTTGTTAAGATTCCATAAAATGTTCTATCTAGCCCAGAAAAACTGTAAGATGTTGTCATTTGCGAAAATGTTTACACAAATTGTAGCTCGTCCAACAAGTATTCACTCGACCATAATCGTTAAGTGTATCCGATGTTGCATTAATTACTATTATGGCTATAAAAAGAAGCATATTACAAACTACAAGTCAATAAAGCTCTTGGTGGATAAATCACCATGTCGTCACATCGTACACCATTCCCCAAGTGTTTAAAGAGCAAGAGATGCTATAACAAATCGGATGCCAGGAATGCAATGACCTACATCCCATCACCAAAGTTGCAGTTTATCACGTGTTTGCTTCAGCCAGTTTCTTCAAAGACTAGCGATCAAATTGATATCGGTAGCTTTTGTAAGACGATACCAAAATTATCGGTCATAAAAAGACACGGATTGATGCGACTTGAAAAATTGTGCTGTTAAAGTATGTATATGCAACCAGCAACGCATTAAACTTCAGCGCTTATTACGTCGCTTTCTCATACGTCCAGGGGTTTCCAAAACTTACATAACGAGGACATAATTAACTGTCAATATGCGGGTGGCATAACTTCAAGAAGACGCATAAATGAGATTAGTTTTCAATTATAGTACAGATGTATTATTTTATCTTGACAGGAATCCTGCGCGGTAGGGATGAGTAGCAACTGTGGTGGGGATAGTGCACCTATCCCCACAATGCGTCACAGGCGTAAGATTACGAGAGGGGAGCGCGGTGCATAAGGTGTCTAAAACAAATCTGACTCTCGAAGCCAGTTTTGCAGTTCTTATAAACTAAGTTGTAATTCTTACTATGGTAGTAATCTCCACGCTTTTGTTGGATCTTAAATAGTACATAGACATTTGGAACAAAACCCTGTTCTCCTCCAGCAGGCATGATAAACAACTGTCGGCCTTTCAATATCGCTGCAGAGTCCCTGTAACGTATTTCACTCCAGGCATATGGTCCAGTATGTGCTGTGTTTATATAAGTTTCATCCATGTAAACTATATAAACTTCACTTCGATAGCTCCGAATATTTCGTAAATACTTAAGCCTTTTTGCACGTATGGTGCGACGTTCGATTAAAATTTGTCTCTCACGCTTAGTGTTTTTTTTTTTTCTTCAAATAATCCTAGCTTCAAAAGAACTCTTGTTTACTGGGCATAGAGAAGGACGTTGTTGCACTAGCAACAATGCCTTTTCTTTCCATAATAGCTCTCCTTAACTGCTTTCAGACACAACTGTTGCCTCAGATACCCGTCGCCAGATTTTTATAACTGACCCAGATCATTGTTCCTTTTTTATAAATCAATGGATATTGGTTATTACTTCTCGTGTTTTTATATGTAGCACTTTATTTCCTAATGTGCTGCTAGGAGGCGTCATTTATAAATGCTCTCTTGGAACCAGGAGACAAGCATATTTTGAAACATGCTGTAGTGTTACCGAGTAGCCCTGCACGTGTTTAGTTGCTCGCAACTGGTACGCAACTGACCTGCCCTCCCCTCTAGTTGTAACCGTTCTGAGGTGGACTCGTCCAGATACCACTGCGCATCGCTCTGTACTTTTCAAGATAAAAAAATACATCTGTACTTGATTGAGCTAAAATATACACTTACGTAGCAGTACAGTATGGCCGACCTACCTATCCATGGGTTTTTCGGGGTTTTCCCAGGCTGTTAGGCGAATGCTGGGTAGGTTAATTACATCCCCCGAATTTCCTGTCCCTCCATTTCATCTCCATTATCATCTCTCCTCCGTGGTCTCTTTCAGGGCGGAAGTCTCGGCGGTGCATGGCAGGATGATATGCTCTGAGGAAAACTACTCCCTCCTTCGGTAGGTCGGTTGCCGGTCTCCGCTCTCTGCTGGGACCATTTCGGGACCGCCAACCAGGGTCCTTTAGGGCTTGGATCGCCTGCCTGGGACCTCTGGCGCTCGGTTGCTGGACTCGTCGTCCCGCAGTAGGGGAGCGTGTCCGTTGCCCTGGCCTGACGGGGAAGATCTCTATCCAAGTAATTGTAGGGATTCTGCTCCCTATACTGTCGTGGCTCTTTGGGTCGGCCGCCCTCTGTCTCCTTCACCTCATCCTTCCTTCCTGGGTGCCCCACTTGGGGGCATAGGAACAATGGGCCCAGCATGGTGGCCTACGTACCGAATCCCCTCCGTAATGAAATCCTAATCCCAGCAGTAACTCTGAAACTTGCATTTGGGAGGTCCCATGTTCGATCTCCGGTCAACCAGCCTGACCAAAGTTCTTTTTCGCAGTTTTCTTGGTCACTTGTTGAATGCTCGGTTGATTACTTCCTTTCTGCAACTTCCCGTCTCTACAAAATCACTTTAGCATCACTTAATCCCTTCTTCCAACGATGAGTGTCGGCGAAGGGCGAATGTGGCGCAGATGTGTGGTGGAATTTGTGCTCTGTAACTGTAAGAGTGTCGCTGTAGTCATTTATCGGGTGTCAAAAACATGATACCAGTGACTGCACTAAGAAACATTGCACCGAAATGAGAATCGTCGAGAATCTTCAGGACACGTTAGGGACCCGATGTGGCCTCTAGCACGCCCGTTGTGAACTCTCGTTTCATCTCTCCCTCTTGCTGTTCTGTGAACTTGGGGGGTTAATGAAGAAGCGTGCAGTCATTTGTTCTGAGGAAGAGAAAAAAGTGTTTTCTTTAGTTCTGTAAATGATGGACATTATACAACAAATGTGAGTACGAGAAAGAAGGCCTGGAGGAAAATACAAAGTTTTCTGCGGTTTTTAGAGGAAAAGAAAGAAGTATTCTTCATTTAATGGAGCAATGTAGTAGACAGTCACGTGTAAAGGCGAATGTTCACAAAATACTCTTTATTTTGTTATACCTTTCAATGCTCATGTCTGGCATTTTATATTAGGTTAATTCAATATTGAATTTCATTTTAATTAGAGCAACCAATTAATTTCAGCGCTTTTTAGACGAAAAACAAATGCGCTACGGTCACGCAGTAGCTATTTATCTGTTCAAAGAGTTTCAAAAGATAAACTGTTAGCACTTGAGTGTCAATTGAGATATTTATTATGTGTTTCAAATGGGAAGGTGTTTGTCCTTGAGCGCTACTAGGTGAGCAACCAATCGGAGTACTGCGGTGTTGTCGTATTGCATCCCCCCTATGTGGTGTGTGACGAGCGCCCAACTAATCAATCTGTAATAAATACTATTCGCGCTAAGACAAACATTCAGATTTTGCAAAAACTGATTCATGAGAAAGGAGAGAGTAATATATTTAATATAACCGTAAAACCCCATATTTTTAGGTCAAATAGTTTTCCTAATACAAATAAATTAGATACCATTATATTATAAAAATGCATTGCGACGTAAGCACTGTAATGAGTATCATTATTGGTTGGCATGTATGCGTGAACGTATATTTGATATTACTCAGAACTGAAATGTAGACATTTGACATGACGTGGTAAAAGAAATATGTACTTTGAATAAGCCAAGGTGTTTCATAAATTCGATGAGAGGAAACAATACACTTTTTGCTAGTCTCGCAGAACGTGTCTGGTCACATTATATCTTTGTTTATAAATGGTTCCTAATCTCTATTTACTCTAGAGATTTTTTTTTAATTCAGATTTATTGAACCCTATTTTACACAGTGGTATATTAGGATTAGAGTTGATACATAAAAATATACAACTTTAACAAAAATATTTTAAATACTAGAAGGAAGAAATTACGTTTTAATCTGATGCATATTAATTTAAACTATTTCAGACGTTTAAACACTGAGTTTATAAACATCATGAAGTACTTATACTGTTGTGACTTCATTAGCAAAGATGTGAGCGGAGCAGAAAATTCAGTTCCTAGAGAGTTTAGCTTCAATATTAATTCTTGTCTTTCTCTCCAGAAAATGGGACAACAGAAAAGGAGATGAACCGCAGTTTGAAATTCTTCACCACACATGCACTCGGGGTTAGATGTTAAGTGAAAGCGTGATAAGTATTCACCAAATTTACCATGTCCACTTAAAAATTGTGTCAAAACAAAATTTGGTACAAGAGTTACTATGAGTTAGAGTTCAAAGCAGCATTATTCAGTTACTCTTCCTTGAAAAAGTGTATCAGCTGGATTAATGAGACACGATCCACCTTCCCCCCTTACTACTGCCAGAACTATCCAATAGAGTGAATGTAGGCTCGAATTATGTTGCAAACAGAAATAATATTTTTAAACTCAGTGATGTTGAACGACTTATTCAGGAAGAAATTGACAAGGAGCACAACAAGACTGGGAAAACTCCGTGAGACATCAGATAAACTACAAGAAGACGACTTTTGGAAAGAAATAGCACGCAATGAGATTTTGGAACCTATGATTTACAGTACTCAGACGAGATAATGACAATGATCAATTATCTCTTAACGTAACATTCACAGCTATACGGATGCACTGCTGGTATTTTCGTTGGGTTAGAAAAATAAGTAATTCATAAACTATAATTAACTTTAAACTAAATATTTAAAACATTTGCTTCGGTTTACGTCCCTGACGTACAGGTTAGGACGAATCATTTCTATCAGCTTTCTGGCGTTCCTTTACTAAACCTGTATTTGATTTTGAAGTTTAGGTCGTCGTACTTCGTAATAATTTCTATTCTTGGTAGATAAGTTTTTCCTCCGTTGTCTTATTTCACGAATTCTACACGCTACGGCTACATTGGTCACTTCATTATCGTCCATGGTCCGCCTTTAATCTACTCCTCGGAGGCGGACCAAAATTTGAGCCGGACCAACGTGTTTGGTCCCCGGACTATCACCAATGCCGGTTTATGAATAAGAAAATCGATGGTCCACCTCTGGCCCACCAGAAGTAGCAATTGATCTGGACCAAGTCTGACTATGAATAAGGCCCTACCTTTCAAAATTATATTAATTTTTTTTTTTTTTTTAATGAATCTACCAACAGAAGAAATTCCTATATTTTTTGCTTACATTTTTTCAGCAGAACTTTATTTTGCTGTTGTATTAGGAATAGGCTTACCAACTTTTAAACCTGAAAGGTGAAATATTTTATAATTTTCTTAATTAAGCAATTAATAAAGTAGAAAATGGAGAAGAAACCTCAAATTTTGCGAAGAGAGTACCGTCGATATGGGAGTATTATCAATAATTAAAACTTGAAAGCTCTAACTGTAAAATATGGAATTTGTGGCTTTCACTTGACTGTCCCCGAAAAAAACTTTGAGAAACAATAACATCATTTAAATTGGAAATTAATTGTTCTTTCACACTGGCCGTGTGTAGGCTAAATTGTGGAAACGTAGAGTCAGAATGAAAAATTCAATGCCATAGCCGGGATTTGAACCACGGAGCTTGTGGTTTCCGTCCAGCAGCTCTACCATTGAGCTAATATAGCCAACGTGCTGATATGACATAAAATGTTCCAACTGACTCGTTTAAAGTACTTACAGCACAGTAACTCGCCATTAAGGTAGTTGTCTCATGTGTTTATGAGAACTCCTAGTGGTTTACCGGGAAAAACACGAGTCAATTGGAGAATTTACTGTCATATCGGCACGTTGGCCATAGTAGCTCAATGGTAGAGCGGCTGGACGGAAACCAGAAGATCCGTGGTTCAAATCCCAGCTATGACATTGAATTTTTCATATTGACTCTATCCATCAAATACCTTAGCCTATATAGGCTAGTGTGGAGAAATGATTAATTTCTATCAATTAACTAAAGTAATAAGAGTTAAATGATGAAGCCTAGGACTCAAGTACTTACAATAGTAAGTCGCCATAAACGGTGTATCTCGGATGCGAGAGTCCCTAGTGGTCTACCGGTGAAATATATGAGTCAATTGGAGAATTTAATGTCAGGACGGCACGTTGGCCATGGTAGCTCAATGGGTTAGAGCTACTGGACGGAAACCAGGAGATCCATGGTTCAAATCCCGGCCATGGCATTGAATTTTTCATGTTGACTCTATCCATCAGTTGTCTCATGTGTTGATGAGAACTCCTAAGTGGTTTACCGGGGAAAACACGAGTCAGTTGGAGAATTTAATGTCATATCGGCACATTGGCCTTAGTAGCTCAATGGTAGAGCGGCTGGACGGAAACCAGAAGATCCGTGGTTCAAATCCCGGCTATGGCATTGAATTTTTCATTCTGATTCTACGTTTCCACGTCATTTAAATTCTTTAGAACCAATTCTTGCTTAGTTGTCTTTTAAAAAATTAAAAAAAAAGAACGTTCAGGTTCGCCTCTGTGTACGTACATAGTAGAGTAAGCAAAAGTATGAGCTATTTATAGATAGCGGAGGCTGTTACGTAATAACTGTTATTTGGAACTGGAACTCGTGGAGTGTTTCCACAACGCCTAGAGCTGCTCGGCAGTTATCAGTGTCAGGTATCAGGTATGATAGCCCGCGACATGCAAATTCAACGCGCTACAGAGCGAACAAAGGAGAAGCAAGGCAGGAAGTAGTGGGTGTGTTGTGGAATGTCTTGTCTTGCTGAGTCAGTTACTCGGAGCGCTGCCGAGCGGTTCTCACGCCCCCGATTGGGATAAAACACAACACCCAGGGTCAAGGCAGACCCATGTTTGTATGGATCCATCTGGCCCAGACAGAGGGGCCCCTAGTTTTGGTTGGGGTAGAGGCGAGATGACTTGGGAAACTCCCTATTGTAGTGAATTGTCACATTTTTATCCGTGATTATTTTTTATAATTTGAAATCAGAAATTTAGCACTATATACAATTTCGCAGAAACACATACATGATTAAAATGAAATATACGTGGATCGGCGGTTAAGTCCCAGGCTTCACATAAAAAAACGCATACACTTACACACTTTAAATATTTATTTTTTTCTTTCTCAACATAATCTCTACAAATACTACATTTGTCATATTGGTGTTCTAATTTAATTAAACCATCTCTGTAGTGCCATTTATCATGGCCCTCAAAATAGCTGTTTACCACATCAATGACCTCGTTGTTGTGAAATCTTCGTCCTCCAAGAACTGTTTTGAGGTTCGGGAACAGGGGCAGTCACCGGGTGTTAGATTTGGCGAATAGCTGGATGTTCAAGCAGTTCAAACTTTAATTCCCCAATTTTAACCATTGCAATGACTGAACGATGGCCCGGAGAACTGTCTCAAGAAATAGCATTTTTTTTCCTTGCCAAATGATGTTTTTTCTCTCCACCTCATCACTCAAACGTTTTTTTTTAATTTACTTCCTCCAAAGTTAAGTCATATCGGACGATGAATGAAATGGCTAAAATGATGCTCAAATGAGCCCGGGGTCCATAGAGCCTAGTTACCAGACATTCGTATTTAAGGATAAGGGAAAACTCTGGAACAAACCTTATCCAGGTAACTCACCCTAACCGAGATTCGAACTCAAACGTTGCAGTAAGCTTGCGTGCATCCCAGAAAACACTCGCCATAACCTTCTTTACCCACCTCGACAGGGTAGATGCTAGCGTGTCTGCCTCACGTTCAAGACTTCCCGAGTTCAAATCTAGGTCAGGGTCAGTTACGTGGATAAGGTTTTCCCGGGGTTTCCCCTTATCCTGAAAGACGAATGTCAGGTAACCCTAAGCTCCATGGACCCCGGGCTCATTGAGCATCATTTCACCCATTTCATTCATCGTCCGATATGACTTAACGTTGGAGAACGTAAATTACACACAAAGAAAAACTTCTTAGCTGACAAAATTGACTTTGCTTTTTTTGGAGTTGGTTCTACTGGCGCAGTCCACTATTTTGACTGATTTAGTTTCTGAAGTGTAGTGATGTATCCAAGTTTCATCCAAGGTTAATAAGCCGTCTCAAAAGTTCACTGGGATTTTGATCAAGTGTCAACAAACCGGCACCGATCTGTGAAAGCCTAGAACGTTACTTACCTGCACGTCCTTTTGCTATGTTTACAGCCTCTGCTATCTCAAACAACTTTAATCTGCGGTCTTCCAGTATTAAACAATGAATTTTTTCAATGATATCTGGAGCTGTGACTTCCACAGGGCGTCCAGAGCGAGGGTCATCACTAGAGCTCGTACGTCTCATTTTAAACTCTGTAAACCACCTTTTAATCATTGTATATGAAGGGGCAGAGTCTTTCAATGTACTGTCCATTTCCTCCAAGTCCAAGTCGAATACTGACAGGCTGTTAACAGCCAGAAGGTTTTTGCTGCGTACCCACCCAGGTTTTGGGGTCTGACCGCAGGTTGTTAATTTAGATGGTTACAGAATGATGTGGGATTTTTTGCTGAGGAAATTTATTGAGGTAGCTTTTTGCTCCTCTTTAATTTTGTACAGGGTGCCAAACCACTTTTTTGTTTACACCCTGGTGTTTTATATTGCTAAAGTGGGGTAAATTTTTGTAGCCAAACAGATCATTTGGAGATTTTGATATTTAGCTTATGCTGCTGTATGGATTAACTCCTTTGTTACCTCGGGTGCCCGCAAGCCATACGGGGTACCCGGTAAAGCCTGAAGCGGCGTCTCGTAGCGTCGTAATCTCCTTTGATTTCTTTACGAGTTAAGCCTTTCAAATGAAAGTATTTAATCACTGATCGTTTTACCAAATCCTCCATTTTCAAGAAACCTCTACACTTGTCTTGTTTATACTGCTGTCATTCAAAAACTAAACAAGCTATTGATCTGTACTAAAAAAACAAAAACAACAATGGATAAAAGTTAATCTAGAGCTAAACTATTTGATGACATCCGTCAAACTGGACCAGTGGCGTCATCTCTATGTGAGGCCAGGGACTAATCAGCCGACCCTCGTATATAGTAACCTCTGTATATTTTTAAAATTGCACAGATTAAAACAATACAGATACATCCATACAAACACATAATATTAAAAAAAGCGAGACATTTCTGATGCAAAACCAAAACAATAAAAGTATAGTCTACCCACCACAAGAACGCAAGAGGGGCCTGAAAAGATAAGAGGGACTACATGGCAAAACGAGGTGTATCGACAAAAATTCGCAACACAGAGATGTTTACCTGAGCTTATCGCACATACACGGTAAGTCCAGTGTATGTATAGTCTGTTCAGATATAATCATGTCTTCTGGACACCAATGTGTCATACATCGGCAGGCGCGAGAAAACATATCATATAAACACTCAGCTTCCAATCGCTGTATTTGCGTTTCGTAACTTACTGTACGTCAACTTACTAATATTTCACTCTTCTAATCGACCAGATAAGCAAAGATCACAGCGCTGGTCAGCTGAAGGTCGATAGGTAATTACGACCGACTAAAGGATAAATAAACTAATCTCTGTTTCATATAACCTTGCCCCGCTGACCTATATCACTCCGCGTGCAACTACCTTCCCCCTCATCCTAATTGGCTAATGCTTTCACGCCATTGGTCATAGGCGGTGCCTTCCCGTCACATTTAAACCTGCAGTATACGTCATAATAATTGTCAGGAAGATAGATAAAATCATACAAATACGGATATGAAGGCATGCAAAATAATGAAGTTTATAATGAAACTCAGCAAGTTGAAACTGAATGAATGTGCAATGAAACTGAAACAAGTTTATAATGAAAGGCCTTCGGCCTTTTCCACTGGGAAAACCAGCACACATACCTTGAAAAAATGCTTGTCTTTCAGTCTTAAAAGTCGTGTGTCCTTCATTCACCCAAGTCTCGTCAAGGTAGTTATTTTCTGATTTTTATTCCGGTACAATCTGATTGTTCTTAAATAACGTCTTCGCCACACAGGAATATCGCCCCTGGAGTGGTAAGTATTCCTGTTGTTTCAGTTTCATGTCGCGATGTTCCTACGCATCTAACACACTGTAACTTCAGAGCACAGCTGTTCGACTTCTCTCACTGACAAAGGCAGATTCTTCTGTGTGAGTGCATTAAACACATGCACAACAATTCTTTTTTCGCCGCTTTGTAAAGGCTTTCCCTTGCGATGCGTCAGCGAAAAACTGGCGGTAGACTCTGTCATTATACATATAAGTACACGCGCAATAAACAATCAATAAAATAATTTAACTCTCGTACTCGGCACAACATACCTTCGAACGGCGATATATGACTAATCCAGTTCAAAACAAGGTCAGTGATAAAATTCATATAAACAAATATATCATCACTACCGCTAAATCACGTGATATCGTGTCATGTGCTTGAGAGCAAAGGAACCTCCTCTTTACTTCGTTTAAGAATTAACATGCATTTCAGATAAATCAACTCTGTTGCGTAATATATTTAATTCAAACAGTTACGAAAATATAAATTTGACAGTTCTCTTCCAACATATAAAGATATATCACCATGTTTACGAACTAATTTTTACCGCACAACAGTTTATTCTACAATAGCAGCCAATGAGATGTGATAAGGTCACGTGACCGTTAAGAGATACGGGGCAAACTTATGTAAAACAAGGATTAGGTAATTTGGTTGATTTTTTATAACTATCGACAAAAGGCACACTTCCTTGTTCGAAAAACTTTTCACTAGAACTTGTATCAGTGTTTGCATCAACGTAATCAGTGATACGTCGATTTAGAATATAGATCTGAGTTTATTGTTTCTTCCTTAAACGCATATGATGTCCCCTTGATTCAGTGTTTGGCGGTGAATGTCATCCCGTAATAAAAGTTTGGTAATCCCTGCTTTATACTATCAGAACACAGGTCAGTAGCCATACCATAAGGGTCAATGAAAACGATTTTTGCAGTAAAAGTATTATGAGTACGAAGAAATATTAAAAAGAGAACAAATTCTATAATTTAGATGTCTGTACGTAGGCATGGAGTTTATTAATACTGGAGCAGTCGATGTGGGAGAGACGCCCCCCCAGTGGGGGCCCCGAAGAAACCTCCCCTCCCCTCGCCGGTCAAAGCCCCACGCATAGTGTTGACTGGGTCAGCATTTCCTGTACATGGGTTAGTGGGTGGGCGGCCAAGCTATAACAATCTTTCCAACATAGAAGTTCCGTTCTGTGGCCAGAAAATATAACACAAGAATTAGTTTATTTCTGTTCACAAAGTGCTTGATTATCGGATAAAGGCCCTGGTTTTGACCCGAAGTGACCAGTTGTCTACTGGAATTCTGTCTGAAGTTTATCCTGGAATCGCTCGGTGACCACTGACGTCATCAAAGCATACCTAGGCATACTCCGCAGTTGCTGGAGGTCTTTCTGTCCAATGAACGAGTACAGTTGTTATAGTAGTTCGCTAGTGTAGCGTGGCTGGATTTTGAGAGAGCAGAGAAGGTGGGAATATAGTACGGTACAGTCTGACCATCAACACATCTGCATATCGTAACACGACGAATACTTTTGTACTTGCGAAATCGATATCCCATGTCTACAAGTATTCCCCAGAATATTATTTTTTTGTTATCTTTAACAGCATTTATTACTCTACATACTGTAGGAATTTCTCTTTTCTGTTAATTAATTTATTAATTAATTTATTTATTCTAATACTCTATACACTTGGAAACATTTCCATTTGTCTTCTAGTCTCCCAAAATAATTGTCCACTCGGTTTATTCCTGTAATTTTTGAATGCAGTGCATATCCCAAGGTGCCCCCAGTCCATGACCACATTCTCACTACAGAGCATGAAGTTGGGTGTAGAAAAAAGCGTCATTCGATGTAGATGCTCTGCCAGACAATGATGTCACGTTATCCTCCGGAATGCAGCCACAGTTTCACTCCGTGGTAAAGTCTGTCTAGTCAACGCGAGTGCAGTTGCCTCACAAAGGAAACTGACCCTCCCGCCCACTAATGACCGTCATAAATCTATCTTCACACTTCAGAAATGGAGCACTGTCGTTGAGGACCAATAGCAACCCTGATTTTCTGGAAATGGCAGTCGCGCGTTTACTCCACGTGGAGCCTCAGTTGTCAAAGTTCCAACTTCCAGTTGATCTGTTTCATTACGTGCAGAAAAAAGTTATAACGGGAACTGCTTCTAAGCAAATTCAAGCGCTTGTTCTGAACACATATAAATATGTGCAGAAAAATAATCTTGGTAAGGGGTCATGCAATGAACCTGATGATAAATTCTGGGTATTCACAGAAATACAGTAAGAAATATTGTGACGAAAGGAATACCAAAGACGCTGATCAAGTGTGAAAACAAAAGGAAACGTTTCTGTAACGTTTCTGTAATTTCACGTACGATTTAATTAGCCCAGAAATTTATAAATTCCATGCAAAAGGGAGAGCGCCCACCTTAGACGAAGTGGTTGCACATTTGCAAGAAATTTGTGATTTTCCTTATGGGCGCTGCACCTTGCGCGGCCTCCTAAAGGAGCTGGGTTTCAAATACCGCACTTTGAATAAGATAAGGGTTATTATGGAATCCAGTAGAATTGTCAAAACTAGGTAAGTTTCGCAGTAATGGACATAAGATAATTTATTTAGACGAAACCTCGTACGATACTCATGACGAATCGAGAAAGGTGGCAAACTTTGCAGAAAGGACTGGTAGAAGGAGGGCCAGTGTTGTAAAACGATTATAAGGGTTCGTCAAAGGCAGCGGCCGACGTGCACATGAGTTAACTAAACAGACTCTAGCTCTGGTTTTGCTCTATTGTTGGGAGTGGATGCATCCACTGTTTTTCATGTACAATTTACTATCTCTGATCTTTCGGCTTTGAACGAAGATTTTATTTTGAGCTTTGCCGAAAGGAAAGATTAGGGTGTTGTCCTGCAATTTATGATTTTGGCACTTTTTTTTTTTTTTTTTGCCAAGTAATCTGCTTCTTCATTCCCCTTCACCCCAATATGGGAGAGGATCCATTGGAAGTCTACGTTTAATTTTACAAGAAGAATCCTAATTTCAATTACTTTGGAATTTATTGCATATTTAGTGTTTGTTATTGCTTGAATTGTCGAACTTGAATCACAAAATAAAACTGCTTGTTTAAATGAATCTATTCTTAAACATAGTTGAGAAAGTGCAATATATATTGCCTCTATTTCTCCATCGAAATTTGATTTCATTTTCCCAGCTGACTTGCAGTACACTCCAGCACCTGCTTGGTCACTATTTTCTAACTTTGAGCCGTCTGTATAAATTTGGAGCCATTCGCCTTCAGGGTACATAGTGCTGATTGTCTCTAAAATGATACATTTTAAAACATTGGCTTCAATTTCTGTTTCCTTTATTTGTTCTATTAGATTTAAGTTATGTGTCACTTCCACATAATTTAGCGGATTTGTCGGATGTTGTAATTCCTCAATTTCCATTTCCGGGATGTACCTATCCCTCAGGACATCTATACACTGAACAAAACCATTTGTGGTTTTAAGTGTTTTTTTGCTCCTTATATAACGTCTGCAAAACTTATCTGACGGTAGTCTAATAAGCTTTTCATGCTGTAAAAGTGCTTGTTTTTTTAATAAAACTCCACACAAGTTTTGCGCACCACATATTTTTCAAACTCATCGAGTTCGAACCTTTTTGGATCTGGGCGATCTGTAAAGGAGTTGAAAGTTTTTCTCCCGTGCGCTTTGAATTTTGAAGCTCTTTCACTGTACTATGTAAAGTTCGTTCATCTCCCCTGCTGCCTTAGCAAGAAATAAAGCATTTACATATAAGGAAGAAGTAAATATTTTATGCTCTATAAATTTTTCTTCTATTTTATACTAAGAAAAGGTGGCTTAACACCGGTTTTTCAAACATCAAACTACATCTGAGTTACATAGACCTAAGGAAGGTGTTGGAAAAGACTGGAAGATCGACAGAGGAGAGGAAAAGAAGAGAGGCAGAAAAAGACATGGAGAGAAGATAAAAGAATAACGACCAAAGCCGTGGATTTGTGCTATTTGCATAACTATTAGTCGCAGATCCTTTCTGAAGTAATCTTCAGAAATACAAAAGGAAAAAAAAAAAGCCCGCCTCACTAGCGTAGATAGTAGCGTGTCTGCCTTCAAGAGGTCCCGAGTTCGAATCTCGGTCGGAGTGAGTTAACTGAATAAGGTTTTGTCCGGGGTTTTCCCTTATCCTGAAAGACGAATGCCGGGTAACACAAAGCTCTATGGACCCTGGGCTCATTTGAACATCATTTCACCCATTACACTCTACGTACGATACGACAATGTTGGAGGACGTAAATTACAACAACAAAAAAGCAAAGAAAAACATCCTACTAATAAAGGGGACTTTAAATTGTATTTAGTAAATGAACGAATTCTAAACATAATGTTCAAAATTTTTCGTAAATGATATAGCATGAATGTTTAATTTCTCGTGTTTATTGTTATTTTTGTTAATTTGTTTTCGTGTAAAAATGAGTTATAGGAACATAGAAAATAAGACAGACTAGGTAGATAGATGGTAGATAAATTATTGTTTATATTAAACTCACCCCCCCCCCCCGGTTAAAGGAAAATATTGACGAAGATCAACTTATTTGAACCAGAAGATTATCAAAGAGTGAGTGAGTGTGTGGTGTTTAAGGGCCCGTCGACAACAAGGTCATTTGGGCTCCGATTTTCAAAGATAAAGAAATCTGAAGCAAAGGAAGAAACTTGAACAATGAGTTTCACATTGCCAAAAATTCCGGATGTGTCTCGGAAAACAGTAACCGCCACGCAAGCAGACGTTGGTTCATTCAGTAGATACCGGTGGAATCGGTCCGCAGGAGGCGAGAGAACAATAAACAGGGGGGGCCTAGCCCACTCGAAGATATTGAGGTGCGAGACAGACGGACTGACTGACTTGCTAGCGCGTGCTATGGGTGTGGACTTCCGGTGGTCCAGAACACGCCTACCACTTCCGGTCGTTTGCCGGACCGGTTTCCATTCTCAATATAGTCGATATTTGGCACCGATTCCTGTCTTGTGGGTTGCATACTTAAGATGCTTGCGTGAGGAAAAATCTAATTCATAAGTTGCAGATTTGGAAAAACGCTCCAGCCCAGCAACCTTGACTAGTTCTTATTTTATTTCACTTATATACTTGCGGATAACTTAATTGCTTCCCAACTATTTCCAGTTATGTCACCATATTTAGTTCAGGATATCAGATGTTCCAGTACGCAAATTGCTTGTAGAGAAGCCTGTTTTTATATATCAGTATACCAGGGATCAATAAACATCTTACAATATTCACCCTTTCACTACAAGAGGGACTACGTATCGTATTGAACGAGATATCTTGGCTTTTTACTTTCTCTACTATAAAAGTAGATACGTAGAGGAAAAGGATGTATTTTTCTTTTAGTCTGAACCCCAAAACCTCAGCAGATTGCTTCAGAAGATTTAAGTCTCTAACCAAATCCAGATTGTGAGATTGAGGCTGATAAAAATCCTGTATCAGAATCACTGCTTTGTCTTCAGAACTTTCTTCAGAATCTGATGCTTCTAATGGAGAAGGCACAATAAGACCAGAACCATGTGATATGGGCCTTTTTGCTGACAATAAATTTGGATAAGTAACTCTTTTCATATTGTTTACGTTGCAGCCTGTAACATCTCATACACAAAGATGCCAATCATCCACATGATTTCAAGAGGTCCCGAGTTCGAATCTCGGTCAGGGTGAGTTACCTGTATAAGGTTTTTCCGGGGTTTTCCCTTATCCTGATAGACGAATATCAGGTAACTCTAAGCTCCATGGACCCCGTCTCATTCGAACTTCATTTCACCCATTTCATTTCATTCATCGTCCGATAAAAAATTGGAGGAGTAAATTACACACAAAAAAATCCACATAATTTCGAGGTTCATGCCACATCTTACGAATAGCAAAGGGCATACTTAACTATTTTCCTTGACTCCATTTCCTGAGTTGTTCTATCAAGTATGACATACTTTTTGTGCCCATTTTTTGTCAAGATCTCCAAGGCTTCATATAAAAAGGCATTGCAGGCCTTTATGACAAAAGTGTAATATTTTGTATTCTCGTTCAAACAACAAAATTGTCACAGATATGGCAAAATATATCAGGATTATTTTTACACTTTCTAGAAGACATATTGCTTGAAATTTATTACACAACTGCCACTAACATAAATACAACCTTACTATTTGAAAATCAATTACAGACTAAACTAGATTTGATAAGAATAAGTTATGTATTATTGCCTGTAACACTGCTGTCATTGTTGTGAAACATTTAATTTCAACAAAGAAATTACACTGTCCTGAGACACTTTTCCCAGTTTTAATGAAAATTGGCTAAAATCGCTAAAATCGAAAATGATAAGTTTCCGCGTAACATGTACTATTTTTATGAAATTCGATACTTTTTATATATTGGACACTATGTAAACTTGCAGTATTTTCAAAATTTTATTTGTGATTTGTAAGAAAACCTTGCGCACAACACCATTCAAATTAGCATATCCAAGTTAGTTAATATGACCTCTCGGATCGCAAATGTTGCATTCTGTATTTATTTTATAATGCAAGTGTTGTAGTTCCAAAAGCCGTATTTTCACTATTTATTTTGTGATTTGTGCCAAAACCTTACGTAGAGAAAAAAAAAAAGCACCAATCAATTAAACACATCAAAGTTAATATCACCTTACAGATTGCAATCCGTTGAACAAAAATTTTATTTTTCAGAACAATGTTTATGCGCAGAACTACACTAAAACAGTTAGATATAACTGCTAATTGAAAAAATAAGGTACATGGTAGAAAAAAAAAAAAACTGATTACAGTTTTGGAATCAGCGCATCAAATTTAGTAGACTTATTTTGGAGGTAACCTTATTAGTGTAATTATAATTTAATCAAAACCACCCTTGCCATTTTATAGAAAATCAACATTTTTGAAAAATATTCCATTTAAAGGGTAGTTTTAACTAGGAGAATATTTTTTGTTGTTCCATTTATAACCCGCCTTTAACTGCAATGGTCATTAGGCGGCTGTTCCCCTATAGAACATACCGCCTATTGATGATGGTGTTGAGTTACAGGTATTTTAGATTCTAATCATTAAATCACGCACACATTCGCAGTTTTATTTATACTTCCAAACTCTGGGGAAGATGGGGAATCATCTTGGTTGGAGAAAAGTCCCCACCCCCACCCGGGAAACGAACCCAGGACCCCACGCACGGCAGGTGGGTGCTCTACCGACTGAGCTACGGGGCCAAGCCAGGGAATACTTATCGCGTCCTGATACTTATCCGTCTTTTGTTTTGGAGTGAATGCTGTTCACAGACGCACACAATTATACAGGCCTTTCTAGGAGGAAAAATAGATATGGGGTTCTTAAAACATGTATTTCCGGTCAATCTGGGTACTGAATTTTTGGGTGGAGTACAATACTTCATCTTACTGTAAGCAAAAATAGGTTTTAGAAAAGTGAATGAGAACAGGCGTGTGAACGAAACACATACTGCAGTTGTACATGTCGGCGAAGGATCCAAGAATAGCCTCTCATTTACATGTTACGTTCCGGGCGTGAGATTAAACACTGAATCACGAACTGCGTTTATTTCCAAGGACACGTACTCCTTTTTATGTCGCTTCCCAAAGATTATAAGGTCTCAAGACTTCTGCATATTACCGTCGCAAGGATAACAGCAGCTAGTGGACCAATAAAGAGAAATGAGCTTCACGGCAATGATTCTTACGAATTTCCTCTTCCTTTCATTCCAACGTGTGCTTCGCTTTTGGGAAATTTCCTCAAAGGCATTATATTTACATTTTTATACACTCGTTTTTCTTGTCCTTAACCGATTCAACATAGTTTAGCCGGACCTGCCGTATCAGATGACTGCAATGAATGCGTAAATTGGCTCTGGAAACCTTGCAACCTTAGTTTTCGGTGACTTAAGTCTTTCTCGTGAGTTTATGCAAAAAAGTTGACTGTCGAATAAGCTTTGCTGTGTGCTTCTGTGGACCTGCAAAATCACAGATTATAAACTCTTCGTGCTAATATTTATCATAATTAACAGGCTTTCGCATGGATAAATTGCAAAAAGCAATGAAAATAAAGTGCAGAGGTTAGGGGACACTGTAACATATTATAATTTTATTAAAAACTAAATCTTTTTTACTTTTGAATACAGTATGTTGATTCGTTTACGTTTAGTCCACATAGTTTCATACTTCCAGTAGGTATTTTTCTTTTAATCACACACTTCTTCGTATTTCTGAATTCTTCAAAACAAAGAAAATATAATTCACGAAAATTAAATCTACCTCTAGATTTAAAGGTTATCACACCAATAAATTGAACTTAGAAGTTATACAGGAACAAATACAATTAAATCTTACTTAAATATAAATTATTCGCCCAGTAGAACCTTTTGTTACAAAATTATGCTGTCCGTCTCTAGGGTAAGTGGCAGCGGGTCTGCCTCAGGTTCAAGAGGTCCCAAATTCTAATCTCGGTCAGTGTCAGTTACAGGATAAGCTTTCTACTGGGGTTTTACGTTATACTCAAAGATGAATGTTGGTAACTCTAAGCTCTACGAACCCTGGACCATTTGAGCTCGCCTGGGTAGTGGTAGCGTGGTGGTAACGATCAAGAGATCCCGAGTTCTAATCTCGGTCAGGGTGATACCTAGATAAGCTTTTTCCGGGATTTCCCTTATTGCGAAAGACGAATGTCGGATAACTCTAAGCTCTATGGACCCTGGGCTCATTTGAGCATCATTTCACCCATTCCATTCATCGTCCGATATGACTTAACGTTTTTTTTTTTCCTCCCCTAAACTTACGTCTTTTAGTTTTTTAAGTCAGTTTTCAATGAAGTAAGCCTTTTTTTTTTTTCACTGCAGTGGTTATAACTAATTGCTGTTTGAACGGTTAGAGTCTGTTTAGTTAACTCATGTGCACGTCGGCCTCTGCCTTTGACGAACCCTTATAATCGTTTTACAACACAGGCCCTCCTTCTCCCAGTCCTTTCTGCAAGGTTGCTACCTTTCTCGATACGTCATGGGTATTGTATGAGGTTTCGTCTAAATAAATTATGTTATGTCTATTACTGCAAAACTTCCTTAGTTTTGACTATATATATCGCCAAGCTACAATTCTACTGGATTCCATAATAACCCTTATCTTATTCAAAGTGCGGTATTTGAAACCCAGCTCCTTTAGGAGACCGCGCAAAGTGCAGTCCCCATAAGGAAAATCACAAATTTCTTGCAAATGTGCAACCAATTCGTCTAAGGTGGGCGCTCTCCCTTTTGCATAGAATCTATAAATTTCTCGACGAATTAAATCGCATGTGAAATTATCTACTTTAGAGAAAAGTTTCCTTTTGTTTTCACACTTGATCGGCGTCTTTGGTATTCCTTTCGTCACAATATTTCTTACTGTATTTCTGTGAATACCCAGAATTTATCATCAGGTTCATTGAACGACCCCTTACCAAGATTATTTGTCAGCACATATTTATATGTGTTCAAAACAAGCGCTTGAATTTGCTTAGAAACAGTTCCCGTTATAACTTTGTTATTTGAGGCTTTTCCAGTAATATAACTCGGCCCAGTTATTCACACTATTGTCTTCACTTTGATTATTTTCACTTGACTGAAAGTTATCTACTACTTCATTTGCATTTACCACTGCATTTCCCTCCCACGGTCTCCACATCGTGACACACAACGAATTTCTGCACGTAATGAAACAGATCAACTGCAAGTTGCAACTTTGGCAACTGAGACTCCACGTGGAGTAGACATGCGACTGTCACTTCGAGAAAATCAGGGTTGCTATTGGTCCTCAACGACAGTGTTCCATTTCTGAAGTGTGGAGATAGATTTATGACGGTCATTAGTGGGCGGGAGGGTAGTTTCCTTTGAGCGGCAACGCCACTCGCGTTCACTAGACAGACTGGAGGAGTGCATTTTATGATTATCAAGTTTTCTATTAGCTTTATCGAGACTATGAAAAGCAGTCGTGATATGTTAATACATTTCCGATTTAGTTATTCCGCTCCCCTCTCAAAATAACAAAGAATACTTCTTGAGTACTTTCTGAATTCAAGATAACCACAACAGGTTGCAGTTTTATTTCTAGAAACCACTGAACTGCTATCGGCAATTGTTTTGAAGGCGTCCAAATCTTATTACTTGCTCATAACATCCATAAACCAAATGTACTACCAAAACAATGAACAGTGTAACCACAAACAAAGAGCAACGATAGAGACATTAATTGTTTAAGCTGCCACAAAGAGCAATTACTGGTGCCGACCGAGCCCTCGAGGCCGGACGGTTCCTTCTCGCCGACTAAGGTCATTGTCCTTGGCATACTTAACACTATCATTCATAACCCATTCATAAGTAAGTGACTGGTGCGTGGGGGAGGGACAGGAGGCGGGTATCGGATGACCTTGAACTTGGACCCGTGGGGTCACGCTGATAGCAAGTGCCAGTGCACACAATGGAGCACCGCCGCGTGCTATCCTCCTGCCTGACGACTGCATAATAATTATTGTTCCGCTCCAATATTTGTGTTAACACCACCCATAACTTAATCACCGTCTTATTGCCTTAGTTTACTAAATATGAATCTCTGGCTGCTGGATTTAATTCGAAACGGTATCCACAAACCCTTAATGTATGTATTACGAACACAACAAATGTAACGTGGTTCTGTAACGCTGTACAAACAAAACACTGCTGTCGCCTTAGCCAAGTAGTCATTTTTCACTGTGGTCTTGGATTTTACGAATCTTTATATATATATAATTCACATCCTCCAACGTTGTCATATTGGACATTGAATGAATTGGGTGAAATGATGCTCAAATGAGTCCAGGGTCCATGGGGGTTAGGGTTACCCGACATTCGTCTTTAAGGATAAAAGAAAACCCCGGAAAAAACAACCTTATCCAAGTAACTCACTCTTACCGAGATTCGAACTCGGGACATCTTGAACGTGAGGTAGACAAGCAACCATCTACGCTACCGAGATGATGATGATTATTATTATTATTATTATTATTATTATTATTATTATTATTATTATTATTATTATTATTATTATTATTATTATTATTATTATTATTATTATTATTATCATCCGCCCTCTGGGTGCCTCCACCTGAGAAATGGGTCCGGTCATCACTTGGTGGGGTGAGGTTACCCCGAAGGCCAAGGTTGCCATGTGGGGAGTGTTAGTAACTAACTTATTATTATTATTATTATTATTATTATTATTATTATTATTATTATTATTATTATTATTATTATTATTATTATTATTATTATTATTATTATTATTATTATTATCATTATCATTATCATTATCATTATCATTATCATTATCATTATCATTATCATTATTATTATTATTATTATTATTATTATTATTATTATTATTATTATTATTATTATTATTATTATTAATTATGTCAGGGGATCTTAGAACATTTGCGGTGAAAATCTTCATTAATAAAATTTTATGAAATTGATCCTAAGGCCCCCACTACTAGCTTCTAATATATTGCCACTTCATTTCTACATTACTGAAATTTTCTGCTTCCCATCCTAAAATCTCTCTATTAATGTCTAAGAAATGCTCTCACATATTCCAGATGATACTGAAATTAATTGGATGTTAGTATTTGATGTCCTTTTTTTATTTTTATTTTACGTCCTCCAACGTTAAGTCATATCGGACGATGAATGAACTGGGTGAAATGCTGCTCAAATGAATCTGGGGTCCATAGAGCTTAGAGTTACCCGACATTGGTCTTTCAGGATAAGGGAAAACCCCGGAAAAACCTTATCCAGGTAACTCACCCTGACCGAGATTCGAACTCGGGACCTCTTGAACGTGAGGCAGACATGCTACCACCACGCTACCAAGGCGGGTTTTACTACTTGATATAGGTACCAGGAGTTATTTCATTCTCCCTAGTATACTAATTATAGTAATACAAATAGAGAGAAGTGTAGCTAATAGATTACAAATATGTCATGCTCCCTGATTTATTGTTCCAAGTTCTTATTTTGCCACGGTTGCGTTTGTTATAAATATAACTGGTCGTTGAGTAGGGCATATTAAACTTGCAATAGCTCCAAGAAAAATGTTAAAATGCCTTGAAACCCCTTTGAGAAAGCCATTTCATTTTCCAGCCTGGCGCTTCCCTGAAACGTCATCCATTGGAACTTATAGCGTTTCTGCGGTCTAATGAAGCCAATTGTGCCGATTATGTTATTTGATATTACTTTCAAAGCTTTGGCAGTTCCGTGCAGGAATTCGATGGAACCTGGCATTCCTTGTGGTTCTTGCAACACGTTCCTTCAGCGGTGTCACGTACTGATTAAATTACCCATTGAGGTTCCATCGGTAAAATCCTGTCTTCGCCAATTGGTTCTAAAAATGGGACAAGGGAAATTCCTTTGTGCAGTTTTGGGACCCCGGACTCATTTGAGTATCATTTTACCTATTCCATTCATTGTTTGATATGACTTAACGTTGGAGGACGTAAATTACCCCCCCCCCCCCCAAAAAAAAAACATCCCAATTGTGTATTATACCTGTTCTCCCAAAGCTGTACGTGTGTCCTTTTATTGGTTTAAAAGTTATGGCCTATTGAAATGGTTCAGGTTTATATGGATCACAATTGTGAATACAATTCATAATCATAATCAAAATGTCCCCATACTAGAGAAAGTTCTTTTTAGAACTTAGTTCTGGTGACCGTTAACGAACTGTAACTGCGACAGCTATAACCGTTAACCGAAAATAACTGCAATGTCCCTTATAAAGAGGACTAGAGCGTCTGCTAGGTCAAATGATTTAAATTAAAATACCATATGTAAGATATTTTCGTGACAAACGAAATGTGTATAAATATATAAAGAATTCGGAATTTCAAAGTTATCACAAAGTGATCAGATGTTATGGGATTTTGCTATCTTTATAGCTACTATATTCCACTACTGTCACTATATTCTATATGAGAATATGTTGTTGAAGAATGGATAGAGAAAATAATGTGAGTCATTTTTTAAAGATAGGTGATTGCTGATACATTTCAATACAAATATAATATATTAAGAAAATAATTATATTCCCCTTTATAAACACACTTAGGCCCGATTTCACCAACAGATGTTAAAATCGACGTTAACAAATGTAACGTAACAATTGTAACAGCGCTAACAATTTCTTGCATTTCACCAACCTGTTTTCTGAAAATGTTAACAAACACGTGCTAACGCCAAGAAACTTGTAAATATTACAGCTATAGAAGGCTGTGGATGAGTCGTATTATTTTCTGAACGTATTACGATGCGGTTTTGTTTTCATTTTCGTCCGCACCGCAGTCTGCACACACCTAAAAAAATGGTGGATAAACAAAATCATAAACAAAAGCCATGAAACAATTTCTCATAAATGGAGAAAGGATTGTTAATTGAATTGGTGACGAAGTATAACGATATCGTGGAAAATAGGACGGGTGCGGTGAATGTAAAAGAGAAAGTTGTCACATGGAGAAAAATTGGAAACATACTTAATTCAAATGCATGTGTCTTTACCACAAACGAAACGTATTAGGTAAATTTAAAACGAGGTGCGGAGAAGTACAAGTGACGAGTGAGTTGCACGTTTCAAGACGGAAGGTGGACAGTGTGTTATCCACAATGAATTATAAAATCGCAAAGTTATTAATACTTGATGCAAAGGCGAGATCGGCATATTCCTTTCGATGCATGTTCTAACTCAGTATTACGTAAATTTAAAACGAGGAGCGAAGAAGGACAAGTGACGAGTGACTTGAACGTTTCAAGACGGGAGGTGGATAATGTATTGCCCACATAATTCAGTGAATTATAAAATCGCAAAGTTATTAATACTTGATGCAAAGGCGAGATCGGCATATTCCTTTCGATGCATGTTCTAACTCAGTATTACGTAAATTTAAAACGAGGAGCGAAGAAGGGCAAGTTACTTGAACGTTTCAAGACGGGAGGTGGACAGTGTATTATCCACATAATTCAGTGAGTTATAAAATCGCAAAGTTATTAATACTTGAAGCAAAGGTGAGATCGGCATATTCCTTTCGATGTATATTCTAAGTTATTATTACGTAAATTTAAAACGAGGAGCGAAGAAGGACAAGTGACTTGAACGTTTCAAGACGGGAGGTGGATAACGTATTATCCACATAATTCAGTGAATTATAAAATCGCAAAGTTATTAATACTTGATGCAAAGGCGAGATCGTCATATTCCTTTCGATGCATGTTCTATCTCAGTATTACGTAAATTGAAAACGAGGAGCGAAGAAGGGCAAGTTACTTGAACGTTTCAAGACGGGAGGTGGATAACGTATTATCCACATAATTCAGTGAATTATAAAATCGCAAAGTTATTAATACTTGAAGCAAAGGCGAGATCGTCATATTCCTTTCGATGCATGTTCTAACTCAGTATTACGTAAATCTAAAACGAGGAGCGAAGAAGGACAAGTTACTTGAACGTTTCAAGACGGGAGGTGGACAGTGTATTATCCACATAATTCAGTGAATTATAAAATCGCAAAGTTATTAACACTTGAAGCAAAGGCGAGATCGTCATATTCCTTTCGATACATGTTCTAACTCAGTATGACGTAAATTTAAAACGAGGAGCGAAGAAGGGCAAGTTACTTGAACGTTTCAAGACGGGAGGTGGACAGTGTATTATCCACAGTGAATTATAAAATCGCAAAGTTATTAATACTTAATGCAAAGGCGAGATCGCCATATTCCTTTCGATGCATGTTCTAACCTCTCTTGTACTTCCGCAGTAACCTTCAAAGCAACATGTTTTGACAGTCTATAACTCCGTAAAATGTTTTCTTCGGATAGCTCCTCAAAATCATTTCTTCTCATAGGCCGTACTCTATTACGTATGCCACTTAGACGGTCTTAAATATAGCAAATCGACATCAACAGCTGAGTTTATGCTCGCCATCTTGACTATTTACAATTGTTAAGGACTTAACATCAGAAAATTGGCGTGTTAGTTTAACAAGAGATTTAACACGAGTGTTACGCTAACACTTGTTGGTGAAATGCAATTTTTGTTTTAACTATTGCTAAACTCGTGTTAAGTCTTAACAACTTTGGTGAAATCGGGCATTATTGTTTTAAAAGTAGATCAGTGAATTTAGAAAGCTTGCATGTAGTCTGATATCTGAAACAGTTCCTCAGATATGTAACACTGTTGGGATAGGGGTTTTTAATGTGTCCCGTCAGAGGCTATCTGAAGCCTTGCCTGCCTGTCCACCTGTTTTGGATAGCAGAACAACTCGCCACTTGCGGTCACTTTCTTGTATTACCTCACAAGACAAGAATCCGCCAGGGCTGGACCACCGGGCTAGCCTCCAAGCTACTTTAAGTGAGATATCATTGGTGAAATCGTGCGCCGCTTTGCGTGCAGCACAACCAGTATCGTGTGTGTTACCTTCACAGGACTTCTCTACTCTCCGTCGTTCATTATTTTATTTGATACTGCTTGTATGCAATCGAAGTCAGTGCGTTATTGGACTTCCATGAGTGTATAACTACACAACTTTTCTGGTTTCTGTAAAGATTTGATGGTTTTCTCCACTAAAATGAAGAAATCGTCAGGCAGTTTTCTGAAGTATACATTAATGCAATGTTATATAAACTTGTGTTATTTCTACCGTATTCCGATTTTATAGCTTTTTTCGTAACTACGAAAAATATGTAACTGCTAATAGTTACAACATGATGCTATAATTACTTTGTACGTGATTAAAATATCAATGGGTTCTGAAAGGTTTCATTTTTTGTTAAAAAAAACCGAATTAACACACAATTACATGTCAAGTCTTGGCAGGTCTTGTCCAATGTAATACTATGACATAAAAACATTATATCACCCGTACTTGATGTGAAACAATAACCAGTTAATCTCGCAGTATTGCAGTATTGCATAACGATACTTTTCTCAGTTTTTAGATATATAAAATGTCAAGCCACAAGTTTGGGATTGCATGTTTAATTTTTTTTTTTAATTTACGTCCTACAATGTTAAGTCATATCGGCTATGATGCTCAAATCAGTCCGCTCCATAGATCTTAGTTACCTGACATGTATCTTTCAGATTAAGGGAAAACCCAGGAAAAAACACCTTATCCAGATCACTCCCCATAGCAGTTAGCACAATAAACAGTATTTGACAAATTGGTGTGGTGAACGGTCCAAAATACGAGTAGATACTTCCTCTACATTCTGTAAGTACTATGTTAAAATATACAATTTGATGACCCGATTTTTCTCAAACTATTAACAGCACATACATGAAAATTTTATAGCATATTATGTGGTCCTTAGAGAAGCTACTGATATACAATGAAGCTTGTATTTACAGTTTGAAGCAATTTATATATTTTTCTTTCTTTCATTATTTTTCTTGATTTTTAGCATTAAAAACACAATTTCATGGAGCTCATTAATTAAATTACTTTGTCTGTAGCTGCACAGCATTTCTGAAGCTACTTTTGTAATCTGTAAAAGTTATATGTACATATCTCTAATAGTTTCTGAGAAAATGGGGCAAATGTTTAAAAAAAACTGTTTTTTGAGAAAAACAGCCTTAAAGTTTGCAATAAGAATTTACTCTGAAGGTTGATTAAACCATCTTCATTAATTTCACTTAGTAACACAGCTTCTTTGGCAGCAGTTCTTATGGAATTTTATGAAACGTTTTGCAGGCTATTTCCTGAAAGTGTTGTATATTTGAAACACCCTGTAGGGGGATTTGGTAAGTTCATAAGACCACACAATATTTTACCAGCTCCAAGTCCTTTGCCAATTCATCTTAGCCTATAAACATGTCTCACTTTGTTTACATAGAGATCACTACTGTAGTGAAGAGAAAAATAATGTTTCAGAACTACAATTCAGGTGTACAATTTTCAATTTATTCCCTATACCAGCTCTTGCACTCGATTCTTGCTGTAACCTAACCTCACCACTACATATTCTGCATGACAGTTTCTTCTAGCACTCACATTAAAATACCCAAGTCTATTACAATATTAGATTGAGTACAGCTTTCAGAACAGTTTATACTTGCATTATTATTTACATTTGCTTGTAACTTGCTTCTCGAAGCACTTGGAGAAGTTGCACATGGTCGACTGCCACATGATTGTGTATCATTTTCATTGACTTCTACAGACAAAGGTACTTTCCTGTAGAATCTATTACCCTTGTTCTTATGTTTCTGAAAACTCCTTTAAGTTTTGTCATCTTCTTACACAACTACGCTTTCACTTAGATAAATAGCAAAGGGACAGTTGCTTACAAACAAAACTCTAGCCACAGCCACAGAATAACAAGACTAGAGAATCATTAGTCCTAAGGACAACAGAATATGCAAACATGCCAACATACGCAATAAAAATTACTCTAAAAACAAGCTCTTTTGCAGGCTCCTAGATGAAACAGTTCTGGACTTATTCCAAATTTTCTAAATAGATGCACAGTAAGCTAATAAATTGACAGCTGTCAGTATATTCTTAAACTTCGTTTAAGTACACTTATAATTATAGTACATGACTATATTGTATACCAAAATGTGCAGAAAAGTGTAAACTATTTAACTATGCAAAAAAAAAATTTCCACAAATTTTGCGTACAAGTCTCACCTTAAGAACTAAGAACTTTTTCGCTGAATAATATACATACGAGTTTTCCAAAGCAAAGAATGAGGCGCAAGAGGTTTAGACACTGTTCTAATACCCTGCCTGGTAGTGTTTATGACAGTCAGGTCAGTTCAGTTACAGCCCATTCAAAAACATTCTGACCCCTCCTACTCTAGTGAATAAATCTTCTTGGGGTTAGAGTACTAAGTGAATAGGGAGCATACTTTTTAACGGTTCTACTGACCTTGTCGCACTGTATAACTATAGCACATTCCTGCTAGGGACTTTCTTTGCGTTGGCGAGTAGTAAGTAACTCAGAGCTCTTCTGCAGTTGTTGAAATGCTTAGTGGTTATAGTTGAATCAGAAAGAATGAATGCTTTTGTGAATTTTACAACTGGGGTACCGTGACTGGATAGATACCTCGCCTCTCACCAAGGCGATTTTGTTCGATACCGGAAATTTGTCTGGAAGGATTGCCTCCGGGTTCTCCGGTTTCCCCTTCTGTTCAATCCACCAACTGTTCCAGCGCCATCCTTTCATCCAAATCACCCTCATTTGGTATCATTTCTTCCCTCGCTCATATAAAGTCTGTTTTTTAAGGTGTGTGCAGTTCCCACTCAAAGGAACGTCAAAGGACCTGACCTTTCCGGCCACTAATGACCGTCATAAATCTATCTCCACACTTCAGAAATGGAACACTGACGTTGGGGACCAATAGCAACCCCGATTTTCTGAAAATGACAGTTGCATGTCTACTCCGCGTGGAGTCTCAGTTGCCAAAGTTCCAACTTCCAGTTGTTGTGTTTCATTAGGTGCAAGACGGCGATGTTAAAATGTTGCAACCTTGTAGAAAGGACCGGCAGGAGGAGGGTCCATGTTGTAAAACGATTATGAGGGTTCCTCAAAGAAAGCGGCCGCCGTGCACTTGCGTTGAGTAGACAGACTTTACCAGGCTTCGAATACTAGTAACCATTCCGACTACTTTCTCCGATCCAGAAATTTTCCTCGATCGATATTTAACAAGACTTCGCGGTGTATATCAATTTAATTTTAAATTTACATCTTGAAAATTTATTTTTTCACTCGAAGGACTCCATCTATTATGATTAGAATGATAAATTGGACATAATGCCTGTGTAAAATTACTTTATTCCCTAAAGCTGATTGAATTTCTTATACAGAAATACTTATAGACGAAATTGTTTCTTTTACTTAGGCGAAATGTTTCGAGCATTGTAGCACCGTTTTAACGAGCTATTAAATTCTGTCATCGGCAGAAAATGCCGTTAAATACCAGCAACGAGATGGAAAACAGAAGCGGCAGAGTCTTCACCATAAAAGAAAACCTTCCATAAACTTAAGCGACCGATCATTAAAATAATGAATGAGTGGTGTTAGAGAAAAAGCAGAAAGAAATCCCATTCTTTTTATTAACATTCTCAGGTTCAACAGCGAAAAGGCAGACCGGCGCGGAAGGATATAAAAGGGGCCCTTTAGAAGGGTGGGGTGGGGTTATGGCACAGACACGCTAGCCAATGAAAGCTTGAGGCAAATTTTTGTTTAAAAGCAACATTACACAGGCAGATTTCTGCATAACCAAACGATCCCCTAAGACTACTCATTCGGAAAACGTTTTACAGATTTGTAATATGTACAGTTGCTGAATACAACTGGAAGATGATACTGATGAATGAGAGAAACGGCTTCGAATAATCAAGGCTTCGCGGGTGATCAGCCATGGCAAATTAATAAACGTCGAGCTTTCGGCCATTGTAAACTCCATGGCCTTCTTCGGGATCCTGGATCAGGACGGCTGATCACCTGCGAAGCCTTGATTATACTGGTCGCCAATCTAGAAAGTGATTGACATTTCGTACGGAAAGAGAGGCCACGTTGCTGTTTATTATATCTGTTTTGTGTGTGTGTGTGTGTGTGTGTGTGTGTGTGTGTGTGTGTGTGTGTAATTTACGTCCTCCAACGTTAAGTGATATCGGATGATGAATGGAATGGGTGAACTGATGCTCAAACGAGCCCAGGGTCCATATAGCTTACAGTTACCCGACATTCGTCTTTCAGGATAAGGTAAATCCACGGAAAACACCTTATCCAAGTAACTCACTAACCGAGATTCGAACTTGGGACCTGTTGGACGTGAGGCAGACATGCTACCACCACGCTACCGAGGCGGGCTTGTCACGTGGAGAGCGCGATAGGATTACGCGTGCGAAGGTAAAATGAAATGTGTAGTGTTTAACGCCCGCTTTTACTACATACGGCACCGCAGGCGATGACACTGATGATACATGAGATGAAGATGGAGGACCGGTGGAATGAGATGGCGGGGGAAACCGGAGATCCCGGAGAAAACCCGCCCCAGCGCCGTGTTGTCCACCACAAATCTCACTTTGCGGTCGCCTGGGATCGAACCCGGGCCGCCTTGGTGAGAGCCAAGCGGTCTAACCACTGAGCCACGGCGCGGCCGGCGTCCGAAGGCGATTCAGTTGCGACTGCAATGGTTATTTTATTATTATTATTATTATTATTATTATTATTATTATTATTATTATTATTATTATTATTATTATTATTATTATTATTATTATTATTATTATTATTATTATTATTATTATTATTATTATTATTATTATTATTATTATTATTAATTATTTATAATACTGTACACAAAGACAATAGTGCAGTCGTGGATCTACATGAAAACGCTAGAACATGCAAGAACAGATCAATGTAAAGATCATCGTAACAAAAGAGGCATACCTGTGACATTTTGATGCTTATTGAAGTGGGAAAATGACGCTTACATAATTCTTCCCGGGAGTTTCTAATTTATACCCCAATGTCTAACTTTCTTCTTTAAAATACTTTTCTTTCCCAATCTTAACCTTAATGTACTTACTGATACCTACAGCACGTGAAGTCCTATCAAGCACCTTAGAGAATGGAATACTAGACTCCCCTTTCAATTTCTCCTCATCGAAGTATTCTCTCACAGAGCATATTATTTCACGTGTATGTCCTTTAATTGGAATACCTTTACCAAATACAGTTTTATTTGGTTCCCGAGCACGTTCAGGTTTTCGCTTGTCACTATATTTAGACATAAGTAAACATTCATTAAACACAATTGCAATTGATCACAACACGCGCTCAGATACACGGACTAGGTCACACGTAAACCATGGCAAATTGCTACAAATAAAATGCAAAGTAACTTGCCAGTACAGGATCTCTAACTGTGAGAGCATTCTGTTTATGCAGCGTTGTCAACAAGAGAAACAAAAACCAAGGTATTGTATATACTGCAGCGTTTGCGTAACTCGCTCGCCCGCAGTTCATGCTAAGCACCTGTTAGAATATCGGCAACCAAGGTTTAGCATCTAACATTGTCATGGAAACGTCTCGACTGTAATTGGTCATTTTAATCGTTACTATGACCACCGTTATGACGTACTCATCCCCTTCCATTTCTTTAGACCGTTATTCCATGTGGTTACAAACTGTTAATCACATTCTAGTTTGGCGACCAGTATAGTAATGCTCGCCGTGAAAGCTTTAAGTCTTACAATACAACTTAGAATAAGTCTTAAATTTTGAACGGATGTCAATACTAGGCCGCAGTACAACTGTTAGAGCGAGTTAAATAGTGAACCGCGAGTGGAAACAGTTCGTTGCTATGGAAAAAATCATTTCTTTCACACTAGCCACGTGTAGGCTAAGGTTTGGATGATAAGTCAAACTGAAAAATTCAATTCAATAGCCGGGATTTGAACTACGGATCTCCCGCTCTCCGTGCGGTTGCTCTAAACCACTGAGCTACTATGGCCAACGTGCCGACATGACATTAAATTCTCCAACTGACACATATGTTTCCCAGTAGACCACCAGGTGTTCTCATATCATATGCTCTAAGACACGCACCTTTTTGTGGCGACTTACTATGCTGTAAATACATAAGTACCAGGCTTCATACCGTTCACCAACGCAGAGAAGCTCCCTGAAAGGAATGCGCCCCCTTACACAGTGGGACAAGGACAGTGAATATGACAGAGAACGCATGCTACACAAGGAGTAGAACCGTTAACAAACATGCGCCCATTTCACTCTGTACACTAAAACCGAGAAGATTCATGCAGGGAGGGTGGGGGAACCTTCTCTAATCCCTCTGCGTCTCAGGCCCCGGAGACTTTCTTTCCTGTGCTATACTGTAGTAAAACCACTGTTTTATTTTTAGGTAAATTGATGGAAACAATCATATGTCGGGCTATATAGTCTCTTTTTCTTATTACAGAAAGTTAGTGGTTTAACTATAAAGCCTGGGACTTACAGCATCCAGAAAAGGTGTGTGTCTCATAGCATATGAGAACACCTAGTGGTCTACTGGGAAACATACGAGTCAGTTGCAGCCTGGGACTTAAGTACTTACAGCATAGTAAGTCGTCACAAAAGGTGCGTGTCTCATAGCATATGAGAACACCTAGTGGTCTACTGGGAAACATACGAGTCAGTTGGAGCCTGGGACTTAAGTACTTACAGCATAGTAAGTCGCCACAAAAGGTGCGTGTCTCATAGCATATGAGAAAACGTAGTGGTCTACCGAGAAACATACGAGTCAATTGGGGAATTTAATGTCACGTCGGCATATATATGCATATATATATATATATATATATATATATATATATATATATAAATGATGCTCAAATGAGTCCGGGGTCCATGGAGCATAGAGTTACCCGACATTCGTCTTTCAGGATAAGGGAAAACCCCGGAAAAACCTTATCCAGATAAGTCACCCTGACCGAGATTCGAACTCGGGACCTCTTGAACGTGAGGCAGATATGCTACCAGCTACGTTACCGAGGCGGGCGTCATATCGGCATGTTGGCCATAGTAGCTCAGTGATTTAGAGCAACGGCACGGAGAGCGGGAGATCCGTGGTTCAAATTCCGGCAATGGCATTGGATTTTTCAGTTTGACTCTACTCATTCAGTTCGTTAGTAAATTTATCACATATTTGGTGGAGTCAAGTAACTTCCAAAACATTTAAATGTGACCTGCAGTGAAAGTTCGACCAGGTTGGGAAAATGAAGTCCTTCAACAGACACGCTTGTAGAATTGAGGGTTTCTTTAATCGTTTCATGGTCATCAGAGGTGAAGTGTTTCATAAAAGCGTGGAAATGCTGCAGCGAACTTCAGATGCGTATCACACCGTTAGGTACATAAAGGAATTTTATACATTTGCTCTGATAACAAAGAGGTTCTCTCTACCCAAGAGGCTCTCTCCAAATTATTCCACGCCGGAGGGAACTCATAAAAGCTGCCGCCCATCTGTTACTAACATCCGTTCACAAAACATGGTGTAACGAGATTCTACAGGAAGTGCGTATTCTGCCCTTCCACGTAATCCAGCTTAAGGTTGCTGGACACAGAACATTTCACACAAAATCAGACTTGAGCTGTCAATAGGGCTTTTATGCTCGTTTTATACGACTATTTCTGCTCAACCATGTGTCTCAAGTTTAAAATATTTATATGAGGGTGGGTCAAAAAGTAATGCCTCCTTTTTTTCCTTAAATAAATAAGTTATGTGAAAACTTTGAATTTGGCGCAATTCCTCAAACCTTCTTCTCCAATCCCCTGAAGTAGTAACTTCCTAAGTCAAAAGGTGGCAGCACTACATCCTCTTGCAAAATGACTGACATCCACATTCGTATTAGACAGCGTTCGGTGACTGAATTTTTGACTGCGGAAGGTGAAACGCCAATTCGCATTCACGAAAGGCTAAAAAATGTGTATGGTGATGCAACGGTGGACGTCTGCACTATTAGACGATGGGTTCGTCGCTGTAACGAAGCTGAAGGGCAAACACCATTGACAGATGAAAGGCGAAGCGGCAGGCCGGTGACTGCAGTGACTCCATGCAACATTCAGCGAGTCGATGACATTCGTGGTGATCGCCGGCTAACAACAGGTGAATTGTGTCGCATTACCTCCCTCAGTAAAGGCAGTTTGATGACGATTATTCAACAACTGGGTTACTCAAAAGTTGTTCAAGTTGGGTACCAAGAATGTTAACCGCCCAAAATAAAGAAACAAGGAAAACAATAGCCTCCGAACACTTGCAGCGCTTCAGTTTGGAGGGAGAGGAGTTTCTGGAAAAAATTGTTACTGGAGACGAAACTGGGTTCATTTTTTTTTTTTTTTTTTTTTTGAACCTGAATCAAAGAGGCAGTCAATGGAATGGCATCACACGTCAACCAAGGAAAAAAAAAGTCAAAACTTAGCGGTCGGCAGGGAAAGTTACGGTGACAGTGTTTTGGGATGCAGAGAGTGTGCTTATGGTTGATTTTTTGGAGCAGGTATGCGCAATAATGTGACTTTGTGGGTTCGTGAAATTAAAAGTCCAATTGCACAAACTCAAAATGTTCTTTATTTCCACCGAATTACAGTTGGAACACTTGCCGATTACATAGAATTATTTAGCGCACACAATTACAATCCACCAGTTCGTCTGTCACAGGTCCACTCTACACTCACAATTACGTACATCTCCTCTGATACACGTACACAGTCTTCCAGTGCGTTCACTAGTACGGCGCTCCTAACGGCTGCTCGCCAAGAATTGAACTGACTCGTCCACTGCAGGCCTTATATAGGAAGATCGCTGTTTCTGGAAGCCCGCCGTCGGAAAATCATCCCGAATGTTCCAGACGACAGGGGGAGGGGAAAGAGACGGTACGGTGACTTTCTAACCATCCACTCAGTCAGTGCCACAGAGATAAATGGGTAGGCGTTGGCTGAACGGTTCCTGTCCTCTACCCAGCTGCCAGTTGGTCCTGCTTTCCGATAATTAGGTGACAATAAATTCTGTCCAATACAACAGAACTCTCAAAAAGCTGAAAGTACGTCTTCGCCGAGCTCGCCCAACAAAAGCTATGGCGGATGTTCTTCTTTTGCATGACAATGCAAGACCACACACCAGCCGTTACACCACTGCAGAAATTGAGAAATTGGGATGGCAAGTCTTACAGCCCTGACCTGGCACCATCAGACTTTCATCGTTTCGGGCCACTAAAGGAAGCTCATCGTGGGATTCATTTTGAAGATGAGGAGGCTGTGAAAACATCCTTGTGTCAATGGCTTGGGAAGCAAGATCGTGTGTTTTACCACACTGGAATACATGCCCTAGTTAAAAGGTGGGCCAAAACTGTGGAAAATGACGGAGATTATATTGAATAGTGACAAATTAATCGTCAATACTGTAGTTTTGAAGCTATGTAAATTAGATTAAATTTTCTTGGCAATTAAAAGAGAAAAAAATAGGAGGCATTACATTTGGACCCATCCTCGTAAATTATTTTAATATTTTAAGTCTACCTGAGTCAATAAGTGTATTAACCTTGCCCTACGTAATGAAACAGCTGGCAGGGCTGTGGCACTGACTGTTACATGCGGAAACCTGCACTTCAATGAGAAAGTACCTTCAATGCGTTCATTAAAGTGTACTACCAGACTGAATAATTCAATGCCCTAGCCGGGATTTGAACCACAGATCTCCCGGTCTCCGTAGCATGCCCGAGTCAGTTGGAGAATTTAGTGTGATGCTGGCCATGGTACCTCAATGGTTAAGAGCAACTCGGCTAGTGTAGAAAAATTAATTTTTATATTAACTACATTTCCGCGTGGTCGAGCATTAAAAGTTGAGACATATTTTCAATATAAATGCAGTATGTGATGGCAGGTCTCCCTACGTTCAAGAGTCCCGAGTTCGAATTTCGGACTAGATGAGTTATCTGTATAAGATTAATTACCGGGGATTTCCCTTATCCTAAAAGATGATTTCGGATAACTCAACTATGTGGACCCTGGGCTCATTTGAGCATCATTTCACCCATTTTATTCATCGTCCGATATGACTTAACATTAGAGAACATAAATGAAATTGTTAAAAAACTTAGAATTTCAGACATCACATCCCTTAAACTCACTATTTGCTCATCAGAATTGTTCCAAACGCATTTTATGACAATATGAATTGATTTTTATTTTGTTCTGAAATATTCAAATTAGATATTAATGCTATTTTTCCGGATTGCAGTAATTTTGTAATTTATTTCTCGTTTTTCCTTTTATATCATCAAATGGAAATACAAAATCAATATTACAATTATAAAAACCATACTGGAAAACGCCATATATTCCTAAATCCTGAAAATCCTATCATGTTGCCCGCCATTGAATTATGATTCGGTCCCCATACACCTAACCCTAGGTTTTTGTGTATTGGAGGCAGATGACAGATTTTATCATTTCACCTATCCCACTCTACAGTTTTCTCTTAATTGTTCTTAGACATCTCTCTTTAACTTCCCTAAATTATTCCCTGTATTTCTCCTGTTCTTCCCCCCTTTTACTGACAAAATTTTTCTATTTACTACTTCACCCCCAAATTGTCCCATTTACATAGGTAGCAAGGCCTCCTCTCTCCATGTCTTTGTTTGACTACAATATAATATACAATGGAAATCTACATTCTCTTCTCCACGCAATGGACATTTATCTAGCTCCCTCTCTTGACCTATACATTTCAAGTTTCTCACTCTTGTTCTCGCCCAAGCAAAACCTTCTCGCCTTAACTTATTACATATGTCTATATATCCTTCCGCACGTGTGGTGGCCGGGTGTAAAGAATAGCCCCAAGGTAGACCATGCCTGTCGTAAAAGGCGACTAAAATGGTCACCCAGTGCTCGGGGGTATAACTGGGCCACCCAGTCCCAGGGGACATAAATGTGGGACCTGGTCCTCCAGGTTGGGGTTTGGGCGTAGGGTTAACTCCCCTACCTCGTAAAAAGAACTCTGTTACGGATACCCTAATGCAGCCTCGGACTAGAGAAGAACAATGGTTGTTACTGTGGGAAAGGAAGATCCTGAGAAATATATTTGGAGTGATAAGGGATTTGGACGGATGGAGAATGCGGACTAACTTGGAGTTACAGTGGTAGTAATTTATTTCCTTTTACATCAGCAAATGGAAATACAAAATCAAGATTACAATTATAAAATCCATACTGAAATACGCCATATATTCCTAAATCCTGAAAATCCTATCATGTTATCATGTTGCCCACCATTGAATAGTAATTCGGTCCCCATACACCTAACCCTAGGTTTTTGTGTATTGGAGGCCCTCTGCTCCTTTTTACAAATTTTGCCATTTCACCTATCCCACTCTACGTTTTTCTCTTAATTGTTCTTAGCCACCTCTCTTTAACTTTTCCTAAATAATTCCCTATATTTCTTCTGTTCTTTTCTCCTTTTACTGACAACATTTTTCTAATTACTACTTCACCCCCCAAATTGTCCCATTTATGTAGCCAAGCCTGCTCTCTCTATATCTTTGTTTGACTACAATATAATATACAATGGAAATCTGCATTCTCTTCTCCACACAATGGACATTTATCTAGCTCCCTCTCTTAACCTATACTTTTCAAGTTTCTCACTCCTGTTCTCGCCCAAGCAAAACCTTCTCGCCCTAACTTACTACATATATCTATATATCCTTCCCTACTCCAGGTTGTTTTTATTTCTAATCTCAGTGAGCTTTTGTCACTTGTGAGTTACAGTGTCTATTTGGACAAACAAATATAGTAGTGAAAATTAAACAAGAAAGAATAAGGTGGATTGGCCATGTGCAGAGAATGTCGGAAACCAGTGTAGTTAAGAAGATATTCATAGGAAAGTTGGATGGCAGAAGGAGAAGAGAAAGACCCAGGAAAAGATGGGTGGATGAAGTAGAAGATGACTTGAGAAAGTTGGGGGTTAAAGGTTGGAGAAGAAAAGCAGAGGACCGAGTAGAATGGAAGAGTGTGGTTAGGGAGGCCGAGGGCCTACATGGCCTGTAGCGCCAACTATCATCATCATCATCATCATCATCATCATCATCATCATCATCATCATCATCATATATCCTGCCCACCTCCAGGTTGTTTTTATTTCTCTAGTGAGCTTTTGTCACATGTAATGGCAAAAATGTCTTGTCTGTCAATATCTTCTAATCTTAACTTCTTTCCAGAAGCCTCTATACTAATACTCTGCATTTATCCAAGAATGACCCATACCTATCTGCTTCAACACGTCATTCATTTTATGTGACCAAGAGCCACCCCAGTTACTTTGTCTTTGATTATGAAATCATTCTTAATTATATTGTCATCTTCCAAATCAGCGATTCTGTATAAATATTTCATTGCCCTTGACAAGATTTTAATTTTAGTAGAATGCCTGCCCAGTTCCAATTGTGCTGCCCCATTAGGGATGCTATCGGTAGTACCAATAAATATTTACAAAAGGATCTATGCACTCTATCAGTCTCTCTCCAAGCCTCGTGGATTGCAGTATGAAATCGCTGATAATTTTGTTGCAAATGAATTTACTGATGAAATCTAGTTTTTGTTACTGCTTTGGATTTACGTTGAAATGTAATGATTTCAGACCAATTTTGAAGCTGACACTAAGAAAGCTGGTATGCTTGGAAGGCAGGCAGGCCTCGTCCGATAACCACGCATGTTATTAATTTATCATTAATTGTCGTCCAGTGATACGGAAGGGAAAAGGTCACTTCCTGGTTCTTTGGCCGGCTACGGCTGCTGTTTACTTTATCAGTGCGGTCGGTGTGTGAAGGAATAATCTCTGGCATTTATTACTTCCTGTAGCTTACCATTATTCCTTCTCCGATATTATTGCAGCCACGCTGCTCTACAGAATGCAGTTCAGTCGGTCAAGATTAATCCGCCCTGCAGTCTTACATTCATATGGCTTTTTCGGGTAACTTATTGTATCTTAGGTCTCCAAGAAAGGAGTGATAGCAGAGAAAAAGAATGGTCATGTACAGTGCGTGCAAAACTTGAGCTGCCCAGCCTCGGTGTTTGTGTTTAGTTTGAGGTAAGTGATATATCAGGGAAAATATTTCTATGCCGACATTTTACTGGAAATGTAGGTTTTAAGGTCCCTTTCTCCCAAAAATGCTATCAATCCCAATGATAATTTCAACATGGATTATAATCTAAGTTTAAATAATCATTAATAAAACAGAACTCCTCCAGATATGCCTAACGCTTTAGTATTAGCAGTTCTACACACAAACCAACCTTCTGTTAACTGGACACATATTTATACAGCAGGTTCTCTCTTACTGTCCGGCCGTTGTATCTCCGGCTCTGACGTTTTGCGACTGTAAAAGGTGGAAGGGGAAACCTAATAGTACCAACATACAGTAATGAGCAATTGAAAACATATCCTCAAAATTATCTTTAGAATGAAAATATAGGACTATATTAACTTTAAAACACTGAAATACAATTTACAATTTCATCATAATGCAAGATATTTATTACAACACCACTCTATTCGAATATTTCATTCACACCTTTCACACACACACTAACTGCATCTGTTGGTAGTACTGGGAGTCTCTACATCCGGTGTTGTGGTCAAGAAGTTAAAACTGTCTGCTAGCGCCAATCAGCATTGTCGCTGGTAGGCGTAGCTCCCGAACCCAACACCGTGTTGCCAGCTTAAATTTGTTTGAGCCACTTGGCCTAATAGCGGCTTGCGCTGGTGAACTTTCTTTGCTATATTTTGCGTGCGTGAATTCCGATGTTTAGTGTTCGTAAGTCCTATTATTATCGCTATTATAATAATATGGCTAATGGTTCGTGAAATATGCAAATACATGAAATATTTAAAATACGCATTGTTCCTCTGCTTGAAATTCCCGCTAAAGAACTGCCAACAGCCTGCTTCCCCCTCTCGGGAAATGTCAGAGCCGGAGATAGAACGGCTGCAGCTGGTAGAACGTACAAGTTCTTCTCTTTGTACAAAATGCTGGAAAAAATACTAAAATATTAATGGTGAAGTTTTAGCTGTTTTCTTTCGCTCCAAAGAATCTTATTTGTCTGCCAACGATGCAAGAGTATTGTTATTTTGTCGGATTCTAAAGCAGCAATTCAGGTTGTGGCATCCATACCCTATCCAAAGACTAGAAAAATTGAAAAAGAAAACAAAAATTGTAGAAATACGAAATATAATCTAGACCATTTGAATCAATTAAAAGGATTATAAAGAAAAAATTAATGATAATTACAAATCTGGACTAACTGAAAAATTTGGTAAACGAAATATAAAAATACTTCAAGAAAATCCCTCTGTAATTCCGGAACTGCCACGTAAATCTGCTGTTGCCCTGATGAGGTTTACTACAGGACATGATTGCCTAGGAAAACATCTCCATAGAACTGGCATCTAACCTCTCCAAATTGTGTATTGTGGACTCAAGATATACAGGATGTTACAAAAAGGTACGGCCAAAGTTTCAGGAAACATTCCTCACACACAAAGAAAGAAAATATGTTATGTGGACATGTGACCGGAAACGCTAAATTTCCATTTTAGAGCTCATTTTAGTATTTCTCTTAAAATGTAAATTGAAATCATTCGTGCAGACAATTGTCAAAATACCCCATTGTGGTTCATGCACGATGGAGCTCCTGCACGTTTCAGTCGAAGTGTTCGTAGGCTTCTCAACAACAGATTCGGTGACCAATAGATTGGTAGAGGCGGACCAATTCCATGGCCTCCACGCTCTCCTGACCTCAACCCACTTGACTTTCATTTATGGGGGCATTTGAAAGCTCTTGTCTACACAACCCAGGTACCAAATTTAGAGACTCTTCGTGCTCGTATTGTGGACGGCTGTGATACAATACGCCATTCTCCAGGGCTGCATCAGCGCATCAGGGATTCCATGCGACGGAGGATGGATGCATGTAACCTCGCTAACGGAGGACATTTTGAACATTTCCTGTAATAAAGTGTTTGAAGTCACGCTGGTACGTTCTGTTGTCGTGTGTTTCCAGTCCATGATTAATGTGATTTGAAGAGAAGTAATAAAATGAGCTCTAACATGAAAATTAAGCGTTTCCGGACACATGTCCGCTTAACATATTTTCTTTCTTTGTGTGTGAGGAATGTTTCCTGAAAGTTTGGCCGTACCTTTTTGTAACATCCTGTAGAAATGGACAGAGAAAATCTACAAAACTATGCAGCTTTACAAAATTATCAAGATATAGCTTCTAAGTACTGGAAAGTCAGAAGAAGAATGACTTCATTGTTGACTCTAGAGTATTAGCAAAATACATACATTATCCCAAAAATGTATGGGTGTTTCTATGAGCAGCCTAACTGCAAAACGAAAAGTCGGTTAAATACTAAGCTATTTAAGTTCAACATCTTCCAACCATGCCATGCCATGTGGTGCTGGGTGGCTGTATTTAGCCAGAAGGTTTTTGCTGCGTGCCCACCCGTTAAGGGTTTTACCACAGATAAGGTATAGATTTCGGGATGTTGTAGGGTGAGATGTGGGCTTTTATATTTATGTCTGTTATAAGCTTACAGATTTGTATCTAGGGGTTGAAGGACAGGATACAATGCCTTGAACCCTGGTGTATTATTTGATTTTTAATTCGGGGAAAAATTTTGATGCCAAATAGCTTGGAAGAATTATGTGGAGCTCAGCTTTAGCTGCTTTTCGGATTAGCTCCTGGGTTATCTCGGATGCCCGCAAGCCACGCGGGGTAACCGGTGCTGTCTAGAACGGCGTCTAGTGGAGTCATAATCTCCCAATGATCTGACAAGGGCGCTTCTGTGATTCGGTAAACTGGCGTATAATTTTGATGCCCGGCGCCTAATTACATCCTCCACGTATGGAAGACTCGAGGCCTCGTGAAGCAACCTGGTAGGAAAATAGCCTCCCACAGAATATATAGACCTAAGTCCTCTATTCTGTGCACGTTGAAGCCATGCCAACCAGCTATCTGCGGCCATGCCCCAGATCTCAGGCATAAAGCATAACCGGGACTACCAGCACTCGGAAGAGGTATAACTTCATGCCAACTGGCATCGAGGTTGACCCCAGTATTGGATACAGGGAAGCAATTGCTCCCTGTACCTTCGCCGATCGGTCCCAGGTTGACACAAAAGATGCACCATGATGATTTTCAAGAAACTGCCCCCACCTAAGCTTTACACGGAATGTTTTTCTAAAATTTTGAGTTTCTTAAAAATGGCTCTGTATATTTTGATTAAAATAACTTATACAGGAAAAAAGTTCATACGAGCATATGTCCCATAATTCTTTGTTTTCTCGTTGTTTATGTCTTAAGGGTATGTATGACTGAAATTTTCAAATTCTGAACTAATAATGCTAGCTTTTTCAAATTTACACCATAGGTGTAGTATAATGTAGACATGTTACAACCTAAATTTAAACCATTTGTCTCCAGCAGTTTAGAAATTATGATAAATTTTGTATGTTTTTTGTTACGTCACTAAAAAAGTCCCTTGCGACAAAATATTTTGAATTTTGGTCTAATATTTTAACCCTATGTTCATAATACACATACTTTTTGAAATTGCTCTGGGTTTTTCTGTGTCTCCTTTAGTTTAGGTCACAAAAATTTTTTAATTTACAAATATTCTTTTTTTGTCTAAAAACTGTAAGTTTTGTGTTTGAAAATTAAGAATATATGCTTATATACATTTCACAATAAAACCTAGGACAATTTCCATTCCTCATGATATTCTGAACCTGTGTAGGAAATTTCATGAATGTCGTACAAAAACTGCATCGCAAGGAGTATTTTACAGGAAGAAAAATGCTGAAAATATGAACATTGAGAAAACAGCGATTAAAGATTTGATTGCATAACTCACATTAAATTCCACCAGGCTTATAGGTTGGACCCTCAGATTTCTTTGTCCTCTCCTCTGTTGCTGTTTTTTCCACCTTTTTCTTCTTTAGATGTTGCTTTTCTTCTGCACAACTTCGCTTCTTGCTTTGCAGGATACGAGTCTGATCTCGCTGCACTGAAATTTTCCTTGCTGAGTCTACTACACTTTCACTTCTGATATTTCGCTGCAGCTCCAATGACTTAAGACTACCCATTTTAAACTTACTTATGCTTTTAATAACAGCAAGATCCAATTTTTGTTTTGATATGAAAACTTCCTTTGGGCACTTATTCCATATGGCATGATGCAAAGATTCATTGGCATTCTGTGTTTTTCCTGTTTTGCACCTCTCTAGTAATGTTGTAGAAGCCAGCCTCTGATATATTGGCAACATTTTAGGAACCATTTTGTCTTCTAAAGCCTTATTTTTCTTTTCTTGAATTGAAAATTTGAGAACGGAAAACAGATAAAGAATGTGGATGTAGGCAAAAGAGGGCGTGACTCTGACAGAGTTTAAAGGCCACCGACATTTAAATAAGCATTTAAAAATGGCGTTCGGAGGCAAGTTATGCATTTTTCGCATTCGGGAATGTCTAAATTATTTTATAGAATTAAATTAAAAAAGTCGTTATTTTCACGATTTTCATGAAATTTCAGTCATACATACCCTTAATGAAAGTGTGCCTTCGTGATTTCTCTATGCATTCATAGGAGGCTTTGCCCCATTGTACTACCTACGGTAGATGGCGAGACTTTTTTACGTTTGTCGTCTGTCTTCAACGATTCAACTGTGTAAAATGTAGTTATGAGTGTACTACTGTGTTAACAGCTCCTAACGAGAAAACGAAAGATAATGGGACATGTGTTCATATGATCCTTTTTCCCTTCTTATAGTGTAAGGAACCCATACCCGAAGTTTGGAAAAGTATTTCTGATACAGCCAAACGAAATGCATATCTTCAATTGTTCTGGGAATGTGTAACGTAATCACTTTTGCTATCCGCATGTTTATGCTCGCCGTCTGGATGTGATAAGGATGCTATAGGTAAACCGCGAACAAAATGCAGCTGAGGCGTGATTTACCAAAACTGAAGCTCTCCAGCTTTCCCCCTCTACCATCATCTTAGGCTGCCTTTCCTCTCCTCCATAGCACAAACTGCACTGTAGTGGTAAATGTATGGAGGGGTGGGAGTCATGTGATGCTTGGACTCGCACATGCGCACACCGACCGCACTTTGTTTGCGGTCTATCTATAGGTTAATTTAAAATACACATAGTTGTCGCAAATCTCGCCCATGAAAATATCTATCACAGTTACTGAAACGAACATTAGATCTGCAGCACGAGTGACTCATATGCACTACTCATTTCGTAAAAAACGTTCCACTGCCAGGGCAGATAAACAGTTCCAGCTCCTCTCCCTCTTCAGGCCCTACTTGTCTTCTAGTTGTGGGTAGGTAGTACACTTCTTTCTAGATGATTATTGTATAACTCGTAAACAGAAATAGACAACATCATACTAGACAATGTAGACCGCCTTAAAAGAAATTGGTCAAATATCTACTTTTCTTCTGAGTGATTTTTCCTTGTTATTTATATGAACTTTCCAGTAGTACTTATACTTTTCTGAAATGAGGAGTCGCTATTGTTTCTGTCTTGACCATGCAAGGAGAGTGAAATTTCAAAGTCATACAATAGCGATGAGCTCTTTAAGGAGTTGACAATCGCTTGAAGTATACTGCATTCCCAAGTTCGCCTTGCATATAAAGGAAAACTAGCAATAAAATAATTTCTGGAAATGTTATCGCTGTTAACATCAGTAGATAAAGAAATTAATAGTTCTTTAACACTGGCCGTGTGTACTAAAGTATGGAAAGGTAGAGTCAGACTGAAAAATTCAATGCCATAGCCGGGATTTGTACCACGGATCTTCTGGTTGCCGTCCAGCCAATGTAACCCTTAAGCGACTATGGCCAACGTGCCAACATGACATAAAATTCTCCAACTAACTCGTGTTTTTCCGGTAGACCACTTAGGAGTTCTCATAAACACATCAGGCAACTACCTTAATGGCGACTTACAACGTACAAGTACTTTTAAGGCCCGGGCTTTATAGTTAACCACTATTAAGTCAATTAATGGAAATTAATTGTTCATTCACAGCTAAATTATGGAAAGATAGAGTCAGACTGAAAAATTCAATGCAAAGGTAGCGGTTTCATGTGTTTATGAGAACTCCTAGTGGCTTACCAGGGAAAACACGAGTCAGTTGGAGAATTTAATGTCATATCGGCACGTTGGCCATAGTAGCTCAATGGTTAGAGCGGCTGGACGGCAACCAGACGATCCGTGGTTCAAATCCGGTTATGGCATTCAATTTTTCAGTCTGACTCTACCTTTCCATCAGTAGATAATTTTTTTTTAATTTGCAACCTTAAATATCATATATCTGACGAAAAATGAATTGTATGTAATGATGATCAAATGAGCCAAGGGTCTGTAGAGCTTAGAGTTACTAAGCATTGGTCTTTCAAGATAATGGCAAATCCAGAGGGGGAAAAAACTTTTCCAGAATAACTCAGCAGAGAGGGCGCTAAAGTGAGACAGTAATAGTGAAAATCATGTGAGTTCCCCGTCCCCCATCTCTTGTCCATGAAAGAGAAGGAATTATTTAAAGGCAATAAATATACATCTAGTTTAGTTTATTTACACGGACAAAATGAGAAACAATTGTGGATTTTCAAGTAACTTGTGAATGCTGTGACAAGGAGGAGGAAATTCAGGAATTGGTGACATTGGGCTCAAAACTTCGGAACGTCTTAATTTCTCCCAATAAAATGCTTGAGTGGTCGGTCCAGCAGCGGCGGCACGTGAATCCTGACCTAGCGGCGAGCGAGAATCAGGTCTGCCGGTCAGACGGACTGGCCGCATTCCTCCAGCTGGCCGTTCCCACGCCCACCATCCATGCACACCGCCCACCCCTTCCGGCACACACCGCGCCGTGACTCACCACACCCCGCTCACTTTTTGACACCACTTTCTCTATTCATTACTTACTCTACAGTGGATTATTTCACTCCAAGGGTGAAACTTCTTAATATGACAATTATAACGCCGAAACTCTATGCTTAAGGACGGCGAGTTTTCGCAAGCATGCCGAAATACCCGTAAGGCTTACGTATCCTTTTGTATTACCTATTTTTACGATCTGTAAAATACTATATCTCTTTAATACCTGGAGTATGATATGAAACTTCACAGTTGCATTCAAATGTCACCCCGTACACCCTCCCCATCCTTTATTACAATCGCTGAGATTCGAACTCACGACGATTGACCTTGAGGCCAGTCCCAGCCTATTCAAATCTCTTCCATTAAAGTGTGTTTAACAGGTATACTTAAACATATTTAGAATTAGATGCTGAGCGGGGTATTAGAAAAATAATTCATGCCTAAAGGAATTAATCCAGTAAGATCAAAAATAGTGTTATATAACATAATTGAGCAGAAATCACACTTTTTAAATATTTAGGATGTAATGTCTCGTACCAAGGGGAAGTTGATATAATAGAGAAAATAAATTTAATTATATAACAGGCACAATAAAAAGAGCATTAAAAATAAAGCAAGAAAGGACTCTATAATAAAACTATACAAAACAATGGCAATACCAACTCCGATCTATGGATCAGAAACATGGACACTAAAAAAAAAAAAGAAATAGTACGAGAATACAGTCATCAGAAATGAAATTCATAAGAGCAACAGCTGGATATACCAAAACTGATAAAAAAAGTAGTCAGGATATTAGGACAGAATTAAAAATATATCATTCCGGCACAGATCTCCCTACAACTATTCACACGTTACAAACCTCTCTTGACTGCCTCGTTGAATGGTTCGATACTTGGCGCATACGTCTAAACACTCAAAAGACCGCAGCTAAGATTTTTAGCTTACCTCGCATCTCCAACTTTTCCGAATTGCATATTAAGCATGAATCAATTCCCTGGCTACCTCCTACCACCTCCGTCAAATACCTTGGAGTAATGCTGGACACTAAACTTACGTGGCGAGCCCATATTGATCGACTCATCTCGTTGGCATCAGGACGACTTTCAAAACTCGGTCCGCTACTTCACAGACACACTCCTCTTGGGATTGAATGCTCTCTGCTTCTCTACAAATCTCTTGTCCGGCCACTTATCACATATGCTTGCCAGGTATGGGGTTCGGCTAGCAACACTCATCTCCGAAGGCTACAGGTCCTGCAAAATCGATTTATGCGCATCGCCACGGATGCCCCTTGGTACGTAAGAAATCAACAACTGCATAAAGAACTTGGTCTCCTTCCTCTTCACCAGTACATACGTCAGATCGCCTCTCGCTTCTTCTCAAACCTGCCAGATGTTCCAGGAGCTGTGATGTACGACATCGGCGTACGAACCCGCCCGCCCACACGCCTGAAGAGACGACTCCCACAGGATTTCCTCCTTAGTGACTCTGATTGAAAAAACTATCAATATTGTTTCACAATGACTGTTGTTCTTATCTCTTTGATTACTTATTTGTTTTAATTAACTTATTTTTCTCTTGTTTCACAGTGTTAAGAAGATAGGAGCCAACTTGGTTTTCCTTACATGTTATTATATAGTTCATAGAGATTCAATTAGCCAACAAGGATCTGTAAAGCATGTACTGCTGATCGATCATTGAATAAAAAATAAATAAAAATAAACCATACTATTGAAAGAAATAGAAATGTTCAGAGGATGAATAATAACAGAATAGCAAAAATAGCCTTAAACTATAAACCTATAGGAAGAAGAAACCAGGGAAGACCGAAGAAAAGATGGGCAGACTAATTTGGAGCCGGAACGGGTTAAACAATCCAAAGCCGTGACGTAGAAGAAGAAGAAGAAGAAGAAGAAGAAGAAGAAGAAGAAGAAGAAGAAGAAGAAGAAGAAGAAGAAGAAGAAGAAGAAGAAGAAGAAGAAGAAGAAGAAGAAGAAGAAGAAGAAGAAGAAGAAGAAGAAGAAGAAGAAGAAGAAGAAGAAGAAGAAGAAGAAGAAGAAGAAGAAGAAGAAGAAGAAGAAGAAGAAGAAGAAGAAGAAGAAGAAGAAGAAGAAGAAGAAGAAGAAGAAGAAGAAGAAGAAGAAGAAGAAGAAGAAGAAGAAGAAGAAGAAGAAGAAGAAGAAGAAGAAGAAGAAGAAGAAGAAGAAGAAGAAGAAGAAGAAGAAGAAGAAGAAGAAGAAGAAGAAGAAGAAGAAGAAGAAGAAGAAGAAGAAGAAGAAGAAGAAGAAGAAGAAGAAGAAGAAGAAGAAGAAGAAGAAGAAGAAGAAGAAGAAGAAGAAGAAGAAGAAGAAGAAGAAGAAGAAGAAGAAGAAGAAGAAGAAGAAGAAGAAGAAGAAGAAGAAGAAGAAGAAGAAGAAGAAGAAGAAGAAGAAGAAGAAGAAGAAGAAGAAGAAGAAGAAGAAGAAGAAGAAGAAGAAGAAGAAGAAGAAGAAGAAGAAGAAGAAGAAGAAGAAGAAGAAGAAGAAGAAGAAGAAGAAGAAGAAGAAGAATTCATGCCTTAAAAGATTACTGTGTTTTGCAAATGTTAAAATGACTCAAATTGAAAATTATATTTAAATACGTTAGAAATATGAAATATGCTGCAGGTCGTGGATTCTTTCTTAATTTAAAATGTAAAACATGCTTAGGAAAAGTTTGCTTTATCACATAATGTTGAGTAGTCTCCTGTTTATCACATAATGTTGAGTAGTCTCCTGGAAGAAAATGAGAAATATCTCTGCTCTCTCTCTCTCTCTCTCTCTCTCTCTCTCTCTCTCTCTCTCTCTCTCTCTCTCTCTCTCTCTCTCTCTCTCTCTCTCTCTTATTGGTAGGTGAATGAATATTTTTATTTCTAACTGGTAGCACAAACTATGCAGATAAATGTAACAATAGGAAATATCTTGAAGCTCAAATATTCGGATTTTATTAAGCATCTCTCTAAGGTACGTTCGGTATGTGGCCTCGCCATAAAACGACCGCACTGTAGGTATTTTGGGATCCTACTACCTACGGCGTAGATTGGTGAAATTTAAGTTAATTTTTTGTTGTTGTTGCAATTTACGTTCTACAACGTTGTCATATCGGACGATGAATGGAATGGATGAAATGAGTCCGGCGTCCATGGAGCTTAGAGTTACCCGACATTCATCTATCAGGATAAGGGAAACCCCCGGAAAAACCTTATCCATATAACTCGCCCTGAACGAGATTCGAACTCTGGACCTCTTGGACGTGAGGCAGACACGCTACCACCACGCAACCGAGCGGGCAGTTAAGTGTAATTGCAATACCAAGATTATGGGAGTGACAAAAAACATTAAAGTATGTTATATGTTTTCATTCAAGAACGTAGCTGATTTATGCACTTATGTGATTTAAGCTAACTTAATGTAAGTACATCGGATAAGTAGAGCCAGACTGAAAAATTCAATGCCATAGCCGGGATTTGAACCACGGATATCCCGGACAAGCAGTTTTGCAAGGTATGTGTGCTGGTTTAAAAAATCCCAGTGGAAAAGGTCGAAGGCCTTTCATTATAAACTTGTTTCAGTTTCATTGCTCATTCATTCAGTTTCAACTTGCTCAGTTTCATTATAAACTTCATTATTTATGCAGGTCTTCATATTCTTATTTGTATGATTTTATCTATCTATATTTCTGGTAATTATTATGACGTTTACTGCAGGTTACAATGTGACGGGAAGGAACCGCCTATGGCGCGAAAGCATTAGCCAATTAGGATGAGGGGGAAGGTAGTTGCACGCGGAGTGATACATGTCAGCGGGGCAAGGTTATATGAAACAGAGATTAGCAACCTTATATCCGGAAGGCAAGCATAAACATCATGCAGACAGTAAAAGTGATTACATTACACATTCCTCTATCTTACCTTCTTGTGGTAGGTGGACAGTGTGTACCTTTGCAGTAAGCATAAGTATAGATTCATCCACACAAGTATTATTGAAACAAAAGACGTTTTGATTACAGATTTTAGCGCACCTCTACTGAATTATTTACCGGCGAGTTTAGGTTCTCTTGCACAGTGCACAGCCATGCGTTATCATGTATTTTGATGGTCTTTTACTTGAACTAATATCTAACAGAGATGTAACAGGGACTTATGAAATTATATCAACTCTAACTTTGTTATACTCACTTTCCTTCTCTATAGAACACGTTACATTTACATAGCAGAATCTGGTGTAAAAGCGTGCCGTATTGTTACTCACCTGCAACAAAAGAAATATACTTAGGTAAATGTTTTGTAATTAGTATATCGATTTTTCTTATTTATGTAGGGCTTATTTAGTGTGAGTATAATGAAGAAAAACAATTATGTATCTCTTTATACTACTCTTACAAAGGCGGTAGATATGCTTTCAAAATTTGGTGAGTAAAAACGCTTAAATGCCTGCCATATTAGGATTACTATGGAGGGGATTTGGCACAGAAACCTGTGGTTTATTGTACCTAAGTCCCAAGTGGGGCATCCCTAGGAGGAAGGATGAGGTGAGAGGAGACGGAACGACCGACCCAAGAGTCACGACAGCACCCACAGACATTTCTACTCTAAAAGAGACCACCAGATGAGAGATGATATGAAATGATAATGGAGGTGAAATGGAGGGACAGGAAATTCGGGGAACGTAATTAACCGGCTCAGGAAAACACCCAGGGGGGTCAAACCCGGGCCACAGACGAAACCGCCTGAACCATCCCGCTCGGTTACCTGTCATAATTAATAGTAGATAGGATAAAGGGAGGTATATTCGTGATATAAATACATTCATTTTTTGTTCTATTGTGGTTATAAAGCACGGAGGCGATCCGTCCTCTTCAGCTTCCGTGGTGCGGGCGCTGCGGACCCCTAGCATTCGTAGTACCTCTGACGTTACTAGAGGTACCTCGGGCCGAACATTCAAGCCCCTCCCTGATAGGGAGTTATTCGGATTGGGTTGGACTCGAGGGGGCAGTGGTTCCCGATACCCGTGGGAGATCGGGTACGTCTCCGGACGGGGTTGAGGGAAGCCATTAATATTCCCGCGCACTAGCCAGCATAGCTAGTAGAAGGTGTGCTAGATCACCAGGCGGCCCCACCGAGGTTATATCGGTAGCCTTCCCATTTTGGAGTTGGCGCGCGTAAGTGGCGTATCCACTTCCATCCCGTCTTGAGTCCACAGGATCAGATGGGGGGGGGGCCTTGTTAGTCTCTAGGTCTTGCCCTATGGAAAGCCCCACGGAGACCCCGGGTGCACTTTTGGGACAGCTCGGTAACTCCCTGGTCGAAAGAGACGCGGGTCCTTGGTCCTACGGGTCCAAGACTAATGGAGTAGAACCTCTTACATAACATACCATAACGTGTATAGAATAGCATGTAACTCTCCCGTATACGTGACGGAGGACTTGTGTTCCAGTATATTTTTAATGTTGCTCTAAATGAGAATGCCCGAGCGAGATAATATCTGTGGTTTAAGTTCGGAAGACCATGGTCCCAAAAGCCCAAAACCGCCAAACGGACTGATATCTTTGTATGGCGTCTGCAGTCCTCAGGTGAATACTGCGTTGGAATACAGTACCAAGTCTTTATGCTCTACCCAAGTCCCAACTATATATAAAGTGTTACATTCAGAAAACTTTCTCTTTTGAATGATAACACATGGGTCATTCAAAAATTAGTAGCAACACTGCCCGCATTTGGGGCTATCAGCGGTAAATCATCTAAGCGGATAACAATGAAAAATAACAGCATCTAATATTTCTTAGCTGTCAGTTTTAACATCCCGTAGGGGTGGGGATATGTCCTTTTCAGCTGCCGTGGTGCGGGCGCTGCGGACTCCTGGCACTCGTGGTACCTCTGACGATACTAGAGGAACCTCGGGCCGAACATTCGAGCCCCTCCCTGATTGGGAGTTGTTCGGATTGGCTTGGACTCGAGGGGGCAGTGGTTCCCGATACCCGTGGGAGATCGGGTACGTCTCCGGACGGGGTTGAGGGAAGCCATTAATATTCCCGCGTACTAGCCAGCATAGCTAGTAGAAGGTGTGCTAGATCACCAGGCGGCGTCACCGAGGTTATATCGGTAGCCTTCCCATTTTGGAGTTGGCGCGCGTAAGTGGCGTTTCCACTTCCATCCCGTCTTGAGTCCACAGGACCAGATGGGGGGGGGGGGGGCGCTTGTTAGTGTCAAGGTCTTGCCCTATGGAAAGTCCCACGGAGGCGTCGGGCGCCCTTTTGGGACAGCTAGATAACTCCCTGGTAGAAAGAGGCCCGGTTCCTTGGTCCTAATGGGAGTAGAACCTCTGGCATTAACGTGTCAGTTTTAACACAATTTTATTTCGCCCATCTCGGTAGCGTAGACGGTAGCACGTCTGCCTCGCGTTCAAGAGATCCCTAGTTCGAATCTCGGTGAGGGTTAGTTACCTGTATAAGGTTTTCCAGGGGTTTTCCCTTATCCTGAAAGAGCTCCATGAACCCCGGCCTCAACTGAGCATCATTTCACCAATTTCATTCACCACCCAATATGACTTAACGTTGGAGGACGTAAATTTAAAAAAAAAATGCAGACTACAAAGTATCTCCAAGAACACCGAGAAGTTATCCGGTTCAAAATCAAGTGGAAGTCATTTTTGAGTCAGCTACCCAAAGGAATGTAGCAGGATAAAGTCCAAACTTGGAGTTATAGCAAAACCTGCATCGTTTATTATCTTTGCTTTCAGGGGCGGAGGGACTTTCCTTTAAGGGTTAAAATGTTTGGTTTAGAAGTAGATAAGCAATTGTTTAGTTTGTGGAGAAAGATTGCAGAGAATCCTCTAACGCGTCAACATTACTTGGTCGTCTGCAGATTCCTCTTCGTCCTACGTTGTCCTATCGACGATCAATCAAATGGGTGAATGATGCTCAAATGAGCCCAGGGTTAATCGAGCTTAGAGTTACCAGACATTCATCTTTCAGGATAAAGGAAGACTTGCAGAAACCTTATTCAGATAACTCAGTTCAATGCCGAAGAACCGTGGTTCAAATCCCGGCTATACCTCGTCCTACACACGGCTAGTTTTAATTGACCTAATAGTGGTCCGAATATAAAGCCCGGGCCTTTAAGTACTTACAGCATAGTAAGTCGCCATTAAGGTAGTAAATAATTATAATTTTAATCTCTGTTTCATATAACCTTGCCCCGCTGAAATGTATCACTCCGCGGGCAACTACCTTCCCCCTCATCCTAATTGGCTAATGCTTTCGCGCCATAGGCCATAGGCGGTGCCTTCCCGTCACATTTAAAACTGTAGTAAACGTCGTAATAATTGCCGGGAAGATAAATAAAATCATACAAATAAGGATATGAAGGCATGCAAAAATACAAGTTTATAATGAACTGAGCAAATTGAAACTCAATGACTGAGCAATGAAACTGAAAGAGTTTATAATGAAAGGCCTTTGGCCTTTTCCACTGAGATTTTTTTTTTTTAAACCAGCAACATACCTTTCAAAAATGCTTGTCTTTCAGTCTTAAAAGTCGTGTCACACCATACCTTACTTTTCGTGTGTTCTTCGTGTATATTTTGCGATTTGTATCTCGGTACAGTCTGACTGTCCTTAAATAACGTCTTCGCCACATAGCGTCTTCGCCTCTGTCTTTTACCACATTTTTCTTGCCTCTCTTTTCATTCACAGGTCTCAGCTGTATAAGCAATCTGCTGAAATTTGGTAAATCTGCATCCTCATTTACAGCAGACGAAATGTTACTTATGTTAGGGAGTTCGTTTCTAACGAAAAACTACACACATGACGAATCACAACACTTTTCACGTATTTTCTCCGAGCACGCACTTTTGTTTATTCCTGCTTTTGCCTGGAGTGGTAAGTTTTCCTGTTTTCTCAGTTTCATGTCGCGATGTTCCTACAGATCTAACACTCACACCTGTAACTTCAGAGCACAGCTGTTCGACTTCTCTCACTGACAAATACGGATTCTTCTCTATGAGTGCATTAAACACATGCAACACAATTCTTTTTTCGCCGCTTTGTAAATAATTATCCTTGCGATACTTCAGTGAAAAACTGACGGTAGACTCTGCCATTATACATATAATAAGTACATGCGCAATAAACGATCAATAAAATAATTTAGCTCTCGCACTCGGCACAACACACCTTCGAATGGAGATATGACTAATCCAGTTCAAAACAAGGTCAGTGATAAAAGTCATATAAACAAATATGTCATCACTACCGCTAAATCACGTGATATCGTGCCGTGTGCTTGAGAGCAAAGGAACTTCCTCTTTACTTCGTTTAAGAATTAACATGCATTTCAGATAAATCAACTCTGTTGCGTAATATATTAAATTAAAACAGTTACGAAAATATAAATTTGACAATTCTCTTCCAACATATAATGATATATCACCATGTTAAATAACGAACTAATTTTTACCGCACGACAGTCATTACCACAACAGCAACCAATGAGAGGTGATTAGGTCACGTGACCGTTAAGAGATACTGGGCAAGCTTACGTGAAACAAGGTATAAGTATATATCTGCAGGCGACCAGCACGCCTCTGTAGCGTAGATGGTAGCGTTTGTGCCTCGCCATTTTAATCTAACTCTATGCTATTTCTTTCACATTTCATCGAAAAGTTCCCCATAAGAAATTCCGTAGATAAAGAAACATTCGATGCCAAGTCAGGAGACGAAATATGTACGACCAAATGAGACTTCATTGTACTTTCTGAACCACGTCTTCACCATTCTATGATTCCTTCATCACGTTTTCCCCATAACCTCAAACAGTTGGCGATGAATGTCTGATGCTGTGACGTTTCTTGCATGTTTGTTGAAGATGATGTGAAGGAAGTTCAGACATGGATTTCATCACAGACGACATCTTTTTATGACTAAATGACATAAAATGTGATTTCCTATTACGAAAATACATCGGTATTCAAGTATTTGGTAAAGTAGTGTATGGCAAGTAGAATTTTAAAAATAATGATCTGTTTATTTTACACTTTTTTTTTACCAAACTAGTAAGTAGATGAAGTATTTCGATATCCAAGTATCGATATATATATGTGGGTCGATATCAGTTTTTCTCGATACTTCGATACTAAACCGTCATTTTGACTTCTAGTTTCAATACAAAATAGAAGTTGTGAGAACTGTGTAATGCAATACAACTGAATAGGTGTACATATTTAATGAGACGTAACTTCAAACCATCAGTGTTCTTATTTTTAAACTCTACATTAGACATTTAAAAGTAAAACAGTCCACTTATAAGTTTTTATCACAAAATACTGGCATTTTCACTTTTTTGTAGTCCAGTCTACTTTTTCTGTCCGGCTGTGCTAAACAGTCCTTCACAGAAACCTGTTGCAGGTTGAATACACACATATTTAGCGACTTTTTTTTAAAGTTCTGGAAATTTTGAATTAGTTTTCCAGTAATGCAGAAAGAGGAGACAAATCATCGTTGAGATGCACAGTGACCTTTTCTTGGGAACCGTGTAGTGATATCTCCGCCTGCACATTCTCGTATAAGAACGAATCATTAGATTTTCATTAATTCAGGAGTTAGTTACAATGATGTATTATTCAGTAGCAAACTTCTATAGTTTTTAAAACAGTACCACGGGAAAGCCCTTGAAAATATGTATAATATGGCAAAAACCTTGATACTTATTAGTTACTAATAAATATAGGCCAGCAAAGTCTGGCCGCGACGTGGCTGAGTGCTTAGACCGCTCGACTCCACCAAGGCGGCCTGGGTTAGATCCCATACGCTGGCGCTGGTTTACTGCGAGATCTCCGGGTAACCCCGTCATCTCATTCCACCGGTGCTCCATCTTCATCTCATATACCATCAGTGTCACCGCCTGCGGTGCCGTATGTAGTAAAAGCGGGCGTAAAACACTACACATTACACACATTTAACCGAGATTCGAACTCGGGACCTCTTGAACGTAAGGCAGACGTGCTACCATCTACGCTACCAAGGCGGGCTTTTCATTGTTATCAGTTTACATGATTTACAGCTGATGGCACCAAATGCAGGCAGTGTTGTCACTAATTGTTAAATGACCCATGAATTTACATTGGCGAGTGGTTCGTTATTCAGTGAATTTAGTTCGTTATTTATCCGCGTAACCAGAAATGCCGACATCAAAGAGTTACCACTTTATTTTACGAAGAACCCAGAGAAAATCCCAAATTACCTCTCCAACCAGCACACCAACTACATAGCAATTGCTAGCAGCAATAATTCATCGAGGCGGACCCTGAGCTCATATCGTCTCAGCAGCCACAACTTCCGCGAGTATGACGAAAGGCAACAGATCGTCGCTTCGAAGCCCGACGGAACGAGGGGCCTTCGTGAGAACGCGAGAGCTGGTACTGCTGGTACTGCCACTGAATTTTACACACGATTATTTTCTTGCATAATGTTACAGAACCGAACGAAATTTTCGGAAGTATTTTTATGTCAACTCCTGGTACATATCCGAGTATCAAGGACTAGTAAACAGAGAAATAACTTTTGCAAACTTTTGATAAAGTAATTAACCGTTTTAAGATATTAAAAAGACTTGCAGGAACTAAATGGGGTTGTTCAAGATCTACATTAAATACTACATATAATACATATATAAGGTCAGTTCTTAATTACTGTGGAGAAGTACTGATAACATCATCACCTTCAACTTCCATGATACAAAATCAAGCTCTTAGGTTAATTACTGGAGCTATAAAAACTACTCCTATAATAACCTTACAAGCATTTACATGTAACAGACCCATAATGACAGATTTAGAAATGCAAGCCCTTTTAACATATGAAAAGCTCTTAAGAATTCCAGAGAATAATAAATGGGTAAAACAACACACATCCACCTTCAGTTTGAAAACTCAATTAGGCTTCATACGGAAAGTTCAACAACTAAGAAATAAACTAAATTACCCATCCAAAATAGAACCTTTCATGTCTCTTAATAACCCACTGAACATCATTGAATTAGAATACTACCTAGATTTACTTGCATATTTTAAAAAGAAGGAATACTCTCTACAGAAGCTAAAGAATATGCCCTTAAAACTATAAATGTAAGATATCCAGTTGACAAATGGACACACGTCTATACAGATGGCTCTCTTTATAATCAAGAAGATGGAGCAGGAGCAGGAGCTACCTGTAAATTCTTTTCTTTCTACAAGCATGTTGGAATTTACTTTAAAAGTTTTGATGGAGAAATTGATGCAATTTACACTTCCTTACAAAATCTATTTGCCTGGACAAATAAGCTTTCCAACATAGTTTTCTTAACAGATTCTAAAGCAGCTATTCAAGCTATTATTTCAAAGACTGCCCAAAAACCGAAAAGATAAATGAAATTCATAATATGATTAAACATCTTCAAAATGTAAATATATGTATAGTTTTCCAATGGATACCATCTCACTGTGGAATTTCTGGCAATGAGCAAGCAGATATGTTGGCCAAGGAGGGTTCCAAAATATCTCAAACGAAACAAAATATCCCCTATGAAACAGTTAAAAGATTAATCAAAAAACATCTTCACAAAACTATATAACAACTATCTAGTTTCCTCTCAAAAACTTAATTGGAAAGATCTCCAAAACAAACTAAAGACAATTCCAGAACTACCTCGAAAATCTTCAGTAGCAATATTCAGATTAATCACAGGCCACGGTTGTTTGAATGGACATTTATTCAAGGTTGGATTAACAACTTCTCCACAGTGCTGTTTATGTGGTAAAGACGATTTAATGAACATCGATCATCTAACTGTATGTGAAACTCTCCAAAATCAAGAAGATCTAGTCTCCAAATATTGGGAAGCAAGAAGAAAACTGATTTTATTATCTAATTCTGAGCATTAAATACACACACACACACACACACACACACACACACACACACACACACACACACACACACACACACACACACACACTCTCTCTCTCTTTTGTAAACTAAGTTTAACAGAGCGAATCATAACCTTTGACAAGCTGGGGATAATGGCGTGAGAAACGGTAGCCGACACTAGATTCATCTAAGGATTAGCTGGAGAGTTTACAGAAAGATAAATGATTTGCAAGGAATGTTTTTTCAAGCCAAGGAACTTTCCCATCAGATAAATTCAACAGGCCAGTATTCCTGCTATATATTACCTCCATTCACATTATGAATGGGAAAGCCGGTTGGGTTTCTAAACCAGGTAAGGAAAATTGGTTGGGATGTAAGAACCTGTTTTCTGCTTAAAGAGGCTATGTGTAACTAAAGGATTACTTGGTGTAAAATTGGTGGTTATACTAGAACATTAAGTAATTTTTAGCCAAGAAATGAATCATCTATGTATGCAAATTCCTTCCGATTGATTTTTGTCAGCAGCTGTTTTATCTTACGTATTTGGAGCTGATGAGGAATAAATTGCCACAGGGGCCTCTCGATCCAACTAAGGAAAACATCCTTGAACAGGCAATTTCTGTTACTACTCACGATTTTTCCGATCCAGCTTCGCATTATGGGGATTAATGATCCATTAGGGTAGCGATTTGCTGATTCTGAGAAACCAGCAACAAGAGCCTAGGTGGGCACTTTGCATTAGCGTAGGTTGACGTCACACTCATATAATAGGGTAAGGGCACCGTATTTCAGATACCATTTTTATTTTTGGGTATTCTACATGTTACGGTACGTCAATAGACACGAAATTCTGTGTTCTTTATTCATATATAGCTTACAGTCCCTTAGTCGAAAATGTCTTATAAAGTAAGTTCACATAAGACATAATGAAAACCATTAAAGAGCATTTGGATTAGATACAAAAATGTTGCCTAATTTCGGATACCTTTGTGGAGTGTTGAGAGTGTCTTTTACATAAAATCCCTGGGACATTTTTTTTTCTAGCCATACTGCTATCGAAATACAAGAATGCCTTACATTGTTGATCAAAGCTAGCTGGAATGCCATTCGTCTAATGTCTTTCTTTCTAAGTCCAAAATAGTGATCATCCATAACTGTAGAGTCTGTTTAGTTAAATCATGTGCACGTCAGCCGCTGCCTTTGACCAACCCTTATAATCGTTTTACAACCCCGGCCCTCCTCCTCGCAGACCTTTCTGTAAGGTTGCCACCTTTCTCGATACGTCATGGATATCGTACGATGTTTCGTCTAAATAATCTTATGTCCATTACTGTGAAACTTCTTTAGTTTTGACAAATATTTATATCGCCAAGCTACAATTCCACTAGATTCCATAATAACCCGTAACTTATTCAAAGTGCGGTATTTGAAATCCAGCTCCTTTAGGAGACCGCGCAAAGTGCAGTGCCGATAACGAAAATTACAAATTTCTTGCAAATGTGCAACCAATTCATCTAAGGTGGGCTCTGCCCGCCTCGGTAGCGTAGATGGTAGCATATCTGCCTCACGTTCAAGAGGTGCCCAGTTTGAATCTCGGCCAGGGTGAGTTACCTGGATAAGGTTTTTCCAGGGTTTTCCCATATCCTGAAAGACCAATGTCTGGTAGCTCTAAGCTCCATGGACCCTGGACGCACTGAGCATCATTTCACCCATTTCATTCATCATCCGATATGACTAAATGTTGGAGGACGTAAATTACAAAAAAATAAATAAATAAATAAATAAGGTGGGCGCTCTCACTTTTGCATAGAATCTATAACTTTCTCGGCGAATTAAATCACATGTGAAATTATCTACTTTAGAGAAACGTTTCCTTTTGTTTTCACACTTGATCGGCGTCTTTGGTATTCCTTTCGTCACAATATTTCTTACTGTATTTCTGTGAACCCAGAATTTATAATCAGGTTCATTGTATGGCCCCTTACCAAGATTATTTGTCAAAATAATTTTCAAAACAAGCACTTGAATTTGCTTAGAAACAGTTCCCGTTATTACTTTGTTTTAGGCTTCTCCAGTAATATAACTCGGCCCAGTTATTCACACTATTGTCATCACTTTGATTATTTTCACTTGACTGAAAGCTATCTACTACTTCATTTGCATTTACCACTGCATTTCCCTCCCACGGTCTCCACATCGTGACACACAACGAATTTCTGCACGTAATGAAACAGATCAACTGGAAGTTGGAACTTATCCCGGGTAAACCACTAGAAAATTCTCGTATACAATTGAGACAACTGCTTAATGGCAACTTACAACATGTAAGTACTTTAAGGCCCGGGCTTTACAGTCCAAACATTAAGTATTAGGTCTATGAATGGAAATTAATTTGTTCTTTCATACCAGCCGTGGCATAATTTTTCAGTCTGGTTCAAACCTCTCCAGAATTAGGCCTAAACCCTGCTGGTGTAAAAGAACAAATTAATTTTTAATGTTAACCACATAATTCACCCTGAACGAGATTCGAGCTCGAGCCCTCTTAAATGTGAGACAGACACGCTGCCAAACAGAGGCAAGCGGAAAATATTGTCCATAAATATCAAGTTAGATAGGTAGTCTTCCGTTTTAGAACTCTGTTCACATAGCTCAGGCATTTAAATTTAAAATGTTTTTATTTAGGGGAATCGAAACCTGTATTTCTGGTGAAATATCGATATTGTTGTACAAAAGATAAAGCAGCCTCTTTAAACTAAAATTAAAACAGGTTGATAAATTTTCACAACACGGCGCATGGGCGGGTTTTCTCCGGGATCTCCGGTTTCCCCAGCCATCATTTCATAAATTGCTCCATTATCCTCTTTCCTTTCATTCATTTTACCCTCATTCTGTCATCTACTTCTCTCATTTCCATACCAGGCATCGTGCTTTCTTTTTAATTTTACGTCCTCCAACGTGAAGCCATATCGGATGATGAATGAAGTGGGTGAAATGATTCTCAAATGTGTCCAGGGTCCATGGAGCTTAGAGTTATCTAACATTCGTCTTTAAGGATAAGGGAAAACCCCGGAAAAACCTTATCCAGGTATATCACCCTGATGGAGATTCGATCTCGGAACCTGTTGAACGTGAGACAGACACGCTGCTACCGACGCGGGCAGGCATTGTGCTGATCATCCAACCAGAGCTTCTGCTCCTGAAATTCGACCCCTTCTGGCCTAAGGAGTAGAGAAAGAAGAAGTTGAATTTTCTCCAACAAATTTAATCAACAGAGTTTTCGCACATGACAAATACGAGCACACCTAAAACCAATGGGACAGGGGATGAGTTTTGCTTTGGACTGTACACGTCTTGAAAAAGGGATGTGGGTGGGTGGGTGGGTCGGGTGCAGTGGAACTGTATTAGTGAAAGAAAAAAGGCAGCTTATACACGAGACTATAAAACCTGTCTGAGGTTAGGTCAAACCTGAGTTACGACCTACAATTCATGTTCCACGTTTCTTGGAACCATTTGCTCGCTTCTGACCACCATATGGGACATCCCGACATTTAAACCATTTAAGTACCGCTAAAACTGAACCCTAACTCGCTTTCTGGGAACTTGGCGTTAATATTTCCCCTTCATTCTAAAAGAAAACAACTGACGTCTTCCGGCCAGTGAAATATCAACTGACAGAGAAGGTGATTAAGTAAAGAATCAATTTTGTCCACAATTTTAAGCTGCATGCCGCCAGTTTCATTCAGCGCCTGCAGACGTTATTAAAGGGACATCAAAAAACAAAACAAAGACAAACTTACACGCTTTCTGAGATTTAAAACCATTAAACTTTTGCCTCGTCCAGCATAGAGTAATGATGTTGAGATAAAATAAGACTAAGAAACTGTAAAACCTTTGCCCGCCTCGGTAGCGTAGATGGTAAAGCATCTGCCTCACGTTCAGGAGGTCCCGAGTTCGAATCTCGGTCAGGGTGAGTTAACTGGATTAGAATTTTCAGGGGTTTTCCCTTATCCTTAAAGTCGAGTAATCCTAAGCTCTATGGACCCCGGGCTCATTTGAGCATGATTTCACCCATTCCATTCATTGTCCAATCTGACTTGACGTTGGAAGACGATTTTTTTAAAAAAAAAACCTTCAGAACAGCGAACGCACAAAATTTACATTAAGATAAATAAATTTTTTTGTTTCACTTAAATACGTGATGAATAGGTACTGTTTCTTTTTGTAACAAATGCCGAAGTTCTTCCTGGTATCACAGAGTAACACGATAAACACAAAGGACACTACTTTCTAGGCTATATACAGATTTAATCCGTATTTTGCGTTCATAAACATGAACTATGGAAAAAAATAATCATATTTTATGGATAGAGTCAACATGAAAAATTCAATGCCATGGCCGGGATTTGAACCACGGATCTACTGGTTTCCGTCCAGTCGCTCTTAACCTTTGAGCTACCATGGCCAACGTGCCTTCCTGACATTAAATTCTCCAGTTGACTCATATATTTCCCGGTAGACCACTAGGGGCTCTCGCATCCGAGATACACCGTTTGTGGCGACTTACTATTGTAAGTACTTAAGTCCCAGGCTTCATCATTTAACTCTTATTATTTTAGTTAATTGATGGAAATTAATCATTTCTCCACACTAGCCGTATATAGGCTAAGATATTCCATGGATAGAGTCAACATGAAAAATTCAATGCCATGGCCGGGATTTGAACCACGGATCTACTGGTTTCCGTCCAGTCGCTCTTAACCTTTGAGCTACCATGGCCAACGTGCCTTCCTGACATTAAATTCTCCAGTTGACTCATATATTTCCCGGTAGACCACTAGGGGCTCTCGCATCCGAGATACACCGTTTGTGGCGACTTACTATTGTAAGTACTTAAGTCCCAGGCTTCATCATTTAACTCTTATTATTTTAGTTAATTGATGGAAATTAATCATTTCTCCACACTAGCCGTATATAGGCTAAGATATTCCATGGATAGAGTCAACATGAAAAATTCAATGCCATGGCCGGGATTTGAACCACGGATCTACTGGTTTCCGTCCAGTCGCTCTTAACCTTTGAGCTACCATGGCCAACGTGCCTTCCTGACATTAAATTCTCCAGTTGACTCATATATTTCCCGGTAGACCACTAGGGGCTCTAGCCTATATACGGCTAGTGTGGAGAAATGATTAACGTCCTCCAACGTTAAGTCATATCGGACAATGAATGGAATGGGTGAAATGATGCTCAAATGTGCCCAGGGTCCATGGAGCTTAGAGTTACCCGACAGGATAAGGTAAAACCCTGGAAAAAGCCTCATCCAGGTCACTCACCCTGACCGAGATTCGAACTTGGGACCTCTTGAACATGAGGCAGACACACTATCACCTACGCTACCGAGGCGGGCTTTATACAATTAAGGGGAGATTAAAAGGGCAATTCGGTTAAAAAATGACATTTTCAGTCTTTATTATAGTGGAATACATGCTGCAGCTATTGGTACCATTTCTGCTAAGATGCCTGATGGCTGTGTAAGGTAAAAATAGTAATTTGTCTTCATTTTAATATTCCGTAAAATAAATTTTACAAAGGTATAGTTTTCTCAAAAACTGTGAAAGATAAATATATTAAATTTTCAACAAATATCAAGCACACTATATCACAGTAATGGATTTACTTTTATGTTGATCAGTGAAATATTGTTTTTAAAAAGTTGCTTTTTTGTACCTGAAAAAAAAAAAAAGTTGTAGAAAAAATTTCTAACATTTACAGAAATGGATCTTATATTAAAAAACTAGGTGCACATACTTGAAAAACTTGCCTCAAACTGCTATAAAAATTTCAAATTGATATCTGTAGTAGTTCCAGAGAAAAGTGCACCTTAAGTTAGCAATTATAGCATTGGTGGGATAGAGCTTTTAACCTCCTTTAACTGAATCTGACCGAAATTCGAACTCAGGACCTCTTGAACGTGAGATAGACACTCTGCCACCTATGCTACAGAGGCGAGACAGTCAGTTTGATTCAATACCTGCAGCTGTTATTAAAAACAAAAAACAAACGCGTAGTTACTAACTTTCTGAGACTGAATTAGTGCTAAACTTTAACCTCCTCCAACAAGCGTAATAATTTAAAGATGAAATAACATTTAGAATGCGTGAAGTATTCTGAGAAGCAAAGGTATAAAACTTACATATAAAATAAATAGTAATTTCTTTTAATACTGCATCTTTCTGTCACAAATACAGAAATTCTTCCACCACATATATCAAATAACACTACTTGTAGGTCTTTAGTCCATAGTTCATCATAAACATGAACTATGAAAATAAAAAGATTAAAAGAAGTTAAAGGTAGAAGAAATAGAACGCATATAAGAAAATTGGATTTACAGTTAACGTCCTTCATTACTGAACATTCGAATCTATTTCCTGGTTGCTGGATGTCGCAAGTGGTGTATTCGAATTTTTATATCAGGATTTTGCTGCAGTGCGGTAAAGGGGGAGCATGATTGATACCTACAATAACTGGTAAAGCGTGAAAGATAAGAACATAATTTATCTAAATCTTTGTGTCATTAACAATTTACGAGGTGTTCCTTTTGCTTTGTAATTTTTTTTCTTCTTTCCTATGGTCATATCGACGACCGTTCTCCTTTGGAACATAGATATCGAAGGTATGTTGGGTGTTTATTTTAATCATCAGATCACGCGCACATTCGTACTCTCATTCATACTTCCAGACTCAGGGGGAAATGGGGAATTATCTTGGTCGGAGAAAAATCCTCACCCCCACCGTCGGGAATCGAACCCAGGAATCGGCAGGTGCTCTACCGACTGAGCTACGAGGCCAGCCTTTGGTTTGTATTGTCCAGTATCCGCTATCTAGTCACCTCATCAGATGGTAGCACTCTGCTACTACAAATATTGCTATGTAATTTGTGTATTGCATATTTTTGTAAAGAATATTTTTAGTTCGAAATAGTTCAATATTAGACTTCTGACATGGTAATCCTACATTGCGTATGAAAAACAGCTTTTGATGCTAAAATACAATTTTCTTTGTGGATTTGGCTGTCGAATAAGGAAGGGGAAAGCTGCTTTCTCGCATTTTAATTATGTATTTATGGGAAAAAGAAGGGAAATAAAATGTAAGGTTAAGTATGTAGGTATATGGTTCAGAAAAAGTGGACTGTTTTGCTTTTAAATGTCTAGAATTTAAAAATAAGGACACTGGTGGTTTTAGATTTTGTCTCATTAAATATATGCGCCTATGCAATTTTATTGGCACTGCACAATTCTCAACAGCTATTTTTTTATTGAAACTAGAAGTAGATATGACGGTATCGAAGTAGCAGATATCCTGGAAAATTGTGTGTCCGAATCGAGTATCCAGAAAAACTGGTGTCGACCCATTTCTCATAAAAATAAATGCTTACTTAAACGAAGTCAGCATTTAATTAAAAAGAAAATCAGTTCCTCTTGCTCCTGTTGTATATCTGCAAAGAAAACGCTAGACTATTGGTCAAATGCAATCTTCAATTCACAGGAAACGCGGGTATTTATCACGGTTTTAACACAATGTACAGAGGATTTATTGAAAACTATTGTTTGAATCACGTAAATTAAAGCTTTAGCAGATCCTTCTGTATTTCGAATGAAGCACTTACTATTCTTTACTTCTCAACATTTCGTTAAACACCGCAGAACTTCGGAACCTATCGATAAAAACAAATGGAGATCGGCATCCTCAAAAAACCTCTGGTATGTCAACACACGTAACAAAATCGGCAAGTATCGTTTGCTAAACTCATAGCGGTTCTGCAGGAGACAAGCGAAGTTATTCATCAGCTGCCCCGCCCCTCCCGTGCGGGGCGATAAGGCTGTTCCCACGGGGCACTATCAGGACAGGGAGGGGTGGGGTGAGGGGAGGGGCATGTCGGCCAAGTCGGCGCACGCGCGCTGCACACAATGACACGGCTCATTCCCATTATGTTCATGCAACAGCGTCCTAACTGACCCCTCTCACTCTGTTTACTGTTTTGCATCGCCCTGGAGGGACTAGTCGAGCGTTTGGGAACACGCTCTCCTGCAAGATTCCATTCTCGTGAAATAGAGATTATGGTGTATATACATCTGATTCATTATCTACTTCCTGTGTCACGTAGGTATAGAAAATAATATATTCTATCCAAAAATAGATGTACTCATACAACTTTCTCTAATCTTACACAAACGACTATTCCTCTATGTACTTTACGTTAGTCGATATAGACATTCAAAAATATTCTTATTGCTAATTTTCTTGTAGGTGCGAGAGAAATATGGGAATAAAACAGACTTTAAGTGTTATTCAAATCATTTAAGAGCTGGTTATTCTGTAATGGCTTTGAAACTGCGTTATCTTTGTAGATTCAGACATAAAAAAATATATTCCTATTTCACAAAAATATATCATTCAAATCGATAACAATCTCGAAAAACAAAAACTTTTTTTTTAATGTTTTTTTTTTTAATGTTGCGTCCTCCAACTTTAAGTCATATCGGACGGCGAATGAAGTGGGTGAAATGATGCTCAAATGTGTCCAGGGTCCATAGAGCTTAAAGCTACCCGACATTCGTCTTTAAGGAGAAGGGAAAACCCCGGAAAAAACATTATCCAGGTAACTCACCCTGACCGAGGTTCGAACTCGGGACCTCTTGAACGTGAGGCAGACACGCTGCCATCTACGCTACCGAGGCGGGCAAAAAAAAAGTTCTGACACAAAATGTGTTTTGATCAGCCCTAATTTTTTGTACAGTAAAATTTTAACATTTTTTTTTAAATGTATATCCTCATATCGAACGATGAAGTGAAATGATGCTCAAATGAGTCCAGAGTCCATAGATCTTAGATTCATATTTCACCAAAAGGGAAAACACCGGAAAAATCGTATACAAATAAGTCCCCTTACCGTGATTCCAACTCGTGACCCCTTGACCGTGAGCCAGAAACGCTACCACCACGCTACAGACACGGGCTAAATGCTTACTATCATTTTATTATAAAAATATCTTAAACCCCCGGATTTTAATCAAAACCGTCAGTCATTTTCGTAAAAAATAAACGTTTTCGAAATTTTTTTTCTTGGACGTAAAGGGTAGTCTGGGTATGCGGGAGTTTTTCCCTAAACTTTTTGTCTTATTCTTGTTAGATGCTGAACTTAAAACAAGTTTGGTTTTTAATTAATGTATATTTAGTTTTTAAGTTATGCAGACAGATCTACGCACACGACAAACACATTAAAAAAAACTTTTGGGTTAAATGCCCCCTAAACTTATACATCGCACTTTTAGGTGGAATACAATACTTACAGGTCATGCACAGGTTCTTGAACAAATGACCTTGATTCAGAGAACAGTCGGCGAGGCGGCATCTACCCTTCTCTCTCACCCACATTCAAGGAAGTTCTGCGGTCCTGTTACTTAACACATAGCGTATCTACTCCAGAGTCCAACTGAATGTGAGATATTGTCATACAGATGTTACTATGCCTTTTACATTGTGTGAACTTTGTGATAATTCCTCCTTTAATTTCGAAGTTAAAAGAAAGAATGAATTCACAGCTAAACTCGTAAAGTGAAGGACATAAGGCAAGTATAGTGCAACCCATATAAACCTCAACCATTTCAATAGAACACACGTACAACTTTGGAAGAATATAAAACACAATTGGAAGATTACATTACACTGTTTACATCTCAGAGAACATGTTGCAAGTGTCCTCCACCAGCATCTATACATGTTTGCACTCGTCTCACCATATTCTCTGAAGTTTTACGGAGAGTATCCTCGCCAATGTTACTTATTTCGGTTCGAACGGCTTCCTTGAGAACATAAATTGTCCGTGACCTGTTCCTGTACACTGTATTTCTTAGATACCCCCACAACAAAAGTCCTGCGCCGTGGCGTAGCGGCCTAAGGCAGCATGCCTTGGTCCCTCGCAACGGAAAGCGGCCCGGGTTCGATTCCACCCACGGGGTGCGGATTTTCGGTCCCGGGTATAGGACCGGTGCCCACTCAGCATCGTGAGGAAAGTGAGGAGCTTAGGATGATCGTCTACCTCTGCCATGCGTAAGTAGGCGTGAGGCCGGTAGTCGGGTTGGTAGACCTTGGCCGCTGTCGCGCTAGTGGTTAACCCACAACAAAAAATCCGGGGAGGTTAGGTAAGGGGATCTGGAGGGGGGGTTTGGGGCACATACCTTTTGAGATTGTTCCATTATCTAAGAAACTGCTAACAAGTTCCATGGTGTCATTAGATGTATAGCACGTTGTCCCATCTTGCTGGAAATAACTTTCCATAAAATAAAATTCCATGATTTTCGACATTTTCGGCGAATAGCCTTGCCTTAAAAGTTTTGCTTACATCGAAATTATTATATTCAACAAAAACGATGATAAATAGCAGATTTATTATAAGATGGAATTACAAAATCAAGAAAAAGAATAGCGAAAGTTACTCTCAATTCGATATCATCTCCGTAAAACTTCAGAGAATATGGTGAGACGAATGCAAACGTGTATAGATGCTGGTAGAAGACGATTACAACATTTTCTCTGAGATGTAGTAGTGTTTAACGCCCGCTTTTACTACATGCGACACCGCAGGCGGTGACACTGATACATGAGATGAAGATGGAGCAACAGTGGAATGAGATGGCGGGGGAAACCGGAGGTCCCAGAGAAAACCCGCCCCAGCGCCGTGTTGTCCACCACAAAAGTCACTTTCCGGTCGCCTGGTATCGAACCCGGGCCGCCTTGGTGAGAGCCAAGCAGTCTAACCACTGAGCCACGGCGCGGACACTTTTCTCTGATATGTAAATAGTGTAATGTAATATCCCAATTGTGTATTGTATTCTGCCAAAGTTGTGGGTGTATCCTATTATTGGTTCAAAAGTTATGGGCTATTGTAATGGTTCAGGTTTATATGGATCGCACTGTATTAGAGCCGGTGTTCTCATAAGCTTTTCAAAAGCCCGCCTCGGTAGCGTAGATGGTTGTCTTACCTCACGTTCAACAGGTCCCGACTTCGTATCTCGGTCAGGGTGACTTATCTGGATAAGTTCCCTTCCCCTGCTGGAGTTTTTCTTTATCCTGAAAGATGCGTGTCTGATGACTAAGCTCTATAGACCCTAGGCTCATTTGAGCATCATTTCGCCCATTTCATTCATTGTCCGATATGACTTAACGTTGGAGACAAATTAAAGGGGGGGAAATGTAATCGTGCATAAGAAAACTAAAGCTTTTCGAAGAAATAAAAAAAAAAAAAAAACTGGAAGAGTTACTGCAAGTCAAATTGTGTTCGCCAAGTTTTGGAACAAAAGTAAAATCGTCCGACTCTGTAATGTACATAGGTGCTATGTTCCTGTATCAAGTTCGAGAGGTTCGAGTTCGAATTTCAGGTAACTCTAAACTCTATGGTTCCTAGGATCTTAAATAATCATGAAGAGGAAGGAGCATCCTTAGAGACTCCTAAAAAATGCATAACTTTTCGACAAGAATAACAGAAATAAACCAAATATTGTCTAATGGAAGAAATAGTGAGAGAATTATAAAGTAATGGAATGGAAAACATTCAAAAATGATATTAAATAGTGGTTCCTCGCAAAGAGATCTGCATAGAGGAACTAAAATGCAGCACTGATAGTGAATTTTATATGGAAATTAAATCGCCATTGTAGCGATTTATTTAATTTCATAATGATTATGAATTCTGTAAATAGAGACCTGTAAAATAAACAGGCTAGTGATACCTGAACGGGCGGCCATCACAGGACGATATCGCAGTTATTACTCCACAGAGCGTTGAGGTGTATCGAACTTCAGGTGACCAGTGCTGTGATCGTCTCTTGTCGGGTCTTATCTGGTCGATTAGAAGAGTGAAATGTTAGTAAGTTGACGTACAGTAAGTTACGAAACACAAATAGAGCGATTGGAAGCTGCGTGTGTCTATATATGTTTTCTCGCGCCTGCCACGTTGCTGTCCAGAAGACATGATTTAATCTGAACTGGACTCGCCGTGTATGTGCGATAAGCTGAGTTAAACATCTCTGTGTTGCGAATTTTTCCCGATACGCTTTCTCGCTTTGCCATGTAGTACTCAAGACAAACAGTGACTCGCATCCAAGATCCCTTATAGCCAGCCACACGAGGAACAGTCTTCATGACGCAGAATTAAATATAACTTGCAATTATTACTTTTTTATTAATTACCCACTATTTAATGTTTAATCAACAAGATGGCCTGAGTTCGTTTAGAGGGATTTGTGATGAATAAAGCAGCACCTGGACGGATTTTTTTCATTCTCCTCCACTTATTCTAACCTCCCTGATTTTTTTAGATGTAATTTACATCCTCCAACGTTAAGTCATATCGGACGATGAATGGAATGGGTGAAATGATGCTCAAATGGGTCCAGGGTCCGTAGAGCTTTGAGTTACCCGACATTCGTCTTTCAGGATAAGGGAAAACCCCGGAAAAGCCTTATCCGGGTAAGTCACCCTGACCGAGATTCGAACTCGGGACCTCTTGAACGTGAGGCAGACATGCTACCATCCACGCTACCAGGGCGGGCTAAACATCCGTGATGTACTTTCCTTTCATCCACTTTGCCCTATTTCAATATCATTTTCTTCCTGAATCTCATCACCCTTCTTGAATATTTTGTCTACTTCTTGACAGGCGTCTACCCCAGTTGCTAATGAGGGATGGTTGTAAACGGATGCTAAACACAAAAAAAGAGTTCTACTTCTTGAAAAAAGATAATAGCGCATATGTACGGTCTTCTTTGGTTCCCCACGTATCGCGAAATCGTCAAATGACGTCATGTGTTTACATCAAGTTGGGTTCTCAGATGCCAGCTGGTCCAAACTTTCTATGATATGTTATAACTTTTGTCTTTTAGTGTACGCGCCTTTCAGGCATGTAAACAAAAAATGGGGTGGAGAGGCTAAAGTAGCCCAGTGAAGTGAAAAGGGATGGAAAAGGGCCATTCAAGAAATAAAAGGCGAAGAGGCGCCTTTGATGTTACACATGGAATCCGATAGTGAATGGGGAAAAGGGAAGATGGCATATACCTAAGGAAAATAAGCTTAACGTTCAAATAAACACACTAAAAGTTAAATAAGTATATAACAATAACACTCCAGCTAAGAAAAAAATTGCAAGAAAAGTAACTTCTTCACGTTCGTATCCGAATTGGATCATGTTCAATTCCAAGCGGATGCATTTACATTCATTCACCCTGAAATAAACAAGCCACATTTCATGAAGAGGCTAAGTTACAAATTCCACATAGAATCACCGAGAAAGGCTTACCTACTTCAAATCCCGATTGCAAAATATGGTTGACTGAGGGGTCAAATATTTCATCGGAGCATAAAGAGTTATAAGGTCTAAACTTAGGTGTGGGCCGTGTAAGTCTGGCAACTTTGCAGTTGGTAACGTTTCATAATTGCAGATATTTTAACTATAGGTAAATTAGTAACATCTGCTGTTTTCTCCGTAGTCATTAATAAAACACATCTTCTAATCAACAACAACTGAGTTCCTTTTTATTATTGTTAACATTTAGTCAACATATATTCTTCCATCCCAGTTTTGCTGAAAATACCTACAAGTTATAATAAACAGACGAAAGTAATTCATCCTTGAACAGTTCCAAGAATTGGGTGTCTTTCTACTAGGAGATAGAGAAAACAAAATCGAATCTGTTCGAAAGCGAGACGCTAAATGCTGACTTGAAATTCATCATTTGTTTCTTGACATCGCGGGAAAGAACTGAATGTCGGCTGGCCTCGTAGCAGCACCTGCCTGCCGTGCTAGAGGTCCGGGGTTCGACTCCCGGCGGTGGGGAAGGGGATTTTTCTCCGATCAAGATAATTCGTCATCTTCCCCAGAGTCTGGAAGTATGAATGAGAGTACGGATATGTGTGTGATCTAATGATTAAAACCCAAAGAATATGAGTTAACACCTTCAAAATGATCCAAAGAACGGCTGCCGATATGACAATTGGAGTTAAAAGGCGCGGAAAAAACGATATAAATAACAAATGATTGAAAACTTTAAACTAAGATTAGCGCATATTTCGAAAAATTGGTTGAATAATAAAATATTTGAAATTGGATCTACAAGCACAGAACCTTTCATTATTCCTTTACTCTTTAATTTTCATTTAGTTTTTTTGCTTTATTATTATTATTATTATTATTATTATTATTATTATTATTATTATTATTATTATTATTATTATTATTATTATTATTATTATTATTATTATTATTATTATTATTATTATTATTATTATTATTATTATTATTATTAGGGATGAAGAAAACGTATGACATTTTGACTATAACTTTTAAATGAATCAGGCCCGCCTCGGTAGCGTGGTGGTAGCATGTCCGCCTCACGTTCAAGAGGTCCCGAGTTCGAATCTTGGGTCAGGATGAGTTATCTGGATAAGGTTTTTCTGGGGTTTTCCCTTATCCTGATAGACGAATGTCGAATAACTCTAAGCTCCATGGACCCCGGACTCATTTGAGCATCATTTCACCCATTTCATTCACCATCCGATATGACAACGTGGAAGGACGTAAACTGCAAAACAAATAAATAAAATAAATGAATCAAAAGGTTAAGTGCCGATTATTTTATAAGATACAGCATTCGCCTGTAAGTTCCTGACTTTAAACAGTTAAAATATGTAAATACAGTCATATCTTCAGTTCTTAATCAATATTTCACAATAGTATCTTAAAGCCTTCATGGTGCTTGTGCAGTGGAATTTTTTCAGAAAAGTATGCGCCATCCCTTGCTCTACTTAGCCTGCATCTTTAGTCATTTTTTTCTTTATTCTTTTTTGTATCTGTCTATTCATTTATTTTTGCCAATCGTTATTGAAGTTTTCTTACTCAGTGTGTCATTTACCCACTCTTGTCCGGCCAGTTTCCTTGTGCATTACGTAAGTTTGGCTACGCAGTGTTGGTAACCTCAGCGAATGTATGTTGTCACTGTTGGCAACGCTCCAGCCACAGCTCGCCATTCTCATAGCCACTGCTTTAACTTTGTTGTTTGCAACATTTTACACATGTAGGACCAGAGTATTGCTTTTTTAAATATATATATATAATTATCAAAATCTTACTTCTAAGTAATTATGAGTTAAAAATGTCTTCCCTCTTCCCCTTATATACCTACATATAAATCAGGTTCAACTGTGTATAATATCAACATTACAGATGTCAACTTCCGGGAGGTGTTCGTCAATTTCATCCCCTTGCTGGACAGGTGTTCACGTTATGAAACAGCTTGTATAACGGAAGTAAACCAGCTTGATGCCTTATCTCTATGATTAACATTACTTATCTACAAGGATTGCTCAAAGGCTCTTTCCGCCCCTGAGAATTAGGAAAGAGTTCCACTAATTGACATCTCCAATTATGTAGCCCGAGATAGCGGCTTTCAAACCACCAGCTCCTATTATTACTGATATTTCTAATATATAACCAGCCTTCAGAGTACACTTCATGACAAAATTAACTCCATAAAAATCTAGAGAACGTCTCTAGTTAACTTCAGAGAAAACAACCGTCGACTTATACTGAGTGTGGAAAAACTGTACCAGAATAAACATTTTGAAATTAAGAATACATAAAATCTTTTTACTGCGCTTATCAACATTAAATGCATGTGAAACTTTGTTAATCCTTGTTTCACATAAGCTTGCCCCGTATCTCTTAACGGTCACGTGACCTTATCACATCTCATTGGCTATTATTATAGTACAGACGTTCGTTATTTAACATGGTGATATATCGTTATATGTTGGAAGAGAATTGTCAAATTTATATTTTCGTAACCGTTTTAATTAAATATATTACGCAACAGAGTTGATTTATCTGAAATGCATGTTAATTCTTAAACGAAGTAAAGAGGAGGTTCCTTTGCTCTCAAGCACATGACACGATAGCACGTGATTCAGCGGTAGTGATGACATATTTGTTTATATGACTTTTATCACTGACCTTATTTTGAACTGGATTAGTCATACATCGCCATTCGAAGGAGTGTTGTGCCGAATGCGAGAGCTAAATTATTTTATTGATCGTTTATTGCGCGTGTACTTATTATATGTATAATGGCAGAGTCTACCGTCAGTTTTTCGCTGAAGCATCGTAAGGGTAAACCTTTACAAAGCGGCGAAAAAAGAATTGTGGTGCATGTGTTTAATGCACTCACAGAGAAGAATCCGTCTTTGTCAGTGAGAGAAGTCGAACAACTGTGCTCTGAACTTACAGGTGTGTTAGATACCTAAGAACATCGCAACATGAAATTGAGACAACAGGAAAACTTAGCACTCCAGGGCCGATATTGCTGTGTGGCGAAGACGTTATTTACGGACAATCAGATTGTACTAGGAATCAAATCGCAAAATATATACCTTGACGAGACTTGGGTGAATGAAGGACACACGACAAGTATGGCGTGACACGACTTTTAAGACTAAAAGACAAGCATTTTTACAAGGTATGTGTGCTGGTTAAAAAAAAATCCAGTGGATATGGCCGAAGGCCTTTCATTATAAACTTGTTTCAGTTTCATTGCTCATTCATTCAGTTTCAACTTGCGCAGTTTCATTATAAACTTGTATTTTTACATGCCTTCATATTCTTATTTGTATGATTTTATCTATCTTCCTGACAATTATTATGACGTTTACTGCAGGTTTAAATGTGACAAGAAGGCACCGCCTATGGTCTATGACGCGAAATCATTATCCAATTAGAGTGAGAGGGAAGGTAGTTGCACGCGGAGTGATACATGTCAGCGGGACACCTCATGTACCATCAGTGTGACCACCTGCGGTGCCGTACATAGTAAAAGCGGACGTTAAACACTACACATTCACATTCTACGACCTTGCGTTGCACAGGGCTTGTTTCTCATCCCCATTCGCAGTGAATGTGTGTGAGATAGAGAGAGACAGAGAGAGAGAGAGAGAGAGAGAGAGAGAGAGAGAGAGAGAGAGAGAGAGAGAGAGAGACAAGGAGAACACAATATTGAGAAATTAAAAGTCGGTTAAATGCCAAACTTGAAATTAAGTTTATTATTTTTAAGGATACGAAAGGAAGCTAAACCACTACTCACTTGCAATAATTATTATTTACGAGGGCTGTTAAATAAAGATTGATCACAACTTTCTTTTGACAACGTACCTTTACTCATCCTCATAATTTTGATGGTCCTTCTTAAAACAGTCTCCCCTGCATGTGATGAACTTGTCTCAGCGTTTCTGCCAGTCTTCAAAGACATGCTGGAAACCATTTCTTGAGAGATCCTTCAAAATCGTCTCCGCAGCCTTCACCACTGCTTCTGATGATGGATAATGCCTCGAAGGCGTTTCTTCAAGTTATTAGGGAATAGAAAAAGTCACATGGGGCTAAATCCGGACTATAGGAAGGGTGAGGGATGCACTTCACGCAACATTGGCAGTATGCGGCCGCGCATTATCGTGGTGCAGCATCCAGCCTGCTTCACGGAAATGTGGTCTTTTGCGCCTGATATCGACTTGCAATGTTTCCAGGACATCCCTGTAGTATTGTCCAGTTACTGATGTGTGTGCAGGTACAACATACTGATAAACCATTCCATGACTATCAAAGAATGAGATGACCATAACTTTCCCAGCAGAAGCAACTACTTTTGCTTTTTGGGGGTTGGTGATGAAGGAGATTTCCACACTGAGCTTTGCTGTTTGCTCTCAGGATCAAAATGATGTAGCCAAGTTTCATCAGCAGTAATTACGTTTGATAGAAACTCCGGATCTTCCTCTAACATCAACTATAACTGCTTGTTACCTCCATTGCAGCGGTAGGCGATACTGAACATATCTGAACTTGCCTGGTTCTCACAGGCGGGAACCAAGCGTACCAACAATGAAACTACGGCCTGTTTGTTTCACATTAAGCTAACGGAGTGTAATAAGATTGAATTTTAGTAGTAGTAGTATTTTCTCAAATATGGTTTAAAATATTTTAATTAAAATATCGCATAATGTTTAAGGTACCAGCACGACAAATAACATGTAGCTATATTTTGGATTTTCTGGGAACACCCTGTGAACGATTTTTCATTCCGAACTACCTTCTTATAAGGAAAAAAAAAAAGCCTCCAAGAAAAATTTAGATCTCGATGTAGTATAATTATGCGTTAAGCATTTCTATATCATTTATTTGAATTTTCAGACACCTACTTTAAACTTTTTTCGAGTATGCTGGAGTTTTTTAATTAATATATAAAAGAACACATATTGGAACCAGTATGTCCAGTGTAACACATACTGGAAAATTGAAGGGCAGGGTCGTTATTTCTTGTTTTACCATGGCAGATACAATTTTGGAAGGGAGTGTACATTTTTAAAGCGAGAATAAGAAAAAAGGCGAAGAGCAAGGCAACAAAACCAACCCCACCACATCTACCCCCACTGGTTTAAAAACCGGTATTCTAACCTGGCCGCTTTCAACCCTTCATAACAACACAAAGGTTGAGTTTGGTAACAAAATAACGGAATGGCTCCTTTCAAAACGAGGCAGTTCAACAACGAACGGCTTTCTTCCACTTCTATTTACAAGCACTTAAAAAGGAACAAACTTTCCTGCTGATAAAACCCTATCTCCCCTTTCACAGCATTTTTGTCTCTTTTAACAGTTCCCTGAACACACTTAATTTTGAAGGAAGCCACTGTCAGTTTGCGCATGTCACCTGCTGAACAAAGACTCGAACACACGACTCCAACACTTAACGTTGGACATAAAATTAATAAAAAAAATTAATAGGATAGTCGTGTTTGTTTGTTTGTAATTTACGTCCTCCAACGTGAAGTCATATTGGACGATGAATGGAATGGGTGAAATGATGCTCACATGAACCCAGGGTCCATAGAGCTTAGAGTCACCCGACATTCGTCGTTTAGGATAAGGGAAAACCCAGGAAAAAGCCTTATCCAGGTAACTCACCCTGACCGAGATTCGAACTCGGGACCTCTTGAACGTGAGGCAGACATGTACCCTCTACGCTACCGAGGCGGGCAACGTGTTTGTTATTGAAGTGCAATAACAATCGAACAATCCCTTTTAGTATACATAACTACACTTGGGACATATTTGTTCCAATACCCTCCTGAACCTGTCATACCGCCTGCCGATCTCACGCCCACGTACCACGGCAAAGGTAGACGATGATAATTAATATGGGAGGTGTTGTGACCAATATTACCCATCTCCCGATCGGAATATTGACTTGTTGACCAGGACCGCTACCTATCGCAGTTTCTCTTTTCTCGCAATGCTGAGAGGGCACCGTATCTATAACGGGATTAGGATTAGGACTTCATTAGGAAGGGGATTCGGTACGTAGTCCACCATGCTGGGTCTATTGTACCTATGCCCTCAAGTGCGGCACCCCTAAGAGGAATGACGAGGCGAAGGCGATAGAGGGGGGCCGACCCAAGGAGCTACGACAGAACAGAGGGCAGGGGCCCTACAGTTTAATTGGATAGAGGCTACCCCCGACAGGCCAGGACAACGGACACGCTGCTCTACTGCGGGATGGCAACGAGCCTAGCAGCCGAGTCCCAAAGGTCCCTGGATGGCGGTCCCGAAATGGTCCCAGCAGAGGAGCGGAGACCGGCAACCGACTAACCGGAAGAGGAAGTACTATATGCACGCGATAAGAACAGCGATCGGGTTCCAAGTCCCCATTCGGTAAGTTTCGTTTAACTCTGTTAACATATATGACAACTTTGAAATGCGCTATACACTGACATCTAGTGGCTAATACGCTAAGCTTTATCATGTCCGCCATATTTCGTTTTGATCAATTTCGAGGTTAATTAGCTGACCAGTTTACAACAATCGTATGTTAGAATTACAATTTTAGTTCGTCCTTGGCAACATTTACGTCAAAATGTATAAATACAGTATATACATAAAGTCAAATTGATTACATACAATATACACAGTAAGCAGCTTTTCTATGGTTTCATGTGGTATTTGCGTATACTAATTTACTACAAGAAATGTCACAATATAAATATTACAGGTTTGTGAATGTACTATGCTCCCAGTGCTCATTTACATGGTTATACTTCTAAAAATTCATTAACCGTATAAAAGCAGTGTGCATGTAAAAATGTCTTAACCTTATTCTTAAAGTGTTTTAATGATGCAGCTTGTTTAAATGAATTTGGAAGTTTATTATATAACATTATCACTTTGTAGTTAAAGCTTCCTTCATAAAGGCTCGTTTGGTGCGCTCGAATTGTCAGTTTATCCTTGTTACGAGTGTGATGCATCAGCATTTACTTGAAAATGATTTATATTTGTATGAACATTTGTGGATGTTATGGCTCTCGAAAGGGGACACATTATTGTCTACCTCCGTATAACTGTGATCTCAATGCAATTGAGCTGGAGAGGGCAAAACTAAGGAATGTTTTCAGAGGATGGAAATTTACTTGTGATATCTTCGCTTATCTTAAACGCTAATTTGCTGAACTGTGTTTTTCAAGGTTGACCACACTGCAGAAACAATAGAGCGTTAGGTCTCACCTCTTCTCCTCTGCCCGCACCACACTGTAAATCCAGCGCTCAACTTATCTTGCGCGTACTATAGTTTTCCTTAGAGCATATCATCCCGCCATGCAGCGCCAAGACACCCACCAACACTTCTACCCTGAAAGAGACAACCAGGTGAGAGATGATGTGAAATGATAATGGAGATGAAACAGAGGAACAGGAAATTCGGGGGATGGAATTAACTTACCCAACATTCGCCTAGTGACCTGGGGATACCCCCGAAAACCCCCATTGGTCAGGTAGGTCGGCCACGGGAATCGAATGCGGGCTACAGACGAAACCGCCTGAGCCATCCCGCTCGGTATCTATAACCACACCCTGAATCGATCCTGGGCACTCCACGGCCGACAGCCAGAGCTCAACTTCCAGCCCACTGCGCTACTATAAAAGGTATCAAGACATATCTGACATAAAATTAAAGCTAAACAACTTCATGTCAAGGAGACAAAAACTGAAAATGAAGAAAATGAAGACCCTTTTAAAAAACAAAATTTACTTCAAATAGCTTATTCTGTGATATAGGTATGCTATCGGTTTGTCATTTTTTAAAAGCTGACGTTATTCAGTTGTTTGTACTAAAGGCAGAGTGTTTCCCGGTAGCGTAGAAGGTAGCATGTCTGCCTCACGTTCAAGAGGTCCCGAGTTCCAATCTCGGTCAGGGTGAGTTACCTAGATAAGGTTTTTTCCGGGGTTTTCCCTTATCCTTCAAGACGAATGTCGGGTAACTCTAAGCTCCATGGCCACGCCGTGGCTCAGTGGTTAGACCGCTTGGCTCTCACCAAGGCGGCCCGGGTTCGATCCCTGGCGACCGCAAAGTGAGATTTGTGATGGACAACACGGCGCTGGGGCGGGTTTCCTCCGGCACATCCGGTTTCCCCCGTCATCTCATTCCACGGGTGCTCCATCTTCATCTCATGTATCATCAGTGTCATCGCCTGCGGTGCCGTATGTAGTAAAAGCGGGCGTTAAACACTACACATCTAAGCTCCATGGACCCTGGACTCATTTGAGCATCATTTCACCCAATTTATTCACCGTCCGATATAACTTAATGTTGGGACGGACGTAAATTAAAAAAGGCAGAGTGTTAAGGTGTATTGACCTTCATCGACGAGCGGTGTATTCCTTGTTATCTTGTTTACTAGAAGAGCGAAATCTTAGTAACCTGGCTACAATAAGTGACGAAACACAAATAGAGCACTTGGGAGCTGTCTGATATGAAAGGTTCGCAAATTAATTATTATACACAAACAAATAATAAGTTACCATTGCAGCCGCCAGCTTGTCCTTTAACATAAACTGATTTTGATTCCCTCTTCTTTCTCTTTGTCACAATATTAAATCACGTTATATAAGATTTCTCACGCCTGTCAATGTACGACAAGTTATTGTCCAGAAGACATGGCTGTATCTGACTCGCGTGTAGTATTTCCGATTTGTTACGCATATTTTCCGATACGCTTCCATGCTTTGGCCTCTGGTGGCGATATTGATAGAGTATGGAATATCAAGGTCACCATACTCCACTCGCTTTCAAACATCTTATCATTCGGTGTCTTCTATTACGAAACTTTCTGCAAAGGTTTATCTGGATTAACAAATGAGTCTATAGAGCTGTGATCTTATCCAGGGTCCCTTATCCTAGCCTCTGATACTCTGCCTTCCTGATTAGAGGGTAAATAACTTCTAATCCGTACCTATTACAACTAGAAGTTGCCACAATGTTAATTAGTCAAGCAGGAGCACTTAGATCACTTTTGAGAGCAGTTACCTCTCCAGCTGTTTGAATATGTTGATCGGATCGGTTGTCGAATATGGATCAGTGTCTCTACGTAGCAAGGCTGCGAGTTTTGTGCATGCCTGGAGACCAAGTGCATTTTTTGAAATAATGTACTTCTCTTTTTATCACACAGTTTCCCATAGAATTGCTATTCCTTTACCTTTACGTGATATTTTCTCTTCCTTTAAGGCTCCAATTATTCATCTGCCAAATTAATTTATTTTAAACCCAAGTAATTTTGTTTTTGAATTCACATTATGGCATATAAGACAGTCTGCTTAGCAAAGAAGTATGTGGATGACAAATTCATTATATTTGTTTCTCAGGAAGTATGATTACTAGGCATTAATTGAATAAATAAAATTAAATGTGAATATTTTGTGAAGTTGTGTTAAATTTTAGGGTTGTAGGTTTGGTAGTAGATTATAAATACATTTTGGCTTGGATAAGATGATATTTAGTAGCTACGATAACTAGCAGTGGCTGGTTTTCAGGCAAATTCGTAGAAGTAGTTCTGAGGTTACACTAGTGAAAGGGGAGGGTTGCTATCCAAGGTTGTCAGATTAGGTATGGGATGCTAGTTTGAGATCGCTGGAATGTGATTATATACAGACTCTTTACTTCTTAAGCAGCAAGTATCATAACAGTAGAAATGAGGTGACTATCGGACTAGAAGCTATAAGTGAAGATCTTAAAAGTAATTATTAAGGTGCGGACCAAAAAATAGCTTAAATATAACCCAAAAAAGACAAAAAATGACCGTTATAACTTTTTTTTTGGACTTCACGTCTTCCAACGTGAAGTCATATTGGACGATGAATGGAACGGGTGAAATGATGCCCAAATGAGCCCAGGATCCAAGGAGCTTAGAGTTACCCGACATTCGTCTCAGGATAAGGGAAAATCCGGGAAAAACCTTATCCAGGTAACTCGCCCTGACCGAGATTCGAACTCGGGACCTCTTGAACGTGAGGCAGACACGCTACCATCTACGCTACCGAAGCGGGCAATTATAACTTTATGAATGTATTAATCATATATTAACTGCCATCAAACAACTAATAATTGTTCATGCATAAACATTTTTTATCCTTTCTATAGAAATATTTTTCTTTAATTCTTAATTCAGCACTTTATGGATTCTGTAAGTTTAAAAAGTTCTAAATTGGGGAAGAGTAATTATTGTAACCTAAAAAAGGAATAATTAAAAGAGTTTTCATCAGCAGCAAAGTTGCAAATAAATGATAACATGCATTTTTGGGTTGTCAAATTGCAAGTCTCTTCCATTGGCAGACAGAATGTTCTTATATCTGGAAAAACTACGTTCCACATCACATGAGGTTATTTGTGCATATCTGAAGTTAGTTCATTTGAGGAAAAGTCCGACTCCGAATCTTCAGTCTGCTTCAAGCCCTCAAAAGAATGTCACTGATCTTGGAAAGAGTAGTATAACCTGTGTTAGACACCAACAATCTTTGCAGTTTTGTAGTAATTTATTCAGTCACTGCACCTTTTGTTTGGCTGAATTAAATTCCAATTTCTTTCAACAATTTTTAAAGTATCGCTAAGTGAAAGTCCTACAGTTTGTAGGCGGGACCTGAAATTCGACCGAAGTTCTAGTTTATATATGACAAATTTGCTGCTAATGCAGTGAAGAAAATGCATCTTGCACAATCTTAATAGATTTCGAATTAGAAGAATCTATTTTTTCTATAAAATTTTTTATCTCTAATTGGCTGCTGACTACACTATAATAATCCTCAAAATAGGACTTTTAAGATCCCAAAAATGACATGTTATAGTATTCCGCCCCTACTACATTACCAAAGGGGAGGTTTTTGGGAGAATTTGAAGCTCAATAGCACATCTGGGCATAAACCAAGACACTTTTGGTTGGGACGCTAATGGGACAAGACATAACTGATAGACGGATTAGGCCTGTTTGTTGCCTGATTTCAAATAATTTAACATCGGACATTCATATAGTAGTTTCCATTGGTCAACAGTTGCTTCTCTGTTCATCAAATGTTTTGACGTCAGAAACGGTGTCATCCTTTCATTGAATAACAGACACCCTCCTTATGTGTTTAGCGTATCGTCGCGTAGAGGGTCACGCGTTCGAGTCCCGGCTTGGGCATGGTTGTATTATGTGTGTCCGAGTACAGCTAGAGAAAACATATATCCCTTCGATGGCCAAATAAGTTCTTCCTTAAAAGAAACACACACACACACACACACACACACACACACACACACACACACACACACACAAAGATAGGTTTCTCATAGATTGAAGGAGGAGACATTAACAGTTGGAGCAGCAAAGAGAATCAAAAGTTACCGTTTCAGAGGAAAAGATGTTCGAGAACGTAAAACATGCAAGCTGTGAACAAAAGTAATGAGTTTCAACAAATCAAGTTCCCTGCCTGAGAAACAAATGAACTGAAATGTTCCCCAAAGAAGATTAGAGAGCCCGCCTCCGTAGCGTAGGTGGCACGTGTGTGCCTCACTTCAAGAGGTCCCGAGTTCTTATCTTGGTCGATATCAATTATCTGGGTAAGATTTCCCTTTTCTTAAGGCTCCTGGGCTCATTTGCCAAGTGGAATGGCTCAGGCGGTTTCGTCTGTAGCCTGCAATCCGGAGCTCCAGGTTCGATTCCCGTGGCCGGCCCACCTGACTCATAGGTTCTTCAGGAGTTTCCCACGGGTCGCCAGATGAATGTTGGGTAGGTTAATTACTTCCCCCGAATCTCCTATCCTTCCCTTTCATCTCCATTATTTCAAATCATCTCTCATCTGATCGTCTCTTTCAGGATAGGAGTGTCAGCGTTGCATGGTAGGATGATATCCTCCTGGTAAACACATCCTCCTCCGGTGGGACGGTCTCCGGTCTGCGAGCCGGCCTAGTGGGCCGTTTTAGGACCACGGTGGGTGGGATGCCGGTGTCTGGCCAGCCGGGGAGCTTCCAACTGGTCACTGTAGGAATCCTGCCCTCTACTCTGTCGTGTCTCCTTGATACAGCCGCCTTGTCTCCTCTCACCTCGTCCTTCCGATTACCCATTTGGGGCATAATACGAGGTGCGTTCAAGTTATAACACCTATTTTTTTCAGGACTGGCACCTGATAGGAACTTCTGTTTTTTTTTAAACACATGTGGACTCTTTATGAATGAGTGACAGAGATGGCAGCACTGTACAGTGCATAGAACTCCAGTGAGAGCAAAGAGAGTTAGGACTGTTTTTGATACTAAAAATGGCCACGTTTTCATTGCAAGAACAGCGTGTAATCATTCGTTTTCTCCATTTTCGTGATGTGACAATTGAAATTCATCGCCAGTTCATGAGGCATGTGGTGATGGTAGCATGGATGTGTCTAATGTACGTTCCTGGGTGTGACAGTTCAATGAAGACAGAACATCGTGTGACAACAAACCAAGACAAGTGAGGCATGTGGTGATGGTAACATGGATGTGTCTAATGTACGTTCCTGGGTACGACAGTTCAATGAAGACAGAACATCGTGTGACAACAAACCAAGACAGTTAAGTGAGGCATGTGGTGATGGTACCATGGATGTGTCTAATGTACGTTCCTGGGTGTGACAGTTCAATGAAGAGAGAACATCGTGTGACAACAAACTAAGACAGTTGAGTGAGGCATGTGGTGATGGTACCATGAATGTGTCTAATGTGCGTTCCTGGGTGCGACAGTTCAATGAAGGCAGAACATCGTGTGACAACAAACCAAAACAGTTTAGTGAGGTATGTGGGATGGTACCATGGATGTGCCTAATGTACGTTCCTGGGCGTGACAATTCAATGAAGACAGAACATCGTGTGACAACAAACCAAGACAGTCACGGCCTCCCACCAGCCGGTCTGACAACATGATCCAGCGAGTGGGGAACGTTGTTTTGGAGGATCGCCGATTGAGCGTTGCAGACATCGCCTCAAAATTCCGTGGGATCTGTGCACACAATCCTGCATGAAGATTGTCTGTGTCTTCCAGGTGGGTGCCACGAATGCTGATGGATGATCCCAAGGCTGTGCGCGAGGCAAATTGTCAGGCGATGTTGACGCGTGATGACGGTATGAATAGAACATGTATTGTTTCAATGAAAACGTCACAAAAGGAGTGCTAACTTTTTTACATAAGTTCCTATCTGGTCCCAGCCCTGAAAAAAAAAATAATTGGATTTTCGACTTCAACACATGTCGTACAACACACCAACACTGGAACTCCGTGCCGAATCCAAAGCAATCCTGGACTCCTTTGAGCATAATTTTACCCATTTTATTCATCGTCCGATATGACAACGTTGAAAGAGGTTAAGAGAAAAACAAATTGTAGAGTGCACAGAAACAGAAAAAGGCCACGAAATAATTTGGGTGGGCAATGGCTATTATGGTTTACCAGTTCGCAATAAAGGATTTTTTTTTAGAACGTTTCCTCAGAAAATGCTAAATTTAAATACAAAGTTAGATATTTATACGGCGTTACCTTATTTTTCCGTGACCTATGCTGTTCACACACACACACACGTAACAAGCACCGTGCTTGTGTTTTATTCATTGGATCTCCAAGCATAGGTATACGGTTTTCCGTGAAACATCAATATCAACTTATTTTGGGTACGGGGCCATAATTGTTGCCCCTAGATGTTACGTAAACTAAAAACCGACTACAGATGTTGACTACGGCATTGACCAATGCAGAACAGATTGAAGTGTTTTATGAGCGATGTAAAACGTTTATGACACTGCATTACGTGGCAGGGCAGAATGTGCATTTACTTCGCCGCCAACTGGTTACACAAAGCTCCGTGATATATACAACAAGATAAGCACTTGGTTTTTATGAAAGTATGCGTTAAGGGTTGACTTATGGTCATAAATTTAATGTGGATAAGGCAATGTCAACAGAGCGTGGGAGAGTAAATAAGAGAGAGAGACGAGAGCCGGCGACCTCTGTGTCAAACGAGACGCTTGGGAACTAACCTCTGCGCTATTTCTGTTAAGGGATATAGGGCCTCGAATTCGGCTGCATGTATCTACAGAGGTGGGAAACTCTGGGAAGTCGATGGGCTTCAAAAAATAAATTTTTTGGTTTTAATGTTAAAAAATTATATAATTCTTCAGCTTTTAAATTATATATATATATAAAACATAGGGTGTCAGCTGGCATTAAAGATGGCGGCACAATGACACGCCCATTTTCTGATCTTCTGCATATACACTTCACTCAGCATACTTCCAAAGCTTGAACTTTCTGAACTAACCCACATAGAAACATGTAGTAAATTTTGATTTACCTGATTCTGCTTCCTGCTGCTTCACTCGTTTATTTCTCTATGGTCAACTTCTGGCTTCTATAGCCGTGTTTTTGCACCCCAAACCCAAATGAAAGTTTTCATCGTATAATATGGGAAAGAATTCCAAAAACTGTGCATGTTGGGCCAAAAACTTTAAGAATTGGTGTAAATGATAGTGTTATTTGTTGTAATGACGTGTACAGTAGTAGGTATAAGGTAATGACAATAATGAGTATAAAGGTTGGTGAAAATATGAGGACAGCATGTCTAAAAAGAGATGTGTGTCGACTCTCAGAGGCAAAAAGAACAGCTCAGTTGCTTGAAAGTAAAGATAGAAGTAAGAAAAGGAAAACAAAAGATAAGGAAAACCTAACTGAGCAGGAATATGGAGCAGGAAAGTTCTGAGAGTATATATAATTTAAAAAGAATGTTGCTTAATCTTTGATCGTGATTTCCCAAAACCTTGATTTTTCATACTTTAGGTGCATGTTTCTCAAAACCTATAAAAGATATCGATACAAAATTTTTAGTGATTATTTGTTAATGTTCCCTGAACACATCAATCTAACTTTTATATTCATATTATTTATAAAATGGAGGGAAAATAAGATTCAGTCCTTAAAAGTTTTATCTTTTTTTAACACAACTGAATAATTTTTCATGTGCATAGTATAAACTATGTATGCTTTTTATTTAGTTTAGATCATAAAACTGTACCTTATGTTATTTAGGAAAAAGATTGGTGCCTATAGCTATAAATTCCTACAAGGAACCTAGACCTGAAGTATAGTGTGTAATACTTTTTTTAGGATATACAGAGTACCTTATGCCCCTTTTGCAAGGAACTGTATGAACTCAATGTAAATATTACACAGTCGTTGAATGCACACATGCTTATACTATAATAATACCAAATTTCAAAGTTGTATTTGTGTATATGCCTTTTATTGCATTAATAATATGTGATGGGTAACCCTTTCTTTCTAATATTTGAGTAATTAAGATATTATTTAAATATTAAAAATATAATTGAAGATAAATGTTTATATTTTAGAACGTGCATCAATGAAAGCGTTTTTTCCTAACATTTCGAAATGCTAAATGCACCGGTTTAGTGTGTTCAAAAATAGAAACATACCTGAAGTTGGAGGAACCAAAATCTGACGCCGGTCATGCGGGTCATCTATCTGCTGCCTTCTTCTTAGATTCTGGTGCCAATGTTCTGTCACTGAAACGTCATGGAGGAGGCAAATCATTTACTGCGGCAGAAAGTTATGTGGAGAATTCTCCGAGAACTAAAATGAAGTTTGCTGACAAGAGTTTGTACAGTGGGGACGGTAGTGAAAGAATTTCAGCAGAAACAGCAGGACCGTCCTCTTTTGGAGAAATATGTAAAACAACAGGTTTAGATGCAAGACCAGAAGTGGAGATGGTGCAATTGCATTCAATTTTTTTTAAATTTGGTATTTTGGAAAATTTCTTGGATTTCCTTGGTTTGATAATGCTATTTACAGGATGCCACTGCTAGTGTTGAGTACACTGCGAGCATATATCAGTATTCAGTTGTTAATAAACAATCATAAGATGGAGATAACAAAGCTTGAACACTACTACTACAACACTACTGGAAACAAGATTATAAAACTGCTACGGCAGCTCGAAGAATATGTGAAGTGGAAGGAAAAGTAGTCGTTAGTGAACGTGTGACACAGCAATGGTTCCAAAGTTTCAACAATGGAGACGAAAACACTAAAGGTTTATCACGTTCTGGAAGACAAAGTATGGAATATTGGGATACACGCCAAGTTTTGCGAGAAAATCAGCAAAAGAAGCACCCGTAGGCTTTCAGAGGAACCTGGTGCATCAAAACATACCATACATCGCCATATTAAGACACTTGGTGTACATCTGTACCTCATGAACTGATACCTCAACAGGCTGAACGTAGAGTAGATATCTGTCGTCAGCTTATCCGTAATCCCATGAATGATAGATTTCTCAGGAGAACTGTCACTTGTGATGAAAAATGGGTATGTTACCGCGACCATGACACCTCGAAACAATGGCTTGATCCCTATCAACCTGCCAAAGTCATCGTTAAAAGAAATCAATTCGTTAACTGCAGAGGTTCTACTCCAATTAGTCCCGCACACGTAGGACCAAAGACCCTGGCCTCCTTCAACCAGGGAGTTACCGAGCTGTCCCAAAAGGGCGCCCGGCGCTTCTGTGGGGCTTTCCATAGGGCAAGACCTAGAGACTAACAAGAGTCCTATGGACTCAAGACGGGATGAAAGTGGATACGCCACTTACGCGCGCCAACTCCAAAATGGGAAGCCTACCGATATGACCTCGGTGGGGCCGCCTGGTGATCTAGCACACCTTCTACTAGCTTTGCTGGCTAGTGCGCAGGAATACATGGCTTCCCTCAACCCCGTCCGGAGACGTAAAGTCTCTCTAGTCAACGGGTGTGCAGTTCGGAGTCAAAGGAACCTGAGCCTCCCGCCCACTAATGACCGTCATAAATCTATCTCCACACTTCAGAAATGGAACACTGCCGTTGAGGACCAATACCTACCCTGATTTTCTCGAAGTGACAGTCGCATGTCTACTCCACGTGGAGTCTCAGTTGCCAAAGTTCCAACTTTCAGTTGAACTATTTCATTACGTGCAGAAATTCGTTGTATGTCACGATGTGGAGACCGTGGGAGAGAAATGCAGTGGCAAATGAAGTAGTAGATAACTTTCAGTCAAGTGAAAATAATCAAAGTGAAGACAATAGTGTGAATAACTGGGCCGAGTTATATTACTGGAAAAAGCCTCAAAAAACAAAGTTTTAACGGGAACTGTTTCTAAGCAAATTCAAGCGCTTGTTTTGAACACATATAAATATGTGCTGACAAATAATCTTGGTAAGGGGTCGTGCAATGAAACTGATGATAAATTCTGGGTATTCACAGAAATAGAGTAAGAAATATTGTGACGAAAGGAATACCAAAGACGCCGATCAAGTGTGAAAACAAAAGGAAACGTTTCTCTAAAGTAGATAATTTCACGTGTGATTTAATTCGACGAGAAATTTATAGATGCCATGCAAAAGGGAGAGCGCTCACCTTAGACGAATTGGTTGCACATTTGCAAGAAATTTGTGATTTTCCTTATGGGCGCTTCACTTGCGCGGTCTCCTAAAGGAGCTGGGTTTCAAATACCGCACTTTGAATAAGTTAAGGGTTATTATGGAATCCAGTAGAATTGTAGCTTGCCGATATATATATATATATATATATATATATATATATATATATATATATATATATATATATGTCAAAACTAAGGAAGTTTCGCAGTTTCGCAGTAATGGACATAAGGTAATTTATTTAGACGAAACCTTGTACGGCACCTATGACGTATTGTAACGGGACCGCTGGAGCACCCTGTACCAGCTGCGAACGGAAGGTAGGGGAGGACCGCGTTAGCCACACCTCTCCCTCGTTTGTCTTATAGTGGTGACAGCCAGTGGTCGGAAAGAAACATAATTGTGCGTCTGTTTTCCCTTCCACCTGGTTCTCGATCTTTCTGTTACTAGAACAATCTTGCAAACACCAGAGGTCGGGATATTCCTATATAAAGAGGGACAGACAGACAGTGTGTGTCAGTTGTTGTGCTGTGTTGAGTTGGTCGGTCAGTTAGTGAGACAGTCGCAGTTCTTGGTGTAAGAGTTAGTCAGTGACGTGTTAATGAACGAGAAGATTGTGCAACGGAAGACTGGGCGTGCATCGGAGCTTACGTAACCGCGAGTACAGTGAAATTGTAACGGACGAACTGGTGAATCGTAATTGGTGTATTACGTAATTTTGTGTAATTGGCAAGAGTTAAACTGTAAGTCGGTGGAAATAAAGAACATTGTTGAGTGGTGTAATTGGACTTTTTATTCCACGAACCCACGAAGTCACACTGGTGTCAGGAAGCGGGAAAACAACATCACCGAACATTACAACCATGGACGCGGCATTGGAAAAATTTTTGGAGAAGATGATGGAAATGAAGGCCGAACTAATCGGTAAGATGGAAGAAATGCAGGCCGAATTAACAGAGAAGCTGGAGACTAGAAATAACCTGGCCGCGGAACTGAAACTAATCAGGACGGCTAGGGACAACATCGCCGAGAAGATGGAACAAGTGAAGGCCGAGTTAACCACGGAAATGAGAGCAGCGAATGACGGTCCGGCTACCGAAATGAAGGTGGCGAACGAGGCTCTCGCCGCCAAGTTTGAAGAACAGTTGGCCGGCGTGAGGGATGACGTGACGGAGCTGGGCGAGCGGAAGGGTCAAGTAGACGACCGCCTTAATGATTTAGAGGAAAAGGCCGACAACATCTCAAAACCCCTCAACCGCCTGACGGAGGAAAACCGGCCTTATGTGTGGACGGAGGACGCCGAAGACGCTTTCCAGCACCCGAAGGGGACCCTGTGCAGTGCTCCAATTTTGGGTTTCCCACAACCGGGTGGCGCCTTCATTGTGGACACCGACGCTAGCGATCATTACATTGGAGGTGTCCTACCGCAGATCCAGGACGGCCATGAGCGCACAAGAGTGGAAGAGAAGGAGCGTGCCGCAGCAGTCCGAGTAGTTGTGGCAGTGCCTGCTGAAGGCTGGGATAGCGCAGGCCTGAGGAGGGAGCAGCTGGCGGACGCAGACTTGGGGCCACTCTTGAGGGAAGTGGACGCAGGGACGAGGCCAACCCGGGAGGACATCGCACCGAGGAGCGCCACCTACAAGTCGCACTGGGCCCAATGGGACTCGTGGAAGGCGCAGAGAGGACAGTTGGTACTTCCCCGGAGTAAGGTCCCGGAAGTCTTGGAGGAAGTGCACGCCGGTACTTCAGGAGGACACCTGGGAGCGAACCGAATGATTCACAAACTACGGCAGCGCTACTTCTGGCTCAGACTCCGGGCAGATGCTGGTGGTACACCTGGACCGCCTCGCACGCTACGATGGGGCTGTTCGTGGGCGAACAGCTTTGAGGAGGGAGCAGTGTAACGGGACCGCTGGAGCACCCTGTACCAGCTGCGAACGGAAGGTAGGGGAGGACCGCGTTAGCCACACCTCTCCCTCGTTTGTCTTATAGTGGTGACAGCCAGTGGTCGGAAAGAAACATAATTGTGCGTCTGTTTTCCCTTCCACCTGGTTCTCGATCTTTCTGTTACTAGAACAATCTTGCAAACACCAGAGGTCGGGATATTCCTATATAAAGAGGGACAGACAGACAGTGTGTGTCAGTTGTTGTGCTGTGTTGAGTTGGTCGGTCAGTTAGTGAGACAGTCGCAGTTCTTGGTGTAAGAGTTAGTCAGTGACGTGTTAATGAACGAGAAGATTGTGCAACGGAAGACTGTACGAACCGTGTATGAGTATCGGAGTTGATGTAATCGCGAGTACAAGGAAATTGTAACGGACGAACTGGTAAATTGTAATTGTGTGCAGTAAGTAATTTTGTGTAATTGGCAAGAGTTAAACTGTAAGTCGGTAGAAATAAAGAACATTGTTGAGTGGTGTAATTGGACTTTTTATTTCACGAACCCACAAAGTCACAGTATCGAGAAAGGTGGCAACCTTCCAGAAAGGACTGCGAGAAGGAGGGTCTGTCTTGTAAAACGATTATAAGGGTTCGTCAAAGGCAGAGGCCGACGTGCACATGAGTTACCTAAACAGACTTTAACCGATCACCCACGGGTATCGGGAAGCACTGCCCCTCGAGTCCAACCCAATCCGAACAACTCCCAGTCAGGGAGGGGATTGAATGTTCGGCCCGAGGTTCCCCTAGTAACGTCAGAGGTACATACCACGAGTGCTAAGGCTCCGCAGCGCCCGCATCACGGCAGCTGAAGGGGACGGATCCCCTCTCCTAGGGGGTAACGTTCCAAACGGGCAGGCGATTAATGCGGTTCTTTATTCTCAACAACTGGAACAAGTTCATTAAAGTTTGAGACGGGGATACCCAGCATTAGTTAACCAAAATAGAGATCTATTGAAACAGAACAATGCAGCACCCCCTACTGCACGAACAGTCATGGAAAAAATTGAGGAACTGGGAGGAATCGAACGGCTACCACACCCAGCATACAGCCCTGAACTCTGAAACGGTACTCTCTTCCTCAATTTGATTAATTAAATGTTAAAGGAATGTACGAGTATTAAAACAAATATCTTGTGTGCAGTGTCAAGTTTGTTACGGGCTCTGAATCGGTAGGATTTTTTCTCCCCTAGGAAAGCTGACCGCAACCATAAATAATGGGTCGCACCAAGCGCTTGCTTTCAAACATAGTTTGACAGGAAGGGAACATTTTGGGTGGTATAGGGTGAAATTCTCGTAAACTGGGACTCCATATGTATTCTACCGACCAACTAATTAAAAATAATAAACTGAAGGGGGAAGCAAAGTGACATATGACAAATATATATCTAAGGCAGTTGGCTACTGTGGGTCAAACTGAACGGACGAGTAAACTAAAGAAATCGCGTTCAATTAGAGGTAGCAGCTGGGTACCAATCCGATGAGTCGTGTTATAGACACGGGAGTCCAACCAAGCCAGCGCGAAACCTATCATTCAGAGTTCGCCTAATTAAAATGCATTTCCAGAGTAACTGAAATACAACCGATCGTCATAAGAGAATTAACCTGTGTTTCTTTTCAAGTACCCTAATTGATCCACCCAAAACGCCCTCAATCAAGAGATCCTTGCCACAGATCTTATATTCATGAATATTAGGACAACTCCGAGAGCAGCCGAGGACATCGATATTTTTCAAATTTTATTGGCGATGCTGACGACCCTAGGAGTCAAGCCCCTGACACATAATTGAGCCGAACTGAGCGGCAATACTCATTCAGCACACCCGACATGCGACAACTCGCACCATTAGATTATCATCTTTTTCGATCCATTGTCCATTTTCTATGTGGAAGAAATTTTGACAACATTGAAGCAGTACAAATGGGTGTCACAAACTTTTCACATCAAAAACTAGAGACTGATATCATCGTGGGATAATATACCTTCGCTTAACGAGGGCCACGCCGTGGGTCAGTGGTTAGACCGCTTGGCGCTCACCAAGGCGGCCCGAGTTCGATCCCAGGCGACCGCAAAGTGAGAGTGTGGTGGACAACATGGCGTTGGGGCGGGTTTTCTCCGGGACCTCCGGTTTCCCCCGCCATCTCATTCCACCGGTGCTCCATCTTCATCTCATGTATCATCAGTATCACCGCCTGCGGTGCCGTATGTGGTAAAATCGGCCGTTAAACACTACACATTTCACACATTTCGCTTAACGATGGCTCAAAACTATAGAATCTAATGGTCTATACCTTGAAAATAAGTTAATTGCTTGTCAGAACACATTTTAAATAATTGTTTTTCTTAATAATTGTTTATCTATAGTTACATAGTGGAGGGGAAGAAAATCTTTTATAAAGGCTTGTTGGATGGGACGAACAAGTAAATTCCACATCTAGGAATGCGTGGAAGGCATTACATTTCGTAATGAGAATATTGAAAAAGGGGAGCGCTAGGTCCAGGGAAATTGCCTACAAGGCCTTAGTGCGGCCGGTTATGGAATATGGAGTAGCATGCTGGGACCCGTATAGAGCTAACCAAATCGATCCATTAGAAAAAATACAGAAGAGGGCAATAAAATTCATAAAAAGAGGCAAGTATTTTGGGCCTATAAAAGGAGATGAGACTAAATGGGAGGAATTAAGAATTAGGCGTAAAAAACATAGGTTGGTAGCATTATTCAAAGCTAATGCTGGTGTAAAGGCATGAGTGGACGTTAGTGTAAGGTTAGATAATCCAAATTATTATGGACGAAACGATCATAGGTATAAAATTAAGGGTAGAAGATACAGAACCGACGTAGGAAAATTTTCTTTTGTTAATAGAACCATTGAAGAATGGAATGAATTGCCTGTAGCAGTCTTTCAGGGCTGTCCCCTGTCGCTGAAGAAATTTAGAAAAAATCTAGATGGTTTATAGTTTAACTTTTGAATTATAATGGTATATAATATGTAAATAGAGAAGTAATTAGATATGTTTTAAGTGACTAAAGTAAAATAATATCATGTTTGTATTGTTTATTGTGTTATTGTTGTAAATCTAGTATTTGTAATTTGATCTGTATTCTTAACTCTGCCACCGGGTAGTACCCAATTGCAGTAAATAAATACATACATACATATCCTAAAGTTGTAATAATGCCCATTTAAAAAGGGATTTAATAGAGAATGTGACTGCTGCAACGTACAGGTCTTCTGTTGGAAGTTTAGCCGGTCGTATATTTTTCTTGGAAAGCTTCCACGAAGCGTAGAAACTTGACCATCAATCATTATTCACTTCATCTTCCTTAGAATTCTTTGGCCACTGTACGCTCGGAAAACACAAAAACGGAAAATAACGCTACGTAATTCGAGGATTGTAAAGGCGCACGAAAAAGTCACGATAAAATTGTCGGAATGTGTGACGTAAATGATAAATGACTTGAGGGTACTACGTGGGACAGGGTAAGACCGCGGTAGTGGAATGCAGGATGAACAAGAGAACAGCAACAGCCTGTTGCCCTGTACCATACAGTTGTCGACAAATCAACAGTAAACAGAGGAACGTTCTCACAGCAAATCTGCCACCAGCATTCCACCAGAAATGCACGTTTTGAGGCTCTCTGAGCAAAGAATACCTAGAAGCTCTGTCCCTGTGTGTCTTATCCATGAACAGTGTTATCCCACAATGAAATATTTGAAAAAATGCCCTACGTAAGGGCATTTTGATACGACTTACAAAGCATTTCGCAGGAAGGTTTTGCATAAAGTACTTCTACTACCCACTATACGTAGCAGTAATGAAAATAAAAATGAAAACTCAAGTACTTAAACTACGGATGATTTGGTACGAGTACTCGATATTCGACATTTTCCACGATGCCCGATACATAAAATTTAAATTATTTGATGGAAAATAATCGTTCCTGTACACTAGCCGTGTTTTTTTAATTTTACGTCCTCCAACGTTAAGTCATATCGGACGGTGAATGAAATGGGTGCTCAAATATCCAGGGCCCATGGAGCTTAGAGCTACCCGGCATTCGTCTTTAAGGCTAACGAAACCCCCCGGGGGAAAAAAAAAACCGTATCCAGGTAACTCCGACATTCAAACTCGAGACCTCTTGGACGTGAGGCAGACACGCTACCATTTACGCTAACGAGGCGGGCCTAGCCGTGTATGGACTAAGGTTTTGAATAGTTTAAGTCAAATTGAAGAATTCAATGCCAAGGTCGAAATTTGAATCATGGATCTCTGGTCCAGTCGCTCTTACCCATTGAGCTGGTTCCCGCCTGTGAGAACCAGGCAACTTCAGACATGTTCAGTATCGCTTACCGCTGCAATGGAGGTACCATGCAGTTAAAGTTGATGTTAGAGAAAGATCCGGAGTTTCTTTCAAACGCAATCATTGCTGATGCAGCTTGGCTACATCATTTTGATCCTGAGAGCAAACAGCAAAGCTCAGTGTGGAAATCTCCTTCATTACCAATCCCCCCAAAAAGCAAAAATGGTTGATTCTGCTGGGAAAGCTATGGTCATTTCATTCTTTGATATTCATGGAATGGTTTATCAGCATGTTGTATCTGCACACACATCAGTAACTGGACAATACTACAGGGATGTCCTGAAAACCTTACAAGTCCATATTAGACGCAAAAGACCACATTTCCGTGAAGCAGGCCGCATATTGCCAATGTGGTTGCTGAATATCTTGCAAAAATCAACGTGAAGTACATCCCTCACCTCCCTATAGTCCGGATTTAGTCCTATGTGACTCTTTTCTATTCCCTAACTTGAAGAAACGCCTTCATGGGAGACATTATCCATCATCAAAAGCAGTGGCGAAGGCTGCGGAAGCGATTTTGAAGGATCTCTCAAAAAATGTTTCCAGCATGTCTTTGAAGACTGGCAGAAACGCTGCGACAAGTACATCGCATTTAGGGGAGACTATTTTGAGAATGACCATCAAAATTATAAGGATGAGTAAAGGTACGTTGAACAGCTCTTGTAAAATAAAAATTGCAGACTCGCTACCGAAGTATTGAAAAATTACGAAGCGAAATTTCTGAAGTATCGTTCGATTTGTGTACCTGGTAAGTATCGTGAGTATTGAGGTATCGCAAATATCGAGGATACATCCTTAATATTCAAGATTAAGGACTTAGAAATTACGTAGCAGGGGAAGGTGGTACGGTATCGGCCCGGTTAGATAATTTTACTTTACTCTGTAACTGTGGTGGTTAATCGGAATCTTACTATATTATTCTCTTAGCCCAAGACACGTTCTATACTGTACAGCAACGCAAAGAAGATCCCTGAAAGGAATGTGCCTCTCTTACACAGTGGACAGTGAACGTGTGTAACAGAGAATGTATGCTACACAAGGAGTAGAACTGTTAATAAAAAATGTGCCCTGTTCACTCTGTACACAAAAACCGAGAAGATTCGTTCACAAAAGTAGAAGTCGTCAGAATGTTTTTGAATGGTCTGTAACTGTACTGACATGGGGTGTCAAATCTATCCAGGGAGGGTGTGGGAAGCTTCTCCAACCCCCCCCCCCCCCATGCGTCTCAGGCCACGGAGACTATCCCTCCTGTGGAGGACAGTAGATAATATAATGTAATGACTTTTATTTTTATTTATAGTACTTTATTACATCGATGCCCAATTTCACCAACAGAAGTTAAAATCGACCTTAAAAAATGTAGCGTAACAATTGTCACAGTGCTAAAACAAATGTTAAATTTCTTGCATTTCACCAACCTGTTTTCTTAAAATGTTAACAAAGTTGTGTTATCGCCAAGAAACTTGTAAATATCACAGCTATAGAGGGCTATGGATGAGCTACGATGCGCTTTTGTTTTCATTTTCGTCTGCACAAATGGCGGATGAACAAAATCATAAATAAAGTCGTGAGGCAAATTTCTCATCGACGGAGAAAGAATTGTTAATTGAAATGGTGACGAAGTGTAAGGATATCGTGGAAAATAAGAGGACGGATGCGGTGAATGTAAACGAGAAAGATGTCACGGGGAAAATATTGGAAACGAATTTAATTCAAATGCATGTGTCACTACTACAAGCACCAAACAACTTGTCAGTATTACGTAAATTTAAAACGAGGTGCGAAGAACAAGTGCCTTAAACGTTTCAAGACGGGAGGTGAACAATGTATTATCCATATAATTCAGCAAATTGTTTTTTTTTTATTTTATTTTATCCATCGATCAGCAATTATGCTTTACAGATGTCAGCAAATTGTAAAATCGCAAAGTTATTAATACTTGAAGCAAAGGCGAGATCGGCATATTCCTTTCGGTGCATGTTCTAACTCAGTATTACGTAAATTTAAAACGAAGAGCAAAGAAGGACAAGTGACTTGCACGTTTCAAGACGGGAGGTGGACAGTGTATTATCCACATAATTCAGTGAATTGTAAAATCGCAAAGTTATTAATACTTGAAGTAAAGGCGAGATCGTCATATTCCTTTCGATGTATATTCTAACTCATTATTACGTAAATTTAAAACGAGGTGCGAAGGACAAGTGACTTGAACGTTTCAAGACGGGAGGTGGACAGTGTATTATCCACATAATTCAGTGAATTATAAAATCGCAAAGTTATTAATACTTGAAGCAAAGGCGAGATAGCCATATTCTTTTCGATGCATGTTCTAACCTCTCTTGTACTTCCGCAGTAACCTTCATAGCAACATGTTTCGACGGTCTATACCTCCGTAAAACAATTTTCTTCGGATAGTTTCACAAAATAATTTCTCCTCATAGGCCGTACTCTATTATGAATGCCATTTAGACGGTCTTAAATATAGCAAATCGACATCAACAACTGAGTTCATGCTCGCCATCTTGACTATTTACAATTGTTAAGGACTTAACATTAGAAATTTGGCTTGTTAGTTTAACAAGAGATTTAACACGAGTGTTACGCTAACACTTGTTGGTGAAATGCAATTTTTGTTTTAACTATAGCTAAACTTGTGTTAAGTCTTAACATTTGTTGGTGAAATCGGGCACGAAAGTAAAAAAGCCATAATTATAAAGCTTGTACATTTTTTTTTAATTTACGTCCTCCAACGTTGTCATATCGGAAGATGAATGAAATGGATGAAATGATGCTCAAATGAGTGTCTTGCATTATCAGTCACTGTCTTTTCAGTTACAATATACATTGTCGGTGATACACTGCACTCCCACATATAGCACAATAGTAGAATACAAAAGCATGGGAACTTATTTTCACTATTTCTGCTCAATTTACAAATGTTTAGCTGAGTGGTTTACAGATATCGCAAATATAGCGCTGCTATATGCCTCAGAATATCTCCCGTGTGCTAAGAGCTACACTACAGTTTGATTTTTAAAAGAAGATACGGGAAGGTCATCTGTTTCTCCACGTGGGTTGTGCAATGTTGCCCACCAGATCCCCTTTATCCTCTCAACACTCGAAATATAAACAAGGGTTCGAGTTATCTCACCTCAACAAAAATATGCAGAGTTAATCTGTATTAGCCTACTTTAAAAACAGAAATAAGTTGTTCACACATTCACTGAGTTGTAGCGTCTTCACATGTGAGAGTACTTTTAAATAATTGTTTGTACTATGTAACTAATATTCCATACTTACCGTTATTGTTGCTATACATTGTAAGTTGACATTCCCGTACAGTGCGGTAAGTATTTCTCCATAGCAACACATATACGCGATGCACGTTCTAAAATATAACATTTATCTTCAATTATACTTATTAATATTTCAGCTAATATCTTAAGTACTAAATTTCAGATTAATATAAATACATATAGCGCAAAAAATAATGTGCAACACTCATGTGGTAAGCACATAATGGAATCTCTAGAATTGAAACAACTCGGTGCAAGCGCCTCGTTTTTTCAAACATTTCCTCGTTCCGTATACATTAATATCGCAATATAATATTATTAACGACTTTGTTAATTGACATGTTCATATAAACGCCGCCGATATGCCGGAATTTTGACCCACAGGAATTCTTTCACGTGCAAGCATATCTACTGACATGTGACTGTCGCTTTTGGATAAAAGGAATAAGCTGTTCATTGATAAGGAGCAAACTCTCGTCTTCCTGTTGGAAGAATTCTCTAAGAGAACAGACACATTCTCTAGCAATGTAATAACCCGACCGTAAGCTGATCTATGCCTCGGTCCACCTCTAATCCTACCGCCACTACATCTTGCTACCATAAAAACGTATTTTAATTGTGTTTTAACAAAGTAGGCCAACAATACACAGTACAACTGAGCAAACTCTGTTTCCCGTATACAACTAGCGATAGCTGAGCTGAGGAGTATGTGATTCACCCACTTCACCAGTGTAACAATCTGGCAACCTTTGTTTACGTTACCATAGCAACGACCCTTACCCTTCGCGTCCCTTGCCTGATGACCTTCACGTATCTTCTTTTAAAAATCAGACTGTAACCACCATCAAGCACTCAAAGCAAAGAACTGAAGAGAGGAAGAAGGTATTCGAAGGCTTGCTACTGCTTACTGGAAATTCTGTCACATGAAGGCGAAAAGGGAAATCACAGTAGTGGCCGGTACTGCATGCCGGCCGATACTGCACGACTCTCCCCAAACTCTTTAAATTTCGATGTCTAAAACGTCTAAACTCAGTTTAAAGTTGCAGAATGCTGCTCTGCGGTAAGGAATATTTAAGCTGTCATTTACAAGATCAATTTAGTAGATGCAAAATTAGCTGTAACATTACATTCTCAAAGAATGATAGTAAATAACTCTCTCTCTCTCTCTCTCTCTCTCTCTCTCTCTCTCTCTCTCTCTCTCTCTCTCTCTCTCTCTCTCTCTCTCTCTCTCTCTCTCTCTCTCTCTCTCTCTCTCTCTCTCTCTCTCTCTCTCTCTCTCTCTCTCTCTCTCTCTCTCTCTCTCTCTCTCTCTCTCTCTCTCTCTCTCTCTCTCTCTCTCTCTGAATCTACATCTGCGAACAGCATAACTCAAAAATGAAAAATTGACTGAATACTAAATTACGTCCAGTATCTTTCAAAAATGCCACACGAAGTTTCTCATAAGAATTCCTTGCCCCCAGAAGATGTAGGTATATTTTATGTAAAACACTTATCGAAAATTTGTATTTTCTACTCGGCCTGAGCCTCGTTTCGAATCACACCTACTCGCAAAATAAAATGTCCCTTTGAACCCTTGAATCGTAACTATTAAAATATTTTAGTTAAAACTATTCCTATTTTACGAAATTTTGTCCTGATACCTTTGTTGAAATACGTTTAAATTAAATTCAGTCTTTAGCTTACGGTGTTGAAGGTTGTACTTGAACGCAATTAGCAGTTTGAGAGGACATGCAACTCTCTTGCGCGTAAGGAGCTGACTGCAGACAGAGCGCTGCAGTCGCCAAGGCCGCCATCATGACTGTCTCCATCCAGTCGTGCTTGCGGCAGGCTAAGATAGCACTCGCCGCCATTTTGTTTGCCGACCCTGCTACGTGGAAATCTACATACGCTACTCGAAATGTTCAAATCCTGGCCCCTGTATGGCTCACTTGTATACATTTAAGGACGCAAATGACAACAAGGTAACCCCCACACGCATTACAACTCTTTCAGAGTGCCTGGAGCTCAAAATAAAGAAATTAAAATTATGTTACTAGTTCGGTAGTAGTAAAAATCGATTAAAACTGCAGTGATTTAATCGTTACCTGCAGGTTTTGTGTATTTTCACACAACAGCTATATTATTTTGCAAGTTCTTTTGCAAAATAGATTATAAATCTTCAATTTGTATCATTAAATTACCTGTAAACACAAACGCAGTGCGGCCGAAACATAGGCCTACAACTTATAGGCGCAGAAAACCAAAACAACGATGTAAAACTAGTCAAAACTATTTTAATATCAATGATTATATCCAAAAACTTAATTTTATTGAGTTTTAGTTTATACTAGTATAGCTTTTTATCTTATAAATATGTGCAACTAAGCGTTAGCTAGGTTTTTGTCACGCAACAAGATTTTAAATTATTTTTTAAATCTGTGGTTAAGATATTAAATAAAATTATACCCTAAACAAAGATGCTAAAAAATAAATTAAAAACAACTAAACAATAAGGTATCCACTTTTGTAAATCGCGTATAGGTACCTACCCACTACTTCTTGTATTGATAGATATTAAAGAAACAAACTTTCTAAATCTCTCGATATATTAAGTAAAAAGTTACCTACATCGTTAAAACAAATCAAAGTCCAAATCTAAGACATTATTATCTCTCGGAGGACGTAAATTACAAAAAAAAAAAAAAAAAAAAAAAAAAAAAAAAAAAAAAAAAAAAAAAAAAAAAAAAAAAAAGGCTATTGTAAAATCTAGAATTCTAAAATTATAATTTATTTGCTTAAAAATTAGATTTACGACATTTCAGGAAGGTAGGTATATCAATAAGCTAACCTATATACTCAACACATGATGCTTTTCGTAATTTAAAGCACATTTATGGAGTCGAAAGTTTAGATTGAAAGAAATTATAAAACCGAAAACAATTGCCAACTTATTCGAGGAAAGCTAAGTATATAAATTAATTGCTCTGTGGCTTTAGACATGATCAGTATGTTAAGAATAAATATTTGAAAACTTTGATTTTAGTGACCAAGATTTTATAGTTACTAATATGGAAGTTGTACCTTAACCCAAATAATTTTCGTATTAAAATTACAAACAATTGCAAAACGTTAGCTAGAGAACAATAATTGCTAACAAGTATAATAACAAACACGAAAACTGTATTTTAGGATAAGAAATTGGTTATTGTGCAATCTTTAAAAACCGAAACAATAAATATTTCATGTAATTTATTTATTATTTCCTTTTAATCACTAAAAATTTTCAGCCTTTTTTTTGTGTAATTTAGGCCTTTAACTTTTTAAGTAATATCGGACGATGAATGGAATGGGTGAAATATGCTCAAATGTGCCCAGGGTCCATGGAGCTTAGGCTTACCCGACATTCGTCTTTTAGAACATGAGAAAACTACGAAAAAACCGTATCCAGATAACTCACCCTGACCGGGATTCGAACTCGGAACCTCTTGAACATGAACCAGACATGCTACCATCTACGCTACTGAGGCGGGCTTCAGTATCTTTATTTCAATTCAAAATCAAATCCACCTCTGATTGTATCTCTGGAAATCATCTTCAAGATAACCCTCACATTTTATTTGATTGCCCCTTGTTCTGTTTTGAAAGATATGAACTTGACTTATTGCTTCAAACCTTAGATTACACTTTTTCAAAATCACTTACACATATTTTGATGACTTACAAAATTGATCCAATACTGGCTTTCTTCAACAAAATATTTCTTAAGCTAAAGGATTTATCTTGATGTTTACTATTTCTCAACTTGATGTTGTTTTTGGGTTATCTTTTGTAAGCTTATTATATTCATTTTATAATTTGTAAACTATATTTACCTTTGGGTAAAATAGGAATCACAAAATTGGATACTAAATAAATTATCACTGCATACTTTCTTTACTACCTAGTTCTCCATTTTCTTAATATTTTTGTTGTTCACTTTTTTTTTGTACCATCTCTACCCCGCCTTTAACTGCAATGGTCATATCGGCGGCCATTCTCCTTTGGAATATATCGAAGGTGTTAACTCGTATTCGTTGGGTTTTAATCATTAGATCACGTACACATTTATACCTCGCCTTTAACTACAATAGTCATATCGGCGGCCGTTCTCCTTTGGAACATATCGAAGGTGTTAACTCGTATTCGTTGGGTTTTAATCATTAGATCACGTACACATTTATACCTCGCCTTTAACTACAATAGTCATATCGGCGGCCGTTCTCCTTTGGAACATATCGAAGGTGTTAACTCGTATTCGTTGTGTTTTAATCATTAGATCACGTACACATTTATACCCCGCCTTTAACTGCAATAGTCATATCGGCGGCCGTTCTCCTTTGGAACATATCGAAGGTGTTAACTCGTATTCGTTGGGTTTTAATCATTAGATCACGTACACATTTATACCCCGCCTTTAACTTCATTGGTCATATCGGCGGCCGTTCTCCTTTGGAACATATCGAAGGTGTTAACTCGTATTCGTTGGGTTTTAATCATTAGATCACGTACACATTTATACCCCGCCTTTAACTACAATGGTCATATCGGCGGTCGTTCTCCTTTGAGACATATCGAAGGTGTTAACTCGTATTCGTTGGGTTTTAATCATTAGATCACGTACACATTTATACCCCGCCTTTAACTGCAATAGTCATATCGGCGGCCATTCTCCTTTGGAATATATCGAAGGTGTTAACTCGTATTCGTTGGGTTTTAATCATTAGATCACGTACACATTTATACCCCGCCTTTAACTTCATTGGTCATATCGGCGGCCGTTCTCCTTTGGAACATATCGAAGGTGTTAACTCGTATTCGTTGGGTTTTAATCATTAGATCACGTACACATTTATACCCCGCCTTTAACTACAATGGTCATATCGGCGGTCGTTCTCCTTTGAGACATATCGAAGGTGTTAACTCGTATTCGTTGGGTTTTAATCATTAGATCACGTACACATTTATACCCCGCCTTTAACTACAATGGTCATATCGGCGGTCGTTCTCCTTTGGAACATATCGAAGGTGTTAACTCGTATTCGTTGGGTTTTAATCATTAGATCACGTACACATTTATACCCCGCCTTTAACTGCAATGGTCATATCGGCGGCCGTTCTCCTTTGGAACATATCGAAGGTATTAACTCGTATTCGTTGGGTTTTAATCATTAGATCACGTACACATTTATATCCCGCCTTTAACTACAATGGTCATATCGACGGTCGTTCTCCTTTGGAACATATCGAAGGTGTTAACTCGTATTCGTTGGGTTTTAATCATTAGATCACGAACACATTTATACCTCGCCTTTAACTCCAATGGTCATATCGGCGGTCGTTCTCCTTTGGAACTTTTCGAAGGTGTTAACTCGTATTCGTTGTGTTTTAATCATTAGATCACGTACACATTTATACCTCGCCTTTAACTGCAATGGTCATATCGGCGGTCGTTCTCCTTTGGAACATATCGAAGGTGTTAACTCGTATTCGTTGGGTTTTAATCATTAGATCACGTACACATTTATACCCCGCCTTTAACTCCAATGGTCATATCGGCGGCCATTCTCCTTTGGAACATATCGAAGGTGTTAACTCGTATTAGTTGGGTTTTAGTCATTAGATCACGTACACATTTATACCTCGCCTTTAACTACAATGGTCATATCGGCGGCCGTTCTCCTTTGGAACATACCGAAGGTATTAACTCGTATTCGTTGGGTTTTAATCATTAGATCACGTACACATTTATACTCCGCCTTTAACTCTAATGGTCGTATCGGCGGCCGTTCTCCTTTGGAACATACCGAAAGTATTAACTCGTATTCGTTGGGTTTTAATCATTAGATCACGTACACATTTATACCACGCCTTTAACTACAATGGTCATATCGACGGCCGTTCTCCTTTGGAACATATCGAAGGTGTTAACTCGTATTCGTTGGGCTTTAATCATTAGAGCACGTACACATTTATACCCCGCCTTTAACTCCAATGGTCATATCGGCGGTCGTTCTCCTTTGGAACATATCGAAGGTGTTAACTCGTATTCGTTGGGTTTTAATCATTACATCACGTACACATATATACCCCGCCTTTAACTCCAATGGTCATATCGGCGGTCGTTCTCCTTTGGAACATATCGAAGGTGTTAACTCGTATTCGTTGGGTTTTAATCATTAGATCACGTACACATATATACCCCGCCTTTAACTACAATGGTCATATCGGAGGCCGTTCTCCTTTGGAACATATCGAAGGTGTTAACTCGTATTCGTTGGGTTTTAATCATTAGATCACGTACACATATATACCCCGCCTTTAACTACAATGGTCATATCGGAGGCCGTTCTCCTTTGGAACATACCGAAGGTGTTATCTCGTATTCGTTGGGTTTTAGTCATTAGATCACGTACACATTCACACTCTCATTCATACTTCCAGACTCTGGGGACGATGCGGAATTATCCTTGTCGGAGAAAAATCCCCACCTCCACCGCCGGAAATCGAACTCGGGACCCCTATCACGGCAGGCAGGTGCTTTACCGAGTGAGCTACGGGGCCGGCCTGTTCACGTTATTGTTGCTAAGTATAAGACAGTTCATATATTCTTAGATAAAAGAAAATTATAAAGTAAAACAATTTCGTTCCTAAAAAAAAAAAAACAAGCCAGGATCGTTTGCTTTATGTAATGTGGGAATGAAGACATTAAACATCAGTCTTGAACGCTGAGATCGAACTTTGGTCCTTTCGCGTGTTGTACATTAAAAGTTTTCAATTTCATATTTTACTTAGACGTTACGTAACAGCAGCATCAACAATGTAATTCAGAAGGCAGTTAGTTGTTGATCACGAAGTTGGCTAGACACCGCCACATATTTTCATCAGTGTCAGCTAACCGCTGGACAAACTCTTAATGGAATTCCTGCACATGCCCCCTCCGGAATGTCGACATCTTTCCCTCCTGGAATTCTCCAGAAAAATAATAGCCCACGGCAAAGGCCTCAAACATTAGACACGTGCCTGGAATATCTCCAAGTAGCAACGACCATCTTCACTTCCTATGTTTGGGACGAATAGATTCCATTAGTTAGAAATAGCAAGGTCCACTGTGTAGCTATGCCATTGACGTTTGTTGTCTGAAAAGCTTATAATCAAAACATTTACTTCCAGGTCAGATGAAGGACGTTCTTAGCTGCCACTGCTACTTCGATTTAAACAAAATGAAATTTGAAATTTGTTAAGCAATCATTAAGTTTTTTTTTTATCACAGATTTGAGACATTTTTTAAATTCCTCAAGTAAGCACTCAGAATAAAGTTTGGATACCTTCATAACTTCAACTTTTATTTCTGTGTTCCGATCATGTCCTATAAACGTATTACATTTTACAAATAAAGTATGAATTACTTTAAAAGCAAATAAAACTTAATACAAATTATTTAAACAACCTCAGTTTTACTTTTATGAAAATATTCAGCGATAAGTTTTGTTTACTTTTGTTAAAATCCTTTCAAAATAATTGCGCAAGAAAAGAAGGACTTTTAAAGGTACAGAAGTAATTTTAAGTTTCGAAACTGCATTTATGTGTTGGGTAGCATTGTAACAAACGTAAGTACCATTATATAAGAATCAAAAGAAAAACAATAATACTAATTAGGATGAACAATGAGCATATTTTTACGTCCTCCACGATTGTCATATCGGACGATGAATGGAGTGGGTGAAATTATGCTCAAATGAGTCCAGGATCCAAAAAAGCTTAGAGTTCCCAGACATTCATCTTCAGCATAAGAAAACCCCATAAAAAGCTTATCCAGATAACTCACCGTGACAGAGATTCGAACACGGGACCCCTTGAACGTGAAGCAGATACATTATCGCCTACCAATAGAGGTGGGGACAGTGAGCATAATAACCACTTGCTAATGGGATGGCTGAATTATACTATATCTAACCTTACGAAATGAATGCAAGTTTTCAAACCTCACTATTGTAAATGATCTTTTAAAAGTAATCACTTTTATGTGTCTTCCGTGGTGCAAGTCTAAATAGGTATCTAGTGTTAGTTTAGTTAATTGATGGAAATTAATCATTTCTCCACAATAGCCGTATATAGGCTAAGGTTTTTGATGGATCGAGTCAACATGAAAAATTAAATGTCATAGCCGGGATTTGAACCACGGATCTTCTGGTTGCCGACCAGTCGCTCTAACCCTTGAGCTACTATGGCCAACGTGCCGACATGACATTAAATTCTCCAACTGACTCGTGTTTCTCCCGGTAAACCACTTAGGAGTTCTCATAAACACATGAGACAACTACCTTAATGAGGACTTACTTTGCTGTATATATCTGAAATGTGCAGCTTTAAAATATCATTAACAAATTCAATTACGCTGTAATAATCGTAATTAAAATTTTACAAATATTTTTGAACAAGTTAATGAAGCACTATAGGCACTGACAGATAAAAGGTTAAATCGAGGCCGAAAGATTTCCAACTGCTACACCTTCAGATTTCTACAACAGATTTCAATTGTAAATGTAACTTTTATTAAGCCTTAAATCATGTAGACAATGGCATCGTCACAATAAAAACAAAATAAGAAAGCGCATTTCAGTGTATGGTTATTATATAATCGTCAATAACATAAAAAGAATTACCTTATACGTGGTAACCTGTGATTATTTTGGTGGTGTTTTGTTACATAACTTTCAACCCCGTCTTATTTAATCTGCATTTAGAAATATTATTCAAATTTTTACTTGTATAATGCTATCCATAGAAACCTGACCATAACTTTTAAACCAATAATAGGACTCACGTACATCTTTGGGAGAGTATAATACACAATTGGGAGATTACATTACACTATTTACATCTCAGAGAAAATGTTGGAAGTGTCCTCCACCAGCATCTATACATGTTTGTACTCGTTTCACCATATTCTGTCAAGTTTTACGAGAGTATCTTCGCCAATGTTCTTATTTCGGTACGAATGGATTCCTTGAGAACATCCATTGTCCGTGGCCTATTCTTGTACACTCTATTTTTTAGATACCCCCACAAGAAGAAATCCGGTGAGGTTAGGTCAGGGGATCTAGGGACCACAGACCTTTAGAGATTATTCGATTATCAAAGAAACTGGTTATAAGTTCCATGATGTCATTAGATGTATGGCGCGTTGCTCCATCTTGCTGGAAATAACCTTCTCTCAATTCGATATCCTCTCCGTAAAACTTGTGGCGCTTTTTTTCCTCCACTCCAGCAGATAGGATGCACGCTGGTTCTCCAGCTTGATCAGTCACACGTTCGGGCGACTTATTTGTAACCATCCATCTTAATCAGAGTGACAGAGATAAAATTTTATATTTTTAATTGTTTCTCGATGATTGAGTTTGATATATTATTTAATTTGATTGTATAATCTAACGTCCACTCGTCACTATTACGATGCCGAATAACTCTTTTTGAAGTTTATTAACTTTCCTTTACAATTATATTCACCGCAACATTTTTCATCGTCATGAAACAAGACTGGAGAACATAAATCTATCTCAAAATTATTGATTTTTCGTAACTATCATTACTCCTCTATTAATTTTGTGATTGGCCGATGTACTGCTACGTCACCGCATTACGTAATACAATTATACTACGGCCAATCACAAAATTACACATATATTTGTTTTTAATATTGTCATTTCATGGCCTACTAAGTCATATCAGAAAACAATATTCATATAAAAAGTTCTAACTAAAACATATCGTTACAAACTTCAGAGAATATGGTAAGACGAATGCAAACATGTATAGATGCTGCTGGAGGACACTTCCAATATTTTCTCTGAGATGTAAATAGTGTAATGTAATCTCTCAATTGTGTATTATATTCTCCCAAAGTTGCACGTGTATCCTATTATTTGTTCAAAAGTTATGGCCTGTTGAAATGGTTCAGATTTATATGGATCGCACTGTATTATAAGTGTGCTTGTCACAAACTTTTTAAAGCTGTCTTTCCCTGCTAGATGTATATTGTTAAATCATAAATATATAAGTCTATATCTGTTAAGAAAATTAATATAAATAGAAGCATCCAGTGCTTACATTCTGATTTATTTCAGAACATTCTTATAGCCTTTTTTGTGAGGTTAAAATATCAAATAACGAAACACCAAGTGAAAAAATGCAATATAAGTACTTCTTACATATAAAGGAGGAACATTGTAACTTAAAACCCTTAATAAATACAGCCTTTGATAATAATTGATCACATATTCTAGGTTTATCAAATCTTGGAATATAAATAAAAGGCATTATTATGTATAACTGCAGGAATAAACTTTTAAAATCAATACTAAAACAGACTCTTAAACTGAAGTCATCTGGATTTTCTTGTCATAATCTTGTTCTGCTGTACAAAAGTCTCCTATTTGGACAGGGATTCCAAATATGTATGCCATACAATAGACGAGAATGTAAAAGCCGAAAATACACATTCTTGTAGACTCCCCGGCTTTCACAATCTTCAAGCGTGCACAAAACATACAACAATCTTGATAACTTTGAATAAATATTCTTGATTGGTTATTTAGGATTTAAAACGAAGTGCAGGTGTAAAACTTTTCTGTTTCTATATGTGGATAGCTCTCATTTCAGCGTGGTTCTTTTGTTAGTAGTAGCAGTGCGAAGGGGGAGCATTCAAATACATTCTCGATTTCCATCCAATGTAGACGTCACTGAAATGGATTTCAATATATGTAAACGCGGAGAGTGGACATATCAATAATGTCGGTGACTAAGTGGTCGGAGTCTGTCACTCATCAGCACCTCTGTCCATCCACTACTGACCTACAGACCCAGTGGCATAGCAGCGGCCCGCGTCTGTGACAGTTTAACTTCCCCGCCTCAAAACAATAACACATCGCTTTCTCGGCCTATTCATCCATAACCTTATTCAAACTCCCTCGGGTTAATCCAAATGAATATATGTACAGGAATCCAATGATAGTCAAATCTTTTAAGAGATGAACGCTATGTGAAACTTCAAAATTCCGTCTTCTTTACATGCCCTCTAACGTAGGTGGTAGCGTGCGTGCTTCACGTTCAAAAGGTCCAAAGTTCCAATCACGGTCAGTGCGACACTTAAGATATGATTCTGAAAGACTTTTGCATAATCACTAAGATATAAGAAATATACAGAAGCTTACTACAGAAAAATTTGGAAATCGTTAATGCACACAATTTGTCAAATACTTTTTTCAAACACATTTCCGAGGTATTTCTTGTTCCTGCTTTAAAGTTTGAAATACTTAATTTTCTTAAATGTGTTATCTGTATAAGCTTCCTTTTTCATCTTATCCTGAAAGATAAACGTCGGATACCTCTAAGCTCTCTGGACCCTGGACTCATTTGAGCATCATTTCAGCTACTGGAAAATTCAAACCAACAACAACAAAATTATTCCATAGTATAAACTCATTTAACGAGATCAACGTTTTCTGTATAGTAGTAATATTTTGCCTGTCTTACAGTTTTTGCATTTAAACTCAGGTTATTGAGGTGTTATTCTTAGAAAATTCATGATATACGTTTCTTTATTCATACAAATATATTAAACAAATGCTATTATAACCAAGATCGCTACAGTTTCTGAGAAAATAAACAACAAAGACGATAAACACTGTTTTGACAGACTTTGTTCTTTAGGTCTATCTTCCAAAACTAAACATTATTTAAAGCCATAAAAACCAAACAAATATATGACAACACACTTTCTTTATTAAACTACCACCAGATGTTTTCTTTATGATTTTGGTACCCTGCTTAACATCTGTCCTCAGTATTTCCCAAGAGACCTGAACAAAAGAGCAGAGGAACGTTTACCAGTGGTGAAAGAAGGCTGGACCCTCCATTTACCGACAAGATAGGGAAGGCCAAGGATAATACAACCCACTTTCACCCCTGAAGGTCATTACAAGGCCACCGTTCGATAAACAACCTCCCCTGCATGTGTTAGGAATTCAATTCATGAGTTATTACTATACTACGGATTTTTATGTTTCCCTCCCTATCTAGTTTAAGAAATTAAGATTATATATACGTTTCAGGCTTCCTGAAGCAGAATATATGACCAAACTCGTAAAAGCAATTTCCATCGCTGTCATAAGCAGAACGAAGTTAGTTCAGGTTACTAACGCTAAATATAGACCTTGCAAATATGTAGCAAGAACACACCCGGCTGGCCTCGTAGCTTAGTCGGTAGAGCACCTGCCTGCCGTGCTAGAGGTCCCGGGTTCGATTCCCGGCGGTGGGGGTAGGGTTGTTTCTCCGACCAAGATAATTCCTCATCTTCCCCAGTGTCTGGAAGTATGAATGAGAGTGCGAATGTGTACGTGAGCTAATGATTAAAACCCAACGAATACGAGTTAACACCTTCGATATGTTCTAAAGGAGAACGGCCGCCGATATGACTATTGGAGTTAAAGGCGGCGTATAAATGTCTACGTGATCTAATGATTAAAACCCAACGAATACGAGTTAACACCTTCGATATGTTCCAAAGGATAACGGCCGCCGATATGACTATTGGAGTTAAAGGCGAGGTATAAATGTGTACGTGATCTAATGATTAAAACCCAACGAATACGAGTTAACACCTTCGATATGTTCCAAAGGAGAACGGCCGCCGACATGACTATTGGAGTTAAAGGCGAGGTATAAATGTGTACGTGATCTAACGACTAAAACCCAACGAATACGAGTTAACACCTTCGATATGTTCCAAAGGAGAACGGCCGCCGATATGACCATTGGAGTTAAAGGAGGGGTATAAATGTGTACGTGATCCAATGATTAAAACCCAACGAATACGAGTTAACACCTTCGATATGTTCCAAAGGAGAACGGCCGCCGATATGACCATTGTAGTTAAAGGAGGGGTATAAATGTGTACGTGATCCAATGATTAAAACCAAACGAATACGAGTTAACACCTTCGATATGTTCCAAAGGAGAACGGCCGCCGATATGACCATTGTAGTTAAAGGCGGGGTATAAATGTGTACGTGATCTAATGATTAAAACCCAACGAATACGAGTTAACACCTTCGATATGTTCCAAAGGAGAACGGCCGCCGATATGACCATTGTAGTTAAAGGCAGGGTATAAATGTGTACGTGATCCAATGATTAAAACCAAACGAATACGAGTTAACACCTTCGATATGTTCCAAAGGAGAACGGCCGCCGATATGACCATTGTAGTTAAAGGCGGGGTATAAATGTGTACGTGATCTAATGATTAAAACCAAACGAATACGAGTTAACACCTTCGATGTGTTCCAAAGGAGAACGGCCGCCGATATGACCATTGTAGTTAAAGGCGGCGTGTAAATGTGTACGTGATCTAATGATTAAAACCCAACGAATACGAGTTAACACCTTCGATATGTTCCAAAGGAGAACGGCCGCCGATATGACTATTGTAGTTAAAGGCGAGGTATAAATGTGTACGTGATCTAATGATTAAAACCCAACGAATACAAGTTAACATCTTCGATATGTTCCAAAGGAGAACGGCCGCCGATATGACCATTGTAGTTAAAGGCGAGGTATAAATGTGTACGTGATCTAATGATTAAAACCCAACGAATACGAGTTGACATCTTCGATATGTTCCAAAGGAGAACGGCCGCCGATATGACCATTGTAGTTAAAGGCGAGGTATAAATGTGTACGTGATCTAATGATTAAAACCCAACGAATACGAGTTAATACCTTCAATATGCTTCAAAGGAGAACGGCTGCCGATATGGCCATTGTAGTTAAAGGCGGGGTATAAATGTGTACGTGATCTAATGATTAAAACCCAACGAATACTAGTTAACACCTTGGATATGTTTCAAAGAAGAACGTCCTCCGATATGACCATTGGAGTTAAAGGCGGGGTATAAATGGAACAGTTAAAATAGAAACAACACTTTTTTGTCTTAAACCAGACCCTATTCTACAGCTGGAAAGTCTCAACGAAGTTGGCCATATATCCCGGAAAGAAATAAAATCACTGCTAGAATAGAAGACTACTTATTTTGGGTTTGAAGGCACTTACAGTTATCTACTGCAAAGCCCAAAGTAACCTACTAAAGAAACAGTAAAATGTTTATGTTTTGGAAGAATATCTTTCCAATATAAACCTGATCACAATCCAAACAATTAAATTAATAAATACCAGATTTTTTATTATTAGGAATTTTATCTTTTTTAGAGAAATGTAGTAAAATTTTTAAAATTTTAATACTAGTTCCTCAAAATATAGTATTAAAAATTTACATTTCTCTAAAAAAAAGATAAAATTCCTAATAATAAAAAATCTGGTATTTATCAATTTAATTGTTTAGATTGTGATCAGGTTTATATTGGAAAAACGAAACGTAATTTAGAAACCAGAACGAAAGAACATTTTCGTAATATTAAGTATAAACAAACAGAAAAATCGGCCGTATATCATTTTTGGTCATTTAACCATGAACTAAATCCAGAAGTTAAGTTATTAAAACAATTAAATGGTCCGATAGATTTAATGGTTTGGGAAAAAATATTTATTTTAAAAAATAAACATCGCGTAGTGAATTTTGAAATGCCAGCAGTTGATTCTGGTTTTAGGTTTGTTTCGTTTTCAGATGTTGGTAATACTGAAAAGAAAAAAAAAAACATAATAACCTGGTGATCGGAATCCTTGACAACGGAGTGTGTTGATGGACTGACGATGCAAGCAATTTGTTTGTGAAATGGATGTCAATTAAAAAGAAAAATTAACATCATTTTCTTAAGATAAGTTAAGTTTTTGTTACAAATAGTTATATTTGTGTAATGAATCGTAAAATGTTTGGTGCCTGTACGGAATGACGAAGTCTTTTAAAAATACTATTTTAAGCACGCAGAAACTTAAAATGAAGATCCATTCTACCCAAAAAATGTACTTTCTGTACATACAAAAAATATTGTTTTCTATTCAGAAACAGTTTAAGGCCCCCACCCCCCTCCAAAGCGCAAGTGGTGGGCACATAAAATTCTGCTTCCGCTTCTGCGGATATTAGTGACTATGTGGATTAGACGTTTAAAAATTTGTCTTGATAATGATCGGTTTCATTTTAGTACAAAGAGTTTATATGCAAATACATAGAATCCCAAAGGTCAGGAAGAAAACACCCAAAAGATATATCAATACACGATATTCTCCAGATATCCGATACCGTGATTTCTACTACTAGGTTCAATACAAAATAGAACGTTGGGAGAAGTATGTAAAGCTATTATAAAATTAAACAGGTGCACATATTTAATTAAACAACATTTAAAACCACCAGAGCTCTTATTTTTAAACTCTACATTAGACTTTTAAAAGCAAAGCAGTCTGCTTTTATAAGTTTTTCTTCAAAAAATTCACTCTTTCGGAGTCAAGTCTGTATCTTTTTATATGAGTACTGCTGTACTAATCCTTGTTTCACATAAGCTTGCCCCGTATCTCTAAACGATCACGTGACCTTATCACCTCTCATTGGCTGCTGTTGTAGTGCAGACTGTTGTGCGGTAAGAATTAGTTCGTTATTTAACATGGTGATATATCTTTATATGTTGCAAGAGAATTGTCAAATTTATATTTTCGTAACTGTTTCAATTAAATATATTACGCAACAGAGTTGATTTATCTGAAATGCATGTTAATTCTTAAACGAAGTAAAGAGGAGGTTCCTTTGCTCTCAAGCACATGACACGATAGCACGTGATTTAGCGGTAGTGATGACATATTTGTTTATATGACTTTTATCACTGACCTTGTTTTGAACTGGATTAGTCACATATCGACATTCGAAGGTGTCTTGTGCCGAGTGCGAGAGTTACGTGCGCGTGTACTTATTATATGTATAATGGCGGAGTCTAACACCAGTTTTTCGCTGAAGCATCGCAAGGGAAAACCTTTACTAAGCGGCGAAAAAAGACTTGTGGTGCATGTGTTTAATGCACTCATAGAGAAGAATACGTCTTTGTCAGTGAGAGAAGTTGAACAGCTGTGCTCTGAACTTACAGGTGTGTTAGTTGCGACATGAAATTGAGACAACAGGAAAACTTACCACTCCAGGGGTGATATTGCTGTGTGGCGAAGACGTTATTTAAGGACAATCAGACTGTACCGGGATACAAGTCGCAAAATATACTACCTTGACGAGACTTGGGTGAATGAGGGACACAGAAGTATGGCGTGACACGACTTTTAAGACTGAAAGGGAAGCATTTTTGCAAGGTATATGTGCTGATTTTAAAAAACCCCAGTGGAAAGAGCCGAAGGCCTTTCATTATAAACTTATTTCAGTTTCATTGCTCATTCATTCAGTTTCAACTTGCTCAGTTTCATTATAAACTTCATTATTTTTGCATGCCTTCATATTCTTATTTGTATGCTTTTATCTATCTTCCTGGTAATTAGATGACGTTTACTGCAGGTTTCAATGTGACGGGAAGGCACCGCCTATGGCCTATGGCGCGAAAGCATTAGCCAATTAGGGAGAGGGGGAAGGTAGTTGCACGCGGAGTGATACATGTCAGCGGGGCAACGTTATATGAAACAAGAGATGAAATAGTCTTTCACACAAAGTTGTTGCAGGTGGAATACACAAATAGGTATTTAGCAGCTATTTATTTTAGTTCTGGAAATTCTGAATTCGTTTTCCCGTAATTTCTTCTTGGGAGCTGTTAAATGGCCATGAATCTGACACACGATTATTTTCTTATATAATGTTACTTACTGTGCAGGTACCACATTCTTGACAATTTTTTGGGCTTTGCAATGTTCTACCTGCGGCAGTAATAATTTGTGATTTTAAAATAACATAAAAATTGCACAATCACCACCGAAGTATTGACAGAGTACTGAGAAGATTTTCTGAAGTGTCGTTAGATTTTGATACCGTGTAAATATCGAGATATATTAACTTCTGCCATTCACCTACTTCTTATTTACTTTTTTTTTGTGTAATTTTACGTCCTCCAACTTTAAGTCATATCGGAGGATGAATGGAATGGGCGAAATGATACTCAAATGAGCCCGGGGTCCATAGAGGTTAGAGTTACCCGACATTCCCCTTTCAGGATAAGGGAAAACCCCGGAAAATACCTTATCCAGGTAACTCATCCTGACCGAGATTCGAACTCGGGTCTTCTTCAACGTGAGGCAGAGACACCCTACCAGCACGCTACCGAGGCGGGCATCGTACAAGCCTGTCAGTACATATCTGAGATGTTGTGGTGCTAGCTTTATCCTAAATTCTGAACAATGGTATACGTACAGAAGAAGTTTGGGCTATGTTGGAGTACATTGCTATATTGGAGTGGGTTATATTATTTTAATCGTAAATAATTCACATTCAAAGTTCAATGTCTTAATTTTGTTATTTATGAAAATAACTCCTTCAATATATATATATATATATATATATATATATATATATATATATATATATATATATTCATTTTTGTTTACGTAGTTTTTATTTCCGGACGAATGTGATACAGGTTTTCCACTTTAAGATTACAGCTTTAGTGAGTGCTATTTCATTTTGATACCTACCTGTATTACTGAGGTTAAAAATTTAGATAGCAAGCTAAACCGTGCACAGATACTGTCTTTTACAATACTTTGGCAACCATGTAAGGAAATTAGTAGGAATGGAAGGATTACCGGTTATTTTGCAAGAATGGGGTTTACAAATAGAAGGAGGGGAGGACTTTGTACACAAAACTACTTTTTAACATTTTGTGCTAACAGCATTGGCTTGCAACAAAAGGAAACCTGCAGGAATTATGCAACACACAATGTTCTTGTCTTTCCAAACTGAGATATAAACAACTGCATTATTTTCTTTAAAGTGCGAAGTGACTGACTGTATAGTCAAACCGATCTTCCACTGAGAATGTAAGCTACTGAATCTCTGTACACCCCTTGACTGCGTGCCTGCTTCCACAGACTTCTCGAGGTTGCTGCAACCCGGTCCTAAAGGACCGTTAAAATTCCTTTACTCCCTCTTACGGAAGTCCAGATAACCACTCTCTCAGGCAGTCTTCCTTCCTTTCATCTTTTACCTACTGCAGCCGAGCTCTCTTTCAGTCGAAAACGTGAATCTACGATCCTTGATGAGCTTTACTATTTTACAAGAAACGACAATGAATTTCAAGGTAAACTCAGTCAGCAGTTGATATTTACGTGCAAAATGAAGTTAGCAGATGAGTTTATACATTATGTTCTTTCTAATTCTTATCACAAAACCATCATCATCTTAATCATCTTGATGGTTCAATTGATTAGCTCAAATTATTTTTCCATCTCTTCACAGATATTCCAATTCATTGCCTCTTTTGCCCGCCTCGGTAGCGTAGATGGTAGCATGTCTGCCTCACATTCAACAGGTCACGAGTTCGATTCTCGGTCAGGGTGAGTTACCTGGATAAGGTATCTCCGGGTATAGTGGCCGCGTTTAAAGCATCCCCAACCGGCTCTCTTTGTAGGGAAAAACTGTTCTTCCCCCTAACCACAATGTCATAAACATCTTAGGAAACACCAACCGGGGTCAGAGGTAAAGAATGTTAGGCACGTGTTTACAGCTGAGAAAACCCAGTGTTGCCGTTGTTTAAAATAACGTTTAGAGGCAAAATATAAATAAATAAATAAATAAATAAATAAAGCAGAATTCACTGTAGGAAATCGTCATTGATCTTTTCAAATAAATTGTAAATGATTAATGTTTTCTATAATAATACATAATGTTACAACTCTTTATAACATAACTGAAAAGAGATATGTTACCTATGCTGTTATGCTATTAGTACTTCTATTACGTACAAGAAGTAAATGCGTATTATTAGCATAATATCTTAGTAAAACATCATTACAATTTTAAAGGCGTTAAATTGCATCAGTGTGCATGAATTTGTGAGGGATATTTACTTGCAAATTAAAGAAGCACTTTGGTTATTCTGGTAGTTAATAATAATTTATAAGCAAAGATTGCACATTAGAGCTTTGTTTATTGCAATCGTGAGTCGTTTTATCCTAAAACATTTTCCTATATTCTATGGCAGGTACAGGTGGTGACTTTCTGTTGATTTAACAAAGCAATAAATACTTCAAAAGTAAAAAAGAAATAAATAAAAAAAATTAAAAAAACGAACCAAGGAATTAAAGAAAAACTAGTAAGGAAATTCTATTACTCTTTTTAAACTTTCGAAGCTTTTTACAAGGATGTCTGCTAATTTTATACGTTTGAATAAAGTTAAGCAGTATATTTTCTGGGGCGGGGGGTGTTCTGCTAAACACAATTTAAATAAATAATCACGTACATTCCACATAATAATTAAATATGCCATAAACGCTTTAGAACTCGAGAAAGTTTAGAATTACTGTTAGATATATATTACAAGTATTTATGGAAATCCATGTTAGCATATCCATGTTAGGTTTATTCCCATGGTATCCACATCTTAATTAAATTACGCAAGAGCTAAACGTTAATAACTATTAAACACTAATAAATTTATAAAACTATACTAAGAAAAACACTATGTAACTTCTGTAAATATAAGCTTAATTAAAACACATAGGAAGCACGTTTGCACAGTCTAAGCTAATTTCTGAAGACACAAGAAAAATATTGCAACAGCGCTTTAACTTGGTGAACGTTTTAAGAAGGACCACCCATATGTTTAAGGGTGGAAAACCCTTATAATTGCTTACATGTGAGGAGGCGTGGTCAGAAGGGAAAGATTTTGACGCCGCCTGGGATGCGATGGACGAGGCTGCTATAACTCTAGGCTCCATGAACCCTGGGCCCATTTGAGCAACATTTCACCCATTCCATTCATCGTCCGATATGGTTTAAAAAAATTAAAAGACGTAAATTACAAAAAGAGGCCTCTTTTGCTATCATTGTGATGGCATTTTAATTGCTTGATCTTTCTCATTACTATTTTTACATTTGTTTATGTCTTCACGTCTTTTATCATCCAATAGAGTATACACATTTATTAATCTGAGAACTGTCATTTCATCTGCCTCAGTTCTTTTATTTTGTTACTTTTCCGATATCAATTTTAGCCAAATTATGTTTTAGGAGTCCCAAGTCTTGATCTGTATCTGTGACTGATGAATTCATCTTTATCTCTGACCTTTCCCCCTTTGTGGGGAACTTGTGTTTACTTTTAGTCTTTTTAATAATTAGTTGTATAAAGGCTTAGCAGTTGAGCGCCTTAAATACATATATCAACTGTTCTCAAAGAAAAGAAAAGCATTTTGGGGAAAAGGTCAGTGGCTGTAATGTGAGTAGGATAACGCAAAAACAAAAGTACACATCACCGCACTACCATTTTAAGGTGGTTCGCCCTTTGGCTGCCCTAGTTTAAGTGTTAGTTCTGCCCTTTTTCATTTATTTGTCAAAAGATTTCTTTTATGTAATTTCAAGAGAGGACTGCCTACTGATACTCGTACAATGGATGACATTTAACTTACTGCCCGCCTCGGTAGCGTAGATGGTGGCGTGTCTGCCTTCCCGTGTTGGAATCTCGGCCAGCGTGGGTTAACTGGATAAGTTTTTTCCAGAGTTTTTCCCTTATCCTGAAAGATGACTGTCGGGTAACTCTTAAGTTCCATAGGCCCTGGACTCATTTCAGTATAATTCCACCAATTAAATTCATCGTCCGATATAACTTAACGTTGGAGAAAGTAAATTTAAAAAAAAATTAATTGTGAAAATACCTACTATATATTTGACTAGACATTAAAAACTAATAGAAAATAAGATGACTACTGGTAAACTCTGTCTAGTCAACGCGAGTGCAGTTGCCTCACAAAGGAAATGGACCCTATCACCCACTAATGACCGTCATAAATCTATCTCCACACTTCAGAAATGGAACACCGTCGTTGAGGACCAATAGCAACCCTGATTTTCTCGAAATGACAATCGCATACTTACTCTACGTGGAGTTTCAGTTGCCAATGTTCCAACTTTCAGTTGATCTGTTTCATTACGTGCAGAAATTCGTTACTGGAGTAGACAAAAAACAAAGTTATAACGTTAACTGTTTCTAAACAAATTCAAGCGCTTGTTCTGAACTCATATAAATACATGCTGACAAATAATCTTGGTAAGGGGTCGTGCAATGAACCTGATGATAAATTCTGGGTATTCACAGAAATACAGTAAGAAATATTGTGACGAAAGGAATACCAAAGACGCAGATCAAGTATGAAAACAAAAGGAAACGTTTCTCTAAAGTAGATAATTTCACATGCGATTTAATTCGTCGAGAAATTTATAGATTCTATGTAAAAGGGAGAGCGCCCACCTTAGACGAATAGGTTGCACATTTGCAAGAAATTTGTGATTTTCCTTATGGGCACTGCACTTTGTGCGGTCTCCTAAAGGAGCTGGGTTTCAAACACCGCACTTTGAATAAGATAAGGGTTATTTTGGAATCCAGTAGAATTGTCAAAACTAAGGAAGTTTCACAGTAATGGACATAAGATAATTTATTTAGACGAAACTTCGTACGATACCCATGACATATCGAGAAAGGTGACGACCTTGCAGAAAGGACTGGGAGAAGAAGGGTCGGGGGTTGTAAAACGATTATAAGGGTTCGTCAAAGGCAGCGGCCGACGTGCACATGAGTTAACTAAACAGACTAATTTAGTAGTGATTGGGAAGGAATATTTATCCATTAGTTAGCTATTTAACATTTTAAATCACATTTATTATTTATTTTTGTTTAACACCAGTCACATATATAAAAAAGTTTATTAAAATCCCATTCCAGTCTCAAAAGTTGCACACGTATCATATTTTTCATTACATTTTGGTAACTTAGATTCGTGAGATTAGGAGTAACAATTGCTATTAAAATTATGCTGAATATATCACCAAATGAAAATTGCACCAAATGAAAATTGTAGAAAGTAGTAATTTCGTTACAAGGTACTCTTTATGTAGGTATATGTTTTTCAAAATTATCTCAGTATCACCCACAGTATATCAAAATATAACTCTTTTTCTTCTTATATGTAGATATTTGCGTTTTAAAAATCTCCTTATTTTATATAACTTCCGCAAAATATCCTTACAAAATGTTATTGTTTATGTACTTAATGTTAATCCAGGTAGAAGTTTTTGCATTTCTTAGAGGTAACCGAATAGTTAGATGTTTAAGTGGTCCTATACATATTGCCTTTAAAATGTCATACTGTTTCATGAAATTGAAAGAACTTACAGGTAGACCGCAAACAAAATGTAGTCGGTGTGCGCATGCGTGATGAGAGCCGTCTCCCCTTCTCGCAATCTAAGCATCACGTGACTCCCACCCCTGCCTTCCTGCATGAGACAGCGCAAATCACACGAAACGCGTGTATTTTAATACCGTTTTGATTTTAAAAGTCAACAGAAAATAATACCTCGGACATGACGTCACAATCAATCGAGAAATAGAATCAATTTCTTTAAATCCTGAGGAACATATCGCGTACTCAGCAGAAACTGCAAAGAGTGAATCTAAAAGTGAATGCGAAAGCGAGTGAAACAAATGATGGGTGCAGCTCGCGCGATGGAGGACAGGCAACCTAAAATGATGGTAGAGGACTCCTGTGTTAGTAAGGCACGCCTCTAACTGCATTTTGTTGGCAGTCTAGTTATAATTGCACTTTAAATTATAAATGCCACAAAAATTTGTCATAAATTTGGCCTTAACGATGTCCATGTTTAATGTTTACCAGTTATGTTGTTTCTTAGATGCTATTTTTCTTCAGGGGTTTTAAAATATTTATTTCCTACCCACTTGGTCCATAAAGTAAAAACTAAAAGTAAATTATTGTAAATTAAATCAATAATATGTTATTTGTAGCTGTGGGTTTCGAAGTATTTCTGAACTAAACATTCTAGCATTTCTATTGCAATTTTAGCTCATATTTATTCTGGTTGAAATTATTTCTTCTATCAGGTTTGGTTTAAGAAGTACTGTTTTTAATTTGTCTATTTATTGGGTATCTTTGCAACTGTATGATTAAAAGAAAGAATATCTGTCATGTGTATAAGAAATAAAGCAATTTGTTTCCATGGATTGTTTGATCATCATCACAGAATATTCAAAGTGCGTATAGCTGTGATGAATTCTAATTAAACATCGCTATAGAATTAAATAATTTAGTGTTGTAGGCATAACAAAGGAAAGGTACATTTGCATACCTTCCTCGGTCTGCTAATAACCGTCACTAAAGGACAATCACTGGAGGTGTAGTTATTCAAAGGCTAGCATATATCTTTTTCCTTATATTCTTGCTTGGTTATTTGCAGCAGCCATGAGACTACGAATATGATAATGAAGTAACGCCCTCTGGCCTGTGTTGGACGAGGAAGACTTACAAAAATAATAGGTTTAGGGTCATGGGACAAATTCCAGAAACTGATTTGTCTTCTCTTGGTTCAGTTTACTTCCCTTTCAAGGTCGACGTCTGAGGTCATTTAAAAAACTGCATGGATAGAGCGGGACTTCTGCCAGAGGTATTTAACATATTCATGGAATTTGATAATTTGCTCTTTGGAGTGCATTGACCGCACCTTCTCGGATTGAAGAAGTCTGCAATTCTCCTTTGATTATACCTTCTATTATCACTTTGTTTAACACGTTACGTGAAGAAAGTATTGCAGTTAAACCAAACATTCAATACCAAAATTATACCGCAAATATGTTTTGAGGGCCCCTTCATTCATGTGTCTATAAACATTTATTTATAAACAGGTTTACAATAAGAAAAAAATCTTTCTGTATCCAAAGATCAAGCTTTTATCATCTTCTCTATCCTTCCAAACTAATTCCTTCATTCCTCTTTCAATATTCCCTGTACTAAAAGCACTGGCATTAGAAACTGTGAACAATAGATACCCACCCGAAGAATGGTTACATATCTACACAGATGGATCTAACTTGGACAACAACTCAGGAGCAGGAATTAAGTGTGCACTGTTCTCATTCTATCAACCAGCAGGATACCACACAACAAATTTTGATGTAAAAGTAACGGCTATTCATATTTCACTCCAACACCTTCTATACAGAATAGATCAATTCAAAAATGTTGTCATACTTTCTAATTCTAAAGCAGCATTATGTGCAATAAGTTCATATAAAAGCAGGTCAATCCAAATTAAAGATGTCACAAAATGATCTAACAACTTCAAAAACTACAGAAAAGAATTATATTACAGTGGATACCTGCACATTGTAGAATTGCTGGAAATGAATCAGCTGATTTTCTTGCCAAAAAGGATGCAAATTGAATTCAGAACAAAAGTAAAAACTTACCCTTTACATCCATTAAAAGAGTAATCAAAAACATAAAAACAAACAAAACCAATCAATATCTAACAAAACCAAAGATAAAAAATGGAACATTTTAATCAAACCTCCAGAAATTATTCCAGAAATCCCACGTAAAGCTGCAGTAGCAAATTTTAGATTACTTACGGAACATGATTATTTAGCCAAACACTTACACAGAATAGAAATTTATGCAAGTCCAAATTGTCCTCTGTGCAACAAAGAAGAGGAAATGACTGAAAAACATCTTTTAACCTGTGAAGTCCTACCTGCCGGACCCACTACACAGAAATATTGGAGAGCAAGAGAGCTAATGGCTTCATTGCCAAAGCCTAGCATTTGACAACAAAGAAGAGGAAATGACGAAGAACATCTTCTAACCTGTGAAGTCCTACCTGCCGGACCCACTACACAGAAATATTGGAGAGCAAGAGAGCTAATGGCTTCATTGCCAAAGCCTAGCATTTGACAACAAAGAAGAGGAAATGACTGAAGAACATCTTTTAACCTGTGAAGCCCTACCTGCCGGACCCACTACACAGAAATATTGGAGAGCAAGAGAGCTAATGGATTCATTGACAAAGCCTTGCATTTTAAAACAACTCTTTCAATATTAAGTCTGGGTCACCACGTCTTCCTCTTCCAGGTGGCATCCATTCCGAAACTTGTTTTGGTTATCTTATCTCAGGTATTCTGCGGACGTTCCAGTACCATTCTAGCTGTCTACATCTTATAAAATCTAAATCTGAATTTTGAACTTACATAGTTTGTCTTACAACTTTGTTAATGACAGTTCATTTCTATTCGGTGCTCCATAAGTAAATGTATTTCTAATTGGTTTTTAAAGTTACACTCCTGTCTCACAAACTCCATTCAGCAAGGATATTGCCATTCTCCCTTTTTGAATTCTATACTTAATGTCCTTTTTTGACTTCAGTTTGAATTTATCCTCACTCTTGAATACATTATATTAGTTCTGCGTGATTTAATCGATTAACCGAAACGATTAATCGATTAATGTTTTTATTTCAGATTAAAGATTAAAAATTTTAATCGAATAATCGAGTCGTATAAAATTAATCGATTATTATAAATATTAATCAATACTCTTTTACCAAATTTGGTCCTCTTTGTTTTGATGTGTTGCTTCCAACCTAAACAGCCTTTCCAACGCATCAAGCTTTCACGTAATATTTTTTGAAAATATAGTACAAAATACATATCAGTCCATTATTTACACTTGATTTTATATCATTCCTTCATTGTAAATTGTATTTCGTAATATCTTTGTATTCAAACACAACCCTCTGTAAGACGGAAACCTGCGTAAACGGAAAATTAAAGCCCGAACGATCGCGTTCCGTTTTAGAGAAGTTTTAGTGTATTATCAATAAATATACAGATCTTTGTCTAAAACTATCTTTTTTGAATTCACAGGAACTGAAACACGCATTTAAGTAGAATCTCGACATCAAATTGTTAATACTTTTTCTCCTTTGGGTAAGCGCAGAGAAATCAGGCAAGCCTTTATATAATATATTTGCGAGTACTTGCAACGGAAACATCAAATGGAAACTAAAAACAATGAAGCAACGAACTAATGAGTAAAACATAGGAAGGTCGATTTACGCTGTGCTTTTGTTTCAGCGAGTACAAGCACCTGCGGACATTTAAACGTTTATAGAGCCGTCTAGGGTGCTATTTAAATGCAGCAGAAAGCTGGAAAATAACTGGCCTTTGCTCGCAGCCTTTTTTAAAGGGCCCAGGATTCACAGGCTAAAGCTCCTAGGATCCTCGACGTCATCTGTTTGCATGTTCACTTTAAAGGGACCTTTTAATTACAGAGCACAAAGACGCTTATTTACCTGTTGCCTCAAGTAGTTTTTTAAAAAGCTGGCTTTTTGTGGTCTGCATTTAACACTAATTATGCACACGTCTTTCACACCAGCGAGTCAGCTGGAATATAAAGAGCATTTTGCTAAAGAATAGATCCAGAGGCACTTTTTGGATTTTCGTTCTATTATTTGTAACCCATTTCCAATTTATTAGGGGATGTACTATGCGATAAAGCTTTTAGGAATTATTTTCAGGAATTACATAATTTTTGTTCCTAATTGTCCTGAATCAGCAGATTATTGGCTAAAAGTACCGACTTCTTTATGTTGAGAGTGAAGGGTATCTTACAAAATCCGAATAGGGACGATTACCCCCCCCCCCTTCTCCTGTCTCTGTCTGCCTTTCATATTTAATAAGAAACTATAAATGTAGGATAAAGCTTCCAGAAATACACTCAGAAATGTTCGTCCGTCGTGTGATGGCAGGCTGTATAAAGTCAATAGGTTTTTGCTGCATGCCCACCCGTTAAGGGTTTAACCGCAGGTATTTATCAGTAGGTATGGGGTTTTTAGGAAAAATTGATATACGAGACAACTGTAAACTTCCTCGGGGTAAAGCTACAAAATGTCGCTAGTTTTATCCCTTTAAATTTGACATTTACTAGAAAGCATACTCTTATTGAATTGACCTGAAATAAAATTTTTCTCGGCGGAGAAAATTTCTTTTTGAAACTACACACTTTATAAGCGGAGAATGCTATTCGACGGATGTTATTTCAGCATCTTGGCTGCTATCTCGTAAACGAGCCCCTTCGTTGGTTCCAGGAAGAGCTCGGCTCCTCTTGCTGTAATAGGATCCCTTGCTCGAAATTCAGGTCGTCCCAGCACTTCCGTTTCCTCACGAAAACATCCAGGAATGTCCGGTAACTATTTAACTTGGAAGAAGTTCCGTTACATCAACGTCATTCCTGGAATTTCAGTTAAAACAACGCACTGCAGTTTCATCTATGCGATTCTATGAAATCATTTGTGGCTCGAACCAGCATCAATCAGGATCTGCGACTGTATTGTTGAAGTGAGAAAATGAAATCAATTCCTTTGCTTAAAGCTGAATAAAATAGACAATTTTACAGCGTTTATTCAGATGTTTTCAAATGTTATCAACTGCTATCTCCACCACAATTACTTAATGTATTTTACTGCTGCAGACATCTTAGTTTGTGAGTAAAAAGATATTTTACTTGTATTATAGTTTACGATGTAGAAATCTTAATTATGAAATAATAACATTTTTGTATAATTTTTTTAATACTATACTTTATACTCTTTTCAGATGTTTGAAGATGGTGATTAAGGTAAGAATGAATATAAATATAAATTAGATCAGATAATTTATAGAAAGGACAAAGCTCTAATTGATACACGTTGTCTTAGGGGAGGGGGGAGGGTCCCAGCATATACTAGAGAAAAGTGAAACTGGATACCAGCGCCTAAATACTTTTATAGATTGATAAAAACTTTCCTTTGAACATTTCTAAAGCATTTAATTTAGTATAACTTCATAATATTTAAACCAGATATCTGACAGCAAAATTTTAACATTATAACAAACGAAAACGCCCAGAAAATGTTATGGTTTAACAATAAAGAATAAATACCTGTTAGAACTATGACATTTTGAGCCAATGCATTCTATACACAAATATAAATAAATGTTTGTGCAGGGATTTCTTAATTTTATTTAATTTAGGAGAAAAACATTCAGCGCTTTTTCAGGTTAAGAAAAAAATTTCAGCACAAAAATTATATATCCGTAATTTCTGTAGTTCTCCAGGAATTTTCAATCTAATAAGTTGTAAACTGTGGTCCAGAAAACATTTTGGAAAGTGAAAAATGTTCGGGGGAAAAGGGAACTGAGGAAAAATGAAGTAGCTCTGGAAGTTTTACCACCAAAATCCAAGTCTATAGTATGAAGTTTTAAGTAATAAAAGTGAAGAAAGAAACTAATTATAAAAAATAAAATTAATTATAAAAATCTACTATTTTTAGATATAATTAACAGCAAATTTCAACCAGAAACTCTCATAATTGCTTGCTGTTTAGCTTCAAATAGTAGGTTAATGTGATTAAAACCCCCTTTTCCTAATAATTGAATTGGGATTCTTTATCAAGGGAATAAAAAACTAGTAATGTAAGAATCTAAAAAAGACTAAACATTATTTTCTGGAGTATGGAATCTGAAAAGTATCCTGATACAGCACAAAATAGACAAGAGCAGGAATTCGGATAGAATTTAGTATTTAGTTATTTATATACATTCCAGTGCTTTTAATACTTCTTTACTACAACAATGATGACGAAAGCACGTATAAGTAGGGCCTATTATTATTGTAAATAAACTTATATAAAGTCATATTCATTCTTATATTTTCATGTTTCATCATCTGTAAAATCACTGTTTAATGTGTTTTGTAGACGTGCTAAAATGCGAAACTACAAAAATGCTGTGTACTGTCAGCCCACCAAAAGAAGGCTAGCGGGAGATGAAGAGGGAGAGGGATTTGAACAGTTTATCTGCTCTGTTAGTGGATCTATTTACTACGAAATGAGAGTACATATGAGTCAACCACGCTGCCAGATCTTATGCTCGTTTCAGTAACTACAGTGACAGGTATTATGCATGGGTGAGTTATGTGACAACACTGTATATTTTACATGAACCTAGCATCCAGAAGACGAGCATATACACCACAAAAGTGATTACGTTATGCATTCCTCTGCCTTGTCTTCTCGTGGTGGGCAGGCAGTAAATATAGGGGGAAAGTACTGCAATTCAAAGTTTCTAAAAGTGAAAAAGTTAAGGCCAATGGCATGTTTATCAGATGTAACCTGTAAACCTTCTTTCGCAGGAAAAGGCTTTTTCTTTTCCCAAGAATACTACATTTTGAAAGATGCAAATATTTCTAGTAGTTGCAGTTCGAATTCAACCAGAATTATATTCCTAATTTCCTAAGCAATTTTTCTTCTACTCCTTTCTTTTTAATTATTATATTATTTTTGTACTGGATATTCCTTTTTTATAAAGAATATTTTCTTAATAGTTACAGGATTTAAAATATAAGAGAGCGTAGACGTTACACTTAATATGCCCACCTCGGTAGCGTAGATTGTAGCGTGTCTGCCTCACGTTCAAGAGGTCCCGAGTTCGTATCTCGGTCAGGGCGAGTTACCTGGATAAGGTTTTTTCCGGGGTCTTTCATTATCCTTCAAGACGAATGTCGGGTAACTCTAAGCTCTACGGACGCTGGACTCATTTGAGCATCCTTTCACCGAATTCATTCACCGTCCGATATGACTTAACGTTATTTCATTCTATAGTATTGATTCATTATCTGTGTTATGCTTTAGCATGCACCAATTATATTTTTACGTACTTTACTAAGTATCTACTTGGAGTAGCTAGAACAAATATTGTATTCCAGCAAAAATACTAGATCCCAGATGTTGTGCCCGTCTGTGTGTGGATGCATTTGTTTGTGTATAGCAGAAATAAAAATAAAAGGTTCGGTTGAATACTAAACTTTCCAAGAATGCGAACCAAGATTTTCAAATAAATCCTCCCGACACAAAATACGATTTAAATGAACAAGTTCTCAAAAACTTTGATTTTCTAAGGATTTCGATTAAAAGAGCATGTTTTAAGATTTTTTATCAGAAAGTCTTGCACAATTGAGAAGCATAAAAGATATAGAAAATCTTATTGCAGATAAAAATGTCAGTTATTTATCTCTCTCTTCTTTTTCCCTTTCTTTTGGAGAGGTTTGCTATTGCTTTGAATTTTTCAATAAGTAAACTCTTTCTCAAACACGAAATCTTATTGGGTTTATCTTTTGGTCACGAAAAGAGAACAGAATTTCAAAATCATCCTGCAAATTTTTAGCGCTTCCTAAAGATCTTTAAGGAAAAATTGATAATTTCAGTGTTTTAAAATTGCTACTAGAGAGTACTTAAGCTCAAAATCATTTTATTCTGTACAAGATTATCTTAATGACATTATCCTGATAACACTTATGTAGCTCTGTAAGTAGAATCTAACTACTGTACCAGTAACAAATCATTGCCAATAAACCCTTCACAATCTTCTGCAGAAATGACAATAAATGGTATCCATTGCAAATCCAGTACAAAATGCTGACACGTACTGGCAAAAGCCAAGTGAGAGTCGATTAAAAAGTGATTTTGTATCATATCTAATTATCCCTGCCTTGGTTTTCATAATACCTGAATATAACGTGCCTCTTATATTAAATTTTCAAGTATATACCCTAATACACTTACCTCTGGACAAGTTCAATGTTCAGAAGCCTTTGTGGCTACAAGCGAACCAACTAAACGCAAATCTAATCTAAGCGATTAAAATAAATTACAAGAGTAAGGGTGGGTGAGAAAAGTTGTTTTAAAATGTGCAGTTTACTTTGTGCATTTTTACTTCATTTTTAATCATTTGCAAACGTGATTTTGATGTCACATTAGTACATATCAAGAGATTTTAGCTACTTGTTGTTCTTCAAAATGTTATAAAATGTCAAATTAATCCTGTATAGATCCACAGAATGCTAAATGTACAAATCAAAATGCTATATTTCTGATTTCAAAGCCTTATAAGCTAATAAAGCTTTAAATTGGCAAAATTTATTGAGCATTTTCCTTGCGATCTACTTAATTATTAAACTAATGCAACAATAAATAAGATGACGTTTCTAAAATTTGAATTAGTATTATTTAACACAGTATTATCACAGTTATTGTTGATGACTTTTACCTCAAGAAGCAACAGGTACACTCGGGTGACTTTCTGAAGGGAACACACGACACAATCGATGTCGGGAATGTTATCGATACGCGATACTTGGACAAATGTGTCTGTACATCCGCGATCCACTTGCTGTCTCTTTCCACCTAACGTTAGCCCCAATCCTTCCAGACGGCGTCGACGACCGGCGGCATATACATACATACACTCGGAGTGCGAACTGCATGATCTAGCCAGGCAAAACCAGCCGATAGAACTCTCATTGCGCATGCGGCAACCAAATTCTATAACCTATTACTTGAATTGTATTCTTTATACTTTATTTAACTATTAAACACGTGGAGGAAGATACATAATCGTTTATGAATCCGAAAAATTGTATACGAAACATTTACTATCGAAGCTACTACTTCATTCAAATCTTAAGGGTTTATTTACCACCAATACTAGCATACTACATTTAATTAATAACAAAATCAACTGCTATATCGTCATATATTTCCGAAGTATAAAGTAATAACTGTTTACTATAATTTCACTAAATTAATGATCGCTATTCTGGAGATAACGATAGTGGCAATCAGATCATGCAAAGGTAGACAAGAGAAGGCACAAAAACGTAGTTTATTGGCAGGAAATTTCAATTAACATGGTTGTCCTTAAACTTAGAAGATTGTGAAGGCAAGACCTTGAACAGATTCGTGCTTACATCTGCCGCTTAGCAACAGTGTGTAAAGCTCTTTCGTCATCCGTTTGTAACACCAAAATTTTAGTCAATCCATGCACCAGCAAATGCATATCTCTTCGTGTGTTTATGCACAAACAATTGGAAAGAAAAGTATGTCGTTGTATACTGTTTATACAAAGATAACATAAAAACGATGCCCTGTGATCGAAAATATCTTAACACGTATGGATTTTAATCGAAATAAATTTTAATTTTAGATTACACTAGATTACTTTGATTTGCGTTCAATGTAGTCACAAAAACCTGTGAACTTTGAATATTTCAAAGAAGTATACAGTTTAATAGTACATATATTTAAAAATTATACATAAGAGACATATTATATAGAGAAAAATAAAAAACAATATGAAAATAATGCAGAGATAATACAAAATCAAACAACTTTTTATTTTTTAACCAACTTTCCCTTGGTTTTTACACGTACGTCTCGACATTTTATATTAGATTTGCAATGAATACCATTTATGCACGATTTCACCAACAAATGTTAAGACTTAACACGAGTTTAGCAATAGTTAAAACAAAAATTGCATTTCACCAACAAGCGTTAGCGTAACACTCGTGTTAAAGCTCATGTTAAACTAACACGCCGAATTTCTAATGTTAAGTCCTTAACAATTGTAAATAGTCAAGACGGCGAGCATGAACTCAGCTGTTGATGTCGATTTGCTATATTTAAGACCGTCTAAATGACATTCATAATAGAGTACGGCCTATGATGAGAAATGGTTTTGAGGAACTATCCGAAGAAAATTGTTTTACGGAGGTATAGACTGTCGAAACATGTGACTATGAAGGTTACTGCGGAAGTACAAGAGAGGTTAGAACATGCATCGAAAGGAATATGGCGATCTCGCCTTTGCTTCAAGTATTAATAACCTTGTGATTTTATAATTCACTGAATTATGTGGATAATATATTGTCCACCCCACGTCTTGAAACGTTTAAGGCACTTGTCCTTCTTCGCTTCTCATTTTAAATTTACGTAATAATGAGTTAGAACATGCATCGAAAGGAATATGACGATCTCGCCTTTGCTTCAAGTATCAATAACCTTGCGATTTTATAATTCACCTAATTATGTGGATAATACACTGTCCACCTGCCATCTTGAAACGTTCAAGTCACTTGTCCTTCTTCGCACCTCGTTTTAAATTTACGTAATACTGAGTTAGAACGTACATCGAAAGGAATATGCCGATCTCGCCTTAGCTTCAAGTATTAATAACCTTGCGATTTTATAATTCACTGAATTATGTGGATAATACATTGTTCACCTGCCGTCTTGAAACGTTTAAGGCACTTGTTCTTCGCACCTCGTTTTAAATTTACGTAATACTGACAAGTTGTTTGGTGCTTGTAGTAGTGACACATGCATTTGAATTAAATTCGTTTCCAATATTTTCCCCGCGACATCTTTCTCTTTTACATTCACTGCATCTGTCCTCTTATTTTCCACGATATCCTTACACTTGGTCACCATTTCAATTAACAATTCTTTCTCCGTCGATGAGAAATTTGTTTCACGGCTTTATTTATGATTTTGTTCATCCGCCATTTGTGCAGACGAAAATAAAAACGAAAGCGCATCGCAGCTCATCCATAGCCTTCTATAGCTGTGATATTTACAAGTTTCTTGGCGTTAACACAGGTTTGTTAACATTTTCAGAAAACAGGTTGGTGAAATGCAAGAAATTTAACATTAGTTTTAGCGCTGTGACAATTGTTACGTTACATTTGTTAACGTCAATTTTAACATCTGTTGGTGAAATCGGGCATTATTGTCACTTCTTCAATACACACACGTTTAAAACTTTTGAACACACATCAAAGGTAAATTGGCAATGATTTAAAATAAGACCTGAAGCTTTCCTGCGACGGCGGGAAATAAGTCCCATGAAAAGACGATTAGACATAGACGTTTCGGGAGCATACATCGCTCCCATCATCAGGATATGAAATAGTAAGAAATGTTATAATCATTAAATTGAGATAACACAAAAAATCAACAACACAACACTACCAATCATGGCATCCCTGAGCAAAAGACTGCAGTAAATTAAATGCCAGGTCAGGAAATGGCGTGAGTGTAAAAAAACTAATTAGATCATAGAAACGTAACTAGTTAATTTGATGATCAAGTTGTATAAATTAGTGCTTCTTAAGCCGATTTATTTCCATTTTTAAGGCCGGTTTCTAAGAGGAGCTGAACTGAAATCCAGCATCACGATTGACAATGATTTGCCATTAGAACAGATACAGTGCGATCCATATAAACCTGAACCATTTCAATAGGTCATACCTTGTGACGTTAATCCTCTACTCGCAGCAGATAGGAAGCACGCCTACTGTTTGGAAGATCCAGGTCGAGATTTGATTAAATAAGAGTCATGAGATCTTTTCTCAGGTGTGGATTTTTGGTGACAGAAATAAAATTTTATATGACTCTAATTTCGTAATATATCATTTAATTGTATAATCAGAATTACAATTCACTCGTTACTATTACGAATACTGAATAACTCTTTTTGAAGGTTATTAACTTTCCTTTACAATTATATTCACCGCAACATTTTTCATCGTCATGAAACAAGACTGAAGAACATATCTCTCTCAAGATTATTGATTTTCTGTAACTCTCGTTACTCCTCTATTAATTTTGTGATTGGCCGATGTACTGCTACGTCACTGCATTACGTAATACAATTATTACTACGGCTAATCACAAAATTACACATATATTTGTTTTTAATGTCATTACATGGCCTTCTAAGTCATATCAGATAACAATATTCATATAAAAAGTTCTAACTAAAACATATCGTTACAACCTTTGAATCAATAATACGACACACGTACAACTTTGGGAGAATATACTACACAATCGGGAGGTTACATTACACTATTTACTTCTCAGACAAAATGTTGGAAGTGTCCTCCATCATCATCTTTACATGTTTGTACTCGTCTCACCATATAGTGACTTTGTGGGTTCGTGAAATTAAAAGTCCAATTGCACAAACTCAAAATGTTCTTTATTTCCACCGAATTACAGTTGAAACACTTGCCGATTACATAGAATTACTTAGCGCACACAACTACAATTCACCAGTTCGTCTGTCACAGGTCCATTGCACGCTCACAGTTACGTACAACTCCTCCGATACACGTACACCGTCTTCCAGTCCGTCCGCTCACTCGGCGCTCCTCACGGCTGCTCGCCAACAACTGAGCTCTCCTCCAGCCCGAAGGGTCGCTTATATGGGACCAACTGGCCAATCTAGAAGGTTCCGGGTTAGATGAAACATCCTGGATTTTCCAGAACTCAGGGGAAGGGGAAAGAGACGGCACAGAGGCCTGCGATCCCTTCAGTTGGCGCTACCAGATAAATGGGTAGGCGTGGTCGAATGCTTCCCGGTCCTCGCTCAGCCGTCAGTTGGTCGTGCCTGAGTGACAATATTCTCTGAAGTTTTACGGAGAGTATCCTCGTCAATGTTACTTATTTAGGTTCGAACGGATTCCTTGAGAACATCAATTTCCGTGGCCTATTGTTGTACACTATTTGACACGTTGCTCCATCTTGCTGGAAATAGCCAGCTTCTCCACAAATGTCTTGAAGATACCCTTATGAACTTCAGTGTCTACATTCGTATCAAGAACGATCCAATTTAAGACTGTCAACTGTCAACAATTGTCAGTGTTGTCAGTTGTCCCAGAGCCACCGAGATCAGTAAAACTAATTTCTACATTCTACGAGCTGTCAAAGGGAAATTATGGCCTGTTGAAATGGTCCAGGTTTATATGGATCGCACTGTAGATTCTACTTACGGAGCTGCATAAATGTTAATAATTTACCATTTATATAATCTTCTACAGAATAAAATGATTTTGAGCATAGCAATTTTAAAACGACTGAAATTATACAATTTTTTCTTTAAGACCTTTAGGAAGAGCGTTAAATATTTTATGGTTTCATTATACACACCTTTTTGGAAGCAAGAAACTTGAGTGCTGGAATGACTGATGTTACACTTTTTTCTAGTGTTTATTCTATGGATTTTATTGTTTACTAAAAATGAGGCCTGACTGCATACAAAAATGTTTAGTATGGATAATATATAATATAATATAATATATAATATATAGTAATATAATATATAGTACATGCAAGGAAAGGTTAATACCTTCAATCTTCTAAAAACATCTTTCAAACTTCTTGTACATATCCCGCATACAGTATCATTTATACGTGGAAAAACACATTTTTAAGGTTAAGGAAGAATTACTGTACATCTATAACACAGACTCAAAACACAGAATCAAATCGAAAAATACAATGCCATAGCTGAGATTTGAAGCACAAATCTTCTGGTCTCCATCCGGTTGCTTTAACCTCTGAGCTACATAAAATACCAGCACTAAATTAAACGCTGTTACGGTTAAGGGGTACCACACGGGGACTGGAAAATCCACGGTTCAAATCCCGGTTAAAGTATGAAAGAACAATTACGACACGCTCAATAAAAACACGAATTCTGTATTCCGCAAAAGCATCAATCTATAAAACCTTCCTGATGCTGTGAAATAATATACTTAAAAATGGTTTAAAAAAACATGTTTTATGTAATTGATGGTTATGTTAATGTTAGTGTCAGAGGTTCTACTCCCATTAGTCCTGGACCCGTAGGACCAAGGACCAGGGCCTGCTTCGACCAGGGAGTCCCTAAAGGGCGCCCGGCGCCTCCGTGGGGCTTTCCATAGGGCAAGACCTAGAGACTAACAAGCCCCCCCCCCCATCTGGTCCTGTGGACTCAAGACGGGTTGGAAGTGGATACGCCATTTACGCGCGCCAACACCAAAATGGGAAGGCTACAGATATGACCTCGGTGGGGTCGCCTGGCGATCTAGCACACCTTCTACTAGCTATGCTGGCTAGTACCCGGGAATATTAATGGCTTCCCTCAACCCCGTCCGGAGACGTACCCGATCTCCCTCGGGTATCGGGAACCACTGCATCCTCGAGTCCAACCCAATTCGAACAACTCCCAATCAGGGAGGGGCTCGGCAGTTCGGCCCGAGGTTCCTCTAGTAACGTCAGAGGTACCACGAGTTGTAGGGGTGCGCAGCGCCCGCACCACAGCATCTGAAGGGGACGGATCTCCTCCCCTACTGGGAATTGATGGGTACATGAACACGTCGTTTTAATTTTAGTTAATTGATGGAAATTAATCATTTCTCCACACTAGCCGTATATAGGCTAAGATATTTGATGGATAGAGTCAACATGAAAAATTCAATGCCATGGCCGGGATTTGAACCACGGATCTCCTGGTTTCCGTCCAGTCGCTCTTTACCTTTGAGCTACCATGGCCAACGTGCCTTCCTCCAGTTGACTCGTATATTTCCCCGGCCATGGCATTGAATTTTTCATGTTGACTCTATCCATAAAATATCTTAGCCTATATACGGCTAGTGTGGAGAAATGATTAATTTCCATCAATTAACTAAAATAATAAGAGTTAAATGATGAAGCCTGGGACTTAAGTACTTACGATAGTAAGTCGCCGCAAACGGTGTATCTCGGATGCGAGAGCCCCTAGTGGTCTACCAGGGAAATATACGAGTCAACTGGAGAATTTAATGTCAGGACGGCACGTTGGCCATGGTAGCTCAAAGGTAAAGAGCGACTGGACGGAAACCAGGAGATCCGTGGTTCAAATCCCGGGCATGGCATTGAATTTTTCATGTTGACTCTATCCATCAAACGTCGTTTTAATTTTATAATTAATCACGTCACTTAGTGTTTTCTTTCTTGTTCTTTTTTAAGCATATAATTGTATACCCATATAATTAATTACTTACGGTGGATAAAACATCTAGTAAGTAAACACTAAAATGGACATTTTAATAGATACATATTTGAACAGAGTATTCAAGAAATATAGGCAAGGAAGTGTGTTTAACCTAAATGTGGTTACAGTCGACAATTCATAAGTTACTTACTTTTGGTGAGAAAACATGTTTTCTAAATTCAAATGTGGTAATCAATTACAAACACAGACAAAAAAAAAGTGTCAGAACGTTTCTAGAACCATCTGATGGGTTCAAACAACACTTCCAGCATGAAAGATTCTGGGTGCATTTAGACAGAACAGTCATTTCATGTTTTTCATATATTAATTTTAATAAATCTAATATGCATATTTAAGTCTTAAAATTATTTTTAAAAAATGACACTGGTCATTTGATAATGAAAAAAAAAAAAAACTAACAAACCTTCCACGTATTACTGATAACTTCAAATATTTGTTTCTTAAATGAACGTGGTGTGTTACCGTCACATGACGCCTTACCCTTACAAACTGTTCTTACAAAACTTATTATTACTTCGTGTTAATCGAGTAAAACTAAAGTATAAATGTTTTTATTGCGTGTTTCCTGGAACAACGGAAATAAAGCAAAACTTTTAAGAACGGTATATACAAATACAAGGTACGTCCAGAAAGTAAGTTCTGTTTGGTAATAAAATTAAATTGTGTACAGATACAGAAAAATTAATTATTGCACAAAATTCTACAACTCTTAAACTACTTTTCCACATAACTGCCAAAATTTTGCAGGCATTTGTTATAGCGAGGCACAAGTTTTTGTATAGTTTGAGGCCTGTGTCTTCAACCAGTTGGAAACATTTTCTTTCAGCTCTTCGTCATTGTTGAAGTGTTGACCGTCAAGGAAGGATTTGAGTTGCAAAAACAAATGAAAGTCGTATGGAGCGGGGTCAGGGCTGTACGGGGTGTGGTCAAACACGTCCCAGCCAAATCCCTGTAGGATACTTTCCGTCGCATTTGCAGTGCGTGGTCGTTCGTTGTCGTGAAGAAACACAACACCTTTTGTCAGCCGATAAATTTCAACCGGTTTCACTTTCCTAGCATTCAGAAAACGAATCATAGATCTGGTTTCACAAGCGGCGGGATTTTCAATCAACACCGACATAGTAAACAATCACAACAAAGCGTACGTGGCTGACAGCGATCTCACAATGGCGCACGTTTCTTCTCCTTGATACAGAGCGTCTACCGCGCATGTGCGGAACTGCGATCGCAACGCTGCAGCGGAGATAAATTGAAACAGAACTTACTTTCTGGACGCCCCTTGTATAATAATTTGTAACTTAAAAAGCTTCACTTATAAGAAATGATGACCGTATTTCTTACAAATTGACTAGAAATAAATATAGTATTAAAATTTTACTGCATTTTTCTAAAAAAGATAAAATTCCTGATAGTAAAAAATTTGGTATTTATCAATTTAATTGTTTCGATTGTGATAGTTTATATTGGAAAGACGAAACGTAATTTGGAAACCAGAACGAAAGAACATTTTCGTAACATTAAGTATAAACAAACTAATAAATCGGCCGTAGCAGATAATTTTTGGTCATTTAACCATGAAATAAATCCAGAAGTTAAATTAATAAAACAATTAAATGCCCCGATAGATTTAATGGTTTGGGAAAATTATTTTAAAAAATAAACATCGCGCAATGAATTTTGAAATACCGGCAGTTGATTCTGTTTTTAAATTTGTTTCATTTTCAGATGTTGGTAGTACTAAAATGAACATTTTGACATCTAGGGACGATAGTGGATGGTTCAAGCTGATGTCCCCCCAGGGGCCTACTTCGGTAGGTACGGGTTTGGCGCACCCGGGGTCCCGAGCCAACAGTCTCCCTCGTGTGGGCTCCTCTTCGTGGTTGAGCGAGACGGTCAACAGGCCCACCCACGTGTAGGCCGTGCATGGAGACCCGTGGAGAAGGTTTTTGTCTAGTTTAGAGTTGAGGATTTAGTGAACGAAATTTTTAGTAGGTTTTGATTGATGTTTTTTTTATGTACGTGTATTTTTAATAGGTTTTGTTACACTTGTATAGTTTTTAGAAAGTTTTATATCTGGCTTTTGCCATGACTAGTTGTTTTTTTTTTTTTTTTTTTTTTTTTTTTTGTTAAAGGGCGCTGATGACCGCCGTAGTTGAGCGCCCTTATATAAATCATCCACCCATCATTCAAGCTGATGATGTGAATGAGTTATTCACGAAATCGCGATCGTAGTCAATTTGTAAGAATTACGGTCATTATTTCTTATAAGTGGAGTTTTTTAAGTTAAAAATTACTATATTTGTATATATTTGTTTACTTCACTGTTAATATTTCATAGTTTACGTATTTTAAGAACGGGTTGGTGTGTTTTATCTTTAAAATTCTGTTTTATTTGCATGATCAGGAGTAAAACCTGAAAATTATATCCCAGTTGAGAAGGTATTTGAAAATTCTTAGTAAAATTAAGCAATAATATCCATCAAAAATGAATTTGAAACAAGTGTATTGCTTTTTTGAAACGGCGGTGCGCATTGTTTTCTTTTTTACCCTAAGTTATGCAAAAAGAATTGAATGTCAAGATACTATCACAAGCCTACCACGAGTCCATTCTCCTAATCCGATTGCAGCTATAAGGAAGTGCGTAATAAAATAACCTCCGCAAATTTTTATCTGGATTTAAAAGAATAAGGGTTTGTACTAAGTAGCCTACAAGTAAAGCGAATCTTCATTCAACTGCGGTTCAATTCTGTTTCACATTTGGATAAGATTTTTATATTATCATGTGCGGATTTCCGGGCACATCGTAGTGAGATACTTGCCGATTTTTGAGAGACCGGATGTTGTGGTATGACACAATGCGGAAGTTTGGAACTTATCTGCTATCGATATAAACTCATTTGGTACTGCAGGCACAAAGTTACACTTTATAAACATGTTGAAGATAACAGGTTGTTCAACTAGATGTAGCAACAAAGGTTATTACGTTACAGTAGTATTTAAACAAAAAGCAACCTATGACAGTCCACTCGTATCAAATCAAGTTCCATTTATGGGTTCTCTTTAATTACATTGTTCTCAGTGTTTCATTCAATACTGGGCGTGAAAGACAGCCTAATTTTGCTTAGGGGCCTCTTTATCAACTGAGGTACCTTTAGGTCTCGTAAATCTATGACACGACACCATCGGTTTTACTTCTCTTTCAAAGAAAGCCATGCTAAGGTTTTTTGCGACCAAAAAATTTCATTGTCCCACGGCGAGTTTATTTGAGTTCTGACCTGAGAACCACAAGCTAGCTCAGAGGAAGACACCTTCGAGAGTTGTTACGTATTTCACCCGGAAATGAGGCCTGCAGTGCGTGTGACATCAGGCAAGAGCCGTGTAGTACCAAGTCGCCTATATAAATGGAGCTGTGAGTACAGAATCTGAGATGGATAGAGTCAACATGAAAAATTCAATGCCATGGCCGGGATTTGAATCACGGATCTCTTGGTTTCCGTCCAGTCGCTCTTAACCTTTGACCTACAATGGCCAACGTGCCGTCCTGACATTAAATTTTCCAGTTGACTCGTATATTTCCCCGGTAGACCACTAGGGGCTCTCGCATCCGAGATACACCGTTTGTGACGACTTACTATTGTAAGTACTTGAGTCCCAGGTTTCATCATTTAACTCTTATTATGTTAGTTAATTGATGGAAATTAATCATTTCTCCACACTAGCCGTTATAAGGTTTTTGATGGATAGAGTCAACATGAAAAATTCAATGCCATGGCGGGGTATGAAGCACGGATCTCCTGGTTTAGCCTATATACGGCTAGTGTGGAGAAATGGTTAATTTCCATCAATTAACTAAAATAATAAGAGTTAAATGATGAATTCTGGGACTTAAGTACTTACAATAGTAAGTCGTCACAAACGGTGTATCTCGGATGCGAGAGCCCCTAGTGGTCTACCGGGGAAATATACGAGTCAACTGTAGGATTTAATGTCAGGACGGCACGTTGGCCATTGTAGCTCAAAGGTTAAGAGCAACTGGACGGAAACCAGGAGATCTGTGGTTCAAATCCCGGCCATGGCATTGAATTTTTCATGTTGACTCTATCCATCAAATATCTTAGCCTATATACGGCTAGTGTAGAGAAATGATTAATTTCCATCAATTAACTAAAATAACAGAATCTGAGGGTTCAGTCAGGTGTAGCACACAGACTTATCAAATGACCCTCGAATATGGATTGAATAAACTTTAAGACCACAATTTTATTTCAATAATAAACATTAAATTCTATTTCAGTACTTTTCGCCCGTCTACTTAGGTAAAACATGCACTCATGTTTAGCGAAAGGTGGCAGGAAAATAGGCAAGTCTGAATCACTTTTTGAATTCTCAACAAGTGACTGCGGATGCCAGTAGAATCGTGCAGTGCTACCAGTGCATGAAAGGAAACAAAAGCTGTATAAATTACGTACAGAAAGTGCCCTAGAGGTATGCAAATGGCTTTACAGGTGTAATATGAAAAGTCTGCTTACTCACATAATTTTCTCTACTCACTCTTGGTTTACCGGTTATGCTAAAGTCATTCAGAATGAAGAGAAATGGCATTGCATTTGCCATAACAATATATTAAATATAAGAAATATTAATCAAAATTCTTGGAACCATTTTTAAGAAAAATTTACAGTTTCGAAAAAGGCGAGCGTAGAGTGGTCAGATTTCTTGGGGAAAAAAAACCCCTGTAGCGTTTTTGGAAGATGCTGAACGTAAATACTAGTTTGGTATTGAAGGGACTTCGGGTGTTTTTTAATCATGCGTTCACAGACACATTCTTGGATCTTTTTATAAAAATATGTTATCGGTTAGATTCAGGGGGTTCCAAAACATGTATTTCTGGTTACATCTCGATCTTGAATTTTTGGGTGGAATGTAATATACGTAGTAAAGAAAGTAACGAGATGGTGCTTTAATGAACGAACAATGAAAATATTCTTGGGATATTTGATTCTGCCGGTTTTTAAATTGGTTGATATGCAGTTTTCATTCATGACGTCCTTAGCTGTCAAAGACCGCTTAATTTTGCTCATAGGCACCTTTAAGGGCTTGAGGTTCTTATATGTGCCGCAAATCTACAACACAGGACCATGCCTTCCGAATGAAGCCAGGGTGACAATTTTTATTCTCGGAAAAACTCCAATGCCCTCCAGAGACATTAATCCTAGACCAAAGAGGGCGATGTTTCCAACTAGTGTTGGTGAACGAAGGCGTTAGTGCGAGGGCTGTTGAATAAAGAATGGTCACAATTTGTTCTTGACAACTTACCTATACTCATCCTCATAATTTTGATGGTCCTTCTCAAAATAGTCTCCCCTGAATACGATGTACTTGTCCCAGCGTTTCTGCCAGTCTTCAAAGACATGCTGGAAACCATTTTGAGAGATCCTTCAAAATCGCCTCCGCAGCCTTCACCACTGCTTCTGATGATGGATAATGCCTCCCACGAAGGCGTTTCCTCAAGTTAGGGAATAGCAACTAGTTACGTGGGGCTAAATCCGGACTATAGGGAGGGTGAGAGATGCACTTCACGCAACAACATTGGTAATATGCGGTGGCACATTATCATGGTGCTGCACCCAGCCTGCTTCACGGAAATGTCTTTTGCGCCTGATATGGACTTGCAATGTTTTCAGAACATCCCTGTACTATTGTCCAGTTACTGATGTGTGTGCAGGTACAACATGCTGATAAACCATTCCATGAATATCAAAGAATGAGATGACCATAACTTTCCCAGCAGAAGCAACCACTTTTGCTTTCTGGGGGGTTGTTGAGGAAGGAGATTTCCACACTGAGCTTTGCTGTTTGCTCTCAGGATCAAAATGATGTAGCCAAGTTTCATCAGCAGTGATTACGTTTGAAAGAAACTCCCGATCTTCCTCTAACATCAACTTTAACTGCAAGTTACCTCCATTGCAGCGGTAGGCGATACTGAACATGTCTGAACTTGTCTGATTCTCACATGCGGAAACCAGGAGTACTAACAATGAAACTACTACGGCGTGTTTGTTTCACATTAAGCTAACAGAATATAATAAGATTGAATTTTAGTGCGACAAATTATGACCGTAAAAAAATTATGATCATTCTTTATTGAACAGCCCTCGTTTAAACAAAGGCACAATGTCGAGAATATTTTAGTGGAAGCAATGGAAAAATGACTGATTAGTAGATTACATTTCTAACTTCGTTACTGCACGCTTCTGTAGTTTAGGTGGCAGCGTGCCTGCCTTACGATCAGGGTTCCGAGTTCGAATCTTAAGTCGGGGTAAGGGCTTTTCCGGGGTTTTCCCTTATCCTGATAGATCAATGTCAGATAAATCTAGGCACTATGGACCCTAGGCTCATTGGAGCATCATTTCCCACTTTCATTCATCTTAATTTGACATGCGACATTCATAAACACTGGCAAGAATGCAATGAATTTCCTTGGGCTTTAGGCATATTGTTTGTGCGTATGATCAGAAATAAAAGTGCATAGTATTACCTAATGTTCAGTCAGGCAATATAGCTACGGCATAGCACCTTTGCTTAAGGGTATGTATGACTGAAATTTCATGAAAATCGTGAAAATAACGACTTTTTTAATTCTAATTCTATAAAATAATTTAGACATTCCCGAATGTGAAAAATGCATAATTTGCCTCCGTACGCCATTTTTAAATGCTTATTTAAATGTTGGTGGCCTTTAAACTCTGTCAGAGTCACGCCCTCTTTTGCCTACATCCACATTCTTTGTCTGTTTTCCGTTCTTAAATTTTCAATTCAAGAAAAGAAAAATAAGGCTTTCAGACAAAATAGTTCCTAAAATGTTGCCAATATATCAGAGGCTGGCTTCTACAACATTACTAGAGAGGTGCAAAACAGGAAAAACACAGAATGCCAATGAATCTTTGCATCATGTCATATGGAATAAGTGCCCAAAGGAGGTTTTCATATCAAAACAAAAATTGGATCTTGCTGTTATTAAAACCATCAGTGAGTTTAACATGGGTAGTCTTAAGTCATTGGAGCTGCAGCGAAATATCAGAGGTGAAAGTGTAGTAGACTCAGCAAGGAAAACTTCAGTGCAGCGAGATCAGATTCGTATCCTGCAAAGCAAGAAGCGAAGTTGTGCAGAAGAAAAGCAACATCTAAAGAAGAAAAAGGAGGAAAAAGCAGCAACAGAGGAGAGGAAAAAGAACTCTGAGGGTCCAACCTATCAGCCTGGTGGATTTTAATGTGAGTTATGCATTCAAATCTTTAATCGCTGTTTTCTCAATGTTCATATTTTCAGCATTTTTCTTCCTGTAAAATGCTCCTTGCGATGCAGTTTTTGTACTACATTCATGAAATTTCCTACACAGGTTCAGAATATCATGAGGAATGGAAATTGCCCTAGGTTTTATTGTGAAATGTATATAAACTTACAGTTTTTTAGACGAAAAAAGAATATTTGTAAATTAAAAAATTTTTGTGACCTAAACTAAAGGAGACACAGAAAAACCCAGAGCAATTTCAAAAAGTACGTGTATTATGAACATAGGGTTAAAATATTAGACCAAAATTCAAAATATTTTGTCGCAAGGGACTTTTTAATGACGTAACAAAAAACATACAAAATTTATCATAATTTCTAAACTGCTGGAGAAAAATGGTTTAAATTTAGGTTGTAACATGGTTACATTATACTACACCTATGGTGTAAATTTGAAAGAGCTAGCATTATTAGTTCAGAATTTGAAAATTTCAGTCATACATACCCTTAAGAAAGAGCAGAGCGCTTGCAGCTGCAATTCTAAGTCGCTTCATACTTGCTGCCAAAGCCTTACGCCACGTGTTTAATTCTTGCACTTTCTCGACATTCTGCTTCTCAATGAAGGTTAAGTTAAAGTTTGCCACCATTGCACATTTCATTATCAGATTTACAAATTCCAATTGGCAGTCAGGGTTTTCACAAAAGTCCAGTTCTGCAGTGTTTAATCTACAGAAATGAAGCAAACAACTTGCACAAGAGCCATGAGTCATGGACCACGACCTACCGTTTTAAATCAACTTTACTATCAAATTGCTGATTAAGCTCTGTGGGTCAGGTTATCACACATTCACTGCCGAGTCGTTTTATTCGCACAAATGCAGACTGGTTTCATATCACTCACATGCTACATTTCGGATTCAGCTAATTTGTACTTACACCGCCCATGGTGACATTTTAAATGGCCTAAATTATGGAAATAAATTAATACTAATCTTTAATCGTCTTAATTGAAAATAGATTTATAAATAGGTAATTTTTAATGTAAATTTATATTGAGGAATTAATCCTTAATGAATTAATCCTTTTAAATACATTACTCCGGTATATGGGTGATTTTTTATTAATTAGAGCCAACTGAAAAATTCAATGCTATGGCCGGGATTTGAACCACAGATCTATTGGTTTCCGTCCAGTCGCTCTGACCCTTGAGCTACCATGGTCAACGTGCCTTCCTGACATTTCTTCCTGGCAGTTGTCTCAAATATGAGAACCTTAAGTGGTCCACCGGGAAATATAATGAGTCAATTGGAGAATTTAATGTCAGGAAGGCACGTTGACCATGGTAGCTCAAGGGTCAGAGCGACTGGACGGAAACCAGTAGATCCGTGGTTCAAATCCCGGCCATGGCATTGAATTTTTCAGTTGGCTCTAATTAATTATAAATAGGTTCTTAAAATTCAAAGTGTGCTTTAGTTGCGTGATCTTTATACGTAATGCTGGTGTAAATTCGTACCAAAAGGGAGCAGTTGAGGTTAAATTAAAAAAGTTACTTCTATCATGTTCTACTTACCGGTAAGCTGTGTGCCTCTTCAGCTGTTGGACTGATGCTCTCAAAGTCGTCAAATCGACAGTCTTGAAGAATCCGATAGGACAAAACACGTTTCTGTAATTTAAAGAAACATTCATGTTAGCCTGAAAATAATGTGCGTACCAAAGGTGCTACTAAAACCTAGATTGTCCTACTTGGTCTAAAAGTGGATTATTCCAGATTGGTGAGTGTTAAAGAATAGCGGAATACTAGAGACTCATAACAGTCTCCCTACAGCATGTAATACAGCTCGGCATTGGGCGCAAGCTGTTGAGGGGATCCGTCCCCTTCAGCTGCCGTGGTGCGGACGCTGCGGACCCCTAGCACTCGTGGTACCTCTGACGTTATTAGAGGAACCTCGGGCCGAACATTCGAGCCCCTCCCTGATAGGGAGTTGTTCGGATTGGGTTGGACTCGAGGAGACAGTGGTTCCCGATACCCGTGGGTGATCGGATGATGATGTGTATAATGGCGCTGAACTTGTCATGGCAAAATCCAGATATAAAATTTCTAAAAAGCTATACAGCTGTAAATAAACCTATTAAAACTAAAGGAACATAAAATAAATCAATGAAAACCTACTATATATTTCATTCACTAAATCCTAAAGCCTAACCTCGAAAAGAATCTAAAAATCTTCTGCACTACTGTGTCATCGTCCGCTAGCATTTCCGCAAAGCTGGCCGGCAGCTGCAGAGACGTCCTAAGGTCTGCTAGGTGAAAACACTCTAGCAGCACGTGTCGTACAGATAACGCTTCTTTGCAAAACGGACACAGCGGAGCAGGCTCCTTTTTAAATAGAAAACTATGAGTAAAAAAACAGTGCCCAATACGTAACCGAGCCAAACTCACCTCCTCGCGACGAGATGACCGGCAGGAGGTAACCCAGGGAATGGGAAGTTCTTTGACAGATCTAAGTTTATTATTGCGGAGAGCGGACCACTCTTCCTGCCAGCAGGTTTGCACAGCTCTCCGCAATACGGCCCTAAAATCTTCCGATAACACAGATGGTACTCGAACCCTGGGCTTCATGGTAGCCGTCTTGGCTGCCAAATCCGCCATTTCATTCCCCCGCTAGCTTACGTGACCAGGGATCAATTCACACACCACGTTAACGCCCGAAGCGTGTGTACGTCTCCGGACGTGGTTGAGGGAAGCCATTAATATTCCCGCGTACTACCCAGCAGAGCTAGTAGAAGGTGTGGTAGATCACCAGGCGGCCTCACCGAGGTCATATCGGTAGCCTTCCCATTTTGGTGTTGGTGCGCGTAAGTGGCGTATCCACTTCCATACCGTCTTGAGTCCACAGGACCAGATGGGGGGGGGGGCTTGTTAGTCTCTAGGTCTTGCCCTATGGAAACCCCACGGAGGCGCCGAGCGCCCTTTTGGGACAGCTTGGTAACTCCCTGGTCGAAGGAGGCCCTACGGATCCAGGACTAATGGGAGTAGAACCTCTGACATTAACGTGTCACGATAAATGCAGCGGTAGAAAACCTTAGCCTAGTGACGTTTAGGCTAAGGTGCGTTGCAAAATGGTACAACCACCTGTGTGGTATTGGAAAGCATAGGCAAATATGTAACTGAAAACTTATACATATGATTCAGGCATTTCTTAGATATATTTTAACATGATGTAATGTATATGTGGGTCACGAACTGCACAGTGTCCAGAGCTCAGATATAAATCAACGCTTACCACATTTCTGATGTTGCAAAATGATGCAGCCTTCTCATCTCAGTGGCCAGTGTAGCAGCCTTGTTTGAGCACAATCTTGAAAGCACGATCACATATGCTTCTATAAGTTTCTGGAGCTTGGACACCTGCATATTAAGCAGATATGAGGGCAGCTTTCAACTCTGCGATATTTGAATACTGTTTGCCATCAGCATACACTGGGCGACACAATATGTCCCATAGGTTCTCTATGGGGTTCAGATCTGGCGAATTTGCAGGCCAGTCCATTTCTTGCACACCATTCTGTAGAAACCATTCCCAGGTGGAGTTTGCAGTGTGAATGTCTTCCCCAAAAGGGAAAAGATTAACATCCAGCAGGTCTTGGTAGTCAGTTGTTTTCATTCGACCCGAAGGGAAAGCAAGGTTTGTTGCGCCAAAATAACTAAACCCAGCCCAAAGCACTAATAAACCTCCTCTTTGCTGCCGTTTGGAAAATATATGTTCCTTCCGCAAATCATGCCAATAGTAAGCTGCTCCATCTGGTACATCTAAATTGAATTTTTGTTTTCATCACTGAACACTACTTGCTTCCATTGGGCTTTCCAGGTCACTTGTTCATTTACCCAGGATATCCGTCCTTCTTATGCATATCAGTAAGCCGAGGCTGCCGTTTCTTTTTATGAAGTTATTCTTCCTGACTCCAATTCGGGATAGCATAGATCTGTGCACGCGAATGTTTGGATCTTGAGCCAATCTTCCCAGGGATGTTCCATTTGCATTTGTTTTATCACACTTCTCTCCTGCCTGTGTGTAAATTTCTGTGGTCTTCCAGAAGTCTTCGTGTCATAATTCGTCCCAAGGCGCAAACAACTGTTCACAACGGAAGGAGATCTCTGAAATCTTCTTGCTATTTCTCTAGAGGACAAAACCTTCCTTGTTAAAAGCGATTATTTGCCTTTTCTCCTCACCTGATAACGCTGGACGACGTCCCATTTTCCTGAACGCTGAAATGGGGCCGAGTCCATAGAGTTGAGAATTATCTGACATCCATCTCAACAGATAAGGAAAATCCCCGAAAACCCTTATCTAGACATTCTCACTCTCGACCTCTTGAAGATACTATGCAAGAGATTCGGGCGCCCCAATTAAGCACATTATCCTTAAGTAAATAATTGGCAAGAAAACGCAGAATACCAAAAAGAGAGGTACACGTATCCCAAGTTTGAAGGGTGGATTCACATTCAGCAGCAATCGTACTTATTTATTTTCTTTTGAAAATCACAAGCTCATTAACTTATCAGTTTTCTCTCGTCGTTCATCTCTAATAAAGTTACGAGGGCTGTTCAATAAAGAATGATCACAATATTTTTTTTTTGACAAGGTACCTTTACTCATCCTCATAATTTTGATGTTCCTTCTCAAAATAGTCTCCCCTGAATGCGATGCACTTGTCCCAGCGTTTCTGCCAGTCTTCAAAGACATGCTGGAAACAATTTTTGAGAGATCCTTCAAAATCGCCTCCGCAGCCTTCACCACTGCTTCTGATGATGGGTAATGCCTCCCACGAAGGCGTTTCTTCAAGTTAGGAAATAGAAAAAAGTCACATATGGCTAAATCCGGACTATAGGGAGGGTGAGGAATGCACTTCACGTTGATTTTTGCAAGATATTCAGCAACATTGGCAATATGCGGCCGCGCATTATCGTGGTGCAGCATCCAGCCTGCTTCATGGAAATGTGTTGTTTTGCGCCTGATATGGACTTGCAATGTTTTCAGGACATACCTGTAGTATTGTCCAGTTACTGATGTGTGTGCAGCTACAACATGCCGATAAACCATTCCATGGATATCAAAGAATGAGATGACCATAACTTTCCCAGCAGAAGCAACCACTTTTGCTTTTTTGGGGGGTTGTGGATGAAGGAGATTTCCAAACTGAGCTTTGCTGCTTGCTCTCAGGATCAAAATGATGTAGCCAAGTTTCATCAGCAGTGATTACGTTTGAAATAAACTCCGGATCTTCCTCTAACATCAACTTTAACTGCGTGTTACCTTCATTGCAGCGGTAGGCTGTACTGAATATGTCTGAACTTGCCTGGTTCTCACAGGCGAGAAACAGGAGTACCAACAATGAAACTACTATGGCGTGTTTCATATTAAGCTAACAGAATATAATCAGATTGAATTTTAGTGCGAAAAGTTATGTCCGTAAAAAGAACTATGATCATTCTTTATTGAACAGCCCTCATATTTCTTATGCAGATGATACCACAATTCTTAATACTCTTTCTGTAAGTACCTTCAATTGGTCGAATACTTTGGATCAACTGTCTGACTGGTTTGGGGCAAATGGTCTGCATATCAACAAAGATAAAACACACAGTATTTTATTTAGTTTAAAATATAAACAGAGTCATGAGCAGAGGGTTCAACTACTTAGAATGGTTGGACAACAAGCTTTGTTGGAAATTCCACATAACAGAAATATGCAAGCAGTTGTCAAATGTTTTAGTTCTCTTAAGACGACTTAAAACGTGTTTTCGCTAATATTTTATTAAGTGTTTGTTATAGTTTAATTCACTGTCAGTTGAATTATGGCATTTTGCTATGGGGTAGCAGTGGAGAAGCCAGGCAGGTATTTTTGCTCCAGAAGAAGGCTCTTAGAATAATAAAAAATTGTGATTCTCGCCAACACTGTGGACCTATCTTTAAAGAATTTGGTGTTTTAACTGTAGCATCTCTGTATGTATTTGCTTGTTTGAACTTCATTCATCTTCAAAGGACAGATGAGGCACTTTTTTTTTATATACATGCTCATGATACTAGGGGTAGAATAATATAGTACCTCCTAAATTTCGCCTACAGAAATCTCTGGATTCTGAAGCAAGATTTCTCTGTTGGAAGCACAATGCTATCTCTTCTCGTGTGAGTTTTTGCAGCTATCAGTTTCTTCTGGTCACCAATTGTATCACCTTATTTTAAATAAGCGTTTTTTTTTTTTTAATTTTACGTCCTCCAACTTATAGTCATATCGGACGATGAATGAAATGGGTCAAATGATGCTCAATGCGTCCGGGGTCCATGGAGCTTAGAGTTACCCGACATTCGTTTTTCAAGATAAGGCAAAACCCTGGAAAAACCTTATCCAGGTAACTCACCCTGACCGAGATTCGAACTCTGGACCTTTTGAACGTGTGGCAGACACGCTACCATCTACGCTACCGAGGCGGGCATTTAAATAAGGGTCATGAGATCTCTCGTTTACAGACGTGGTTCAGAGTGAAACAAATGCAATTTTGGAGAAGTCCAATTTTGTAACAAATAATATAATTGTATTATCAGAATTACATTTTACTTGAACTTTCTTTCCTAGTCAATCATTGTAGGTTACCTTCAGCATATCGATAAATTCTTACTTATTTAAGGAGGGAAGGATATATAGATATATTTAGTAAGTTAGAGCGAGAAGGTTTTGCTTGGGCGAGAACAGGAGTGAGAAACTTGAAAGGTATAGGTCAAGAGAGGGAGCTAGATAAATGTCCATTGTGTGGAGAAGAGAATGTAGACTTCCATTGTATATTAAATTGTAGTCAAACAAAGATATGGAGAGAGCAGGCTTGGCTACGTAAATGGGACAATTTGGGGGGTGAAGTAGTAATTAGAAAAATGTCAGTAAAAGGGGAAAAGAACAGGAGAAATATAGGGAAATATTTTGGGAAAGTTAAAGAGAGATGGCTAAGAACAATTAAGAGAAAAATGTAGAGTGAGATAGGTGAAATGGCAGAAAGTGTAAAAAGGAGCAGAGGGCCTCCAATACACAAAAACCTAGGGTTAGGTGTATGGGGACTGAATTACTATTCAATGGTGGGCAACATAACATGATAGGATTTTCAGGATTTAGGAATATATGGCATATTTCAGTATGGATTTTATAATTGTAATCTTGATTTTGTATTTCCATTTGTTGATGTAAAAGGAAATAAATTACTAAATTACTAAATTACTTATTTAATAATTCCATTAATTACATAAAACTTGTTACTTCTGCACCTCTACTCATCACTAACAAGATTACAGAACATATATCTCCTTATTAAGATTATTGATTTTCCATCACTATGCAAAACTTTTCATCTTATTACATCAAGCAAGATTATTGATTTTCTTTTCCCTAGCAACCCTTCATCATTTTTTTATATTGTCATTTCATGGCCCACTAATACTCAGATCAGAAAACAAAACTCATTTCAAACAAACAAAAAAATCCCCTTACAATTCTCATCTGTACCTTGGAGTGAAATTATACAATAAATTACCCTCAAATCTAAGACAAATTGTAAATGCAAATTCTTTTAAAACTAGAGTTCAAAGTAGCCTTAATTTTCTTAATTTGTATAAATGTTGATTCATTTTAATGACCTGCTGACGAAACCTAATGCATTGTATGCCAAATGGTTAAATAAATTATTATTATTATTATTATTATTATTATTATTATTATTATTATTATTATTATTATTATTATTATTATTATTATTATTATTATTATTATTATTATTATTATTATTATTATTATTATTATTATTATTATTATTATTATTATTATTATTATTATTATTATTATTATTATTATTATTATTATTATTATTATTATTATTATTATTATTATTATTATTATTATTATTATTATTATTATTATTATTATTATTATTATTATTATTATTATTATTATTATTATTATTATATTTTTCCTGAACGAAGGAAAAAGAAGCTTTTAAAATAACCTTAGAAAACGTTATGATTTTTGCTTGCATTTACTTACAAACGCAAACAAATTTTTAATCTGTCCTAATTTTGGGGGGAAATCTATAACCTTCCCCATTTTAGGTACGAGCGCAACGATGTGCAAGTCTGATGTGATGTTGCTATATTACCAGAACAGTTGATAAGCTCTTAGGATTTTCTAGTTCTTGAAATATAGAATCTGTCAGATCCACCATGTTCAAGAAAGGAGGACACTGGTCTCTGGATAAAATCGCGAATCCAAAATCGCAGCAACGACTGTGATATAAAAATTGCCACATTCCAACATTTTTTTTTTGGGGGGGGGGGGGGGTTCAATGAAATCTACGCTAGTAGAGAGAGTGAAGTATTTAATAAGTAACTGCATATTTCAGGATTATAAGACTAGCCACGCATGTATTTTACAGTCAGTAAATGTTTATGAAACGAAATGGAGAAACCACATTTCAATACTGAACCCCCAAAAGTATTTCATTATAGGTCATTCTGTGGAAGAGATGTCTTGTAAATCAAAAAGACTTCCAAACCGAAACAAGTGAGAAGGCATAAACGACGTGCTGAATAAAAGAGGACTAATTTAATTTCCTATTGGTGAACATCTTAAGTTGTCAACACATCAATCATATGTTCTGAGCTCACTGAAAGGGGTACAGGATTTCAGCAGGTAGAAACTTGCAAGGGGTGCTTAATTTAAATTATTTTGAATTGTATAGCTTTATATTCTTGAGACCTCAAATTATTTGGCTCCGAACTAACGTAGCATGGTTCACTATTCTGCTGATAAATACCACAAGAGCTGTGAAAGTATTTCCGTGTGATATCATGTCAACAGGAAGATGTATTAATTATGTTAATATTACTCTAACTTTGGGTTTTCCTGATGATACAGCTTTTCTTGTAAACTTACAGTCTACTAAGTTGTATCAGTCCATATCTCACTAATGAGGTTGAAAGGGCGGAAACGTCGCAAGTTGGGGCACTGGTTTTTGTTTTTTGACATAAGTATGCCAGATTAAATGGTTGCGCACAACAAATTAACGTTAGAAACCTCCAGGCATGAAACTCTTGTAGCCTTTTACAGAGATGATTTTAAAATATTTTAATAGTAATTATCTTATTGCTTCATACGTCCTAGCTTATTGCCTCTACGACCAAGCACTTAAGATTCTCTCCAGAAAGATGGATGAATATGGTTCACATATTGCTTACATATAACAAAATATTTGAAACAGGTCCTACTTAAGCCAAGTAACTTCAACACGAGAAAACGGCCCGCCTCGGTAGCGTAGATGGTAGCGTGTCTGCCTCACGTTCATGAGGTCCCGAGTTCGAATCTCCCTAACGGCGAGTTACCTTGATAAATATTTTTCCGGGGTTTTCCTTTATGCTGATAGACGAATGTCGGGTAATTCTAAGCTCCATGGACCCCGGACTCATTTAGGGATCATTTCACCCATTTCATTCATTGTCCGATATGACTTAAGGTTGGAGGACGTAAATTGCAACAAGAGAGAGAGAGAGAGAGAGAGAGAGAGAGAGAGAGAGAGAGAGAGAGAGAGGGGGGGAAAGGGCGGAATATCTGCTAGCCTACAGTTCCATATTACAATGAAAAATATTCTCTGGGCCACATTGGCTGTTACTGTATGGTCGTGAAACAATTTCAAAGTACTTTGCCTATACCAGTTAGGATACAGCTTGTGTAAAACGTAACATTTCCCCACTCCTGAAGCAAAGATGCGCAAACTACTAATTCATTTATCTATATAATAAGAGCAGTAGGGGTCAGTGTTTCGCCTGCCGTGAAGTGGTAAGTATATGAGTTGCATATGTAACACCTCCCAGTTCTGGAAACACTTCTCTAGTGCGTTGCTCCCCCACCACTTTTCTCTTGCGCATATGGAATGGCATGACGTTTTACACAAGCTGTGTAAATTAAGGGTAGCCCTGTTTAGAAATCACGTTTATAGCCCTTGTTATCCTCAGTTATCTTCCATATTGTGAATTTTCAGAGCAACTCGGGCCGCGCCGTGGCTCAGTGGTTAGACCGCTTGGCTCTCACCAAGGCGGCCCGGGTTCGATCCCAGGCAACCGCAAAGTAGATTTGTTGTGGACAACACGGCACTGGGGCGGGTTTTCTCCGGGACCTCCGGTTTCCCCCGCCATCTCATTCCACCGGTGCTCCATATTCATCTCATGCACCATCAGTGTCACCGCCTGCGGTGCCGTATGTAGTAAAAGCGGGGGTTAAACACTACACATTTCATTTCAGAGCAACTCACAGTTGCAGTTCGACCTATTCGACAAAGACATTGCAAAATTTCTGAAACTTCATTCAATTCTGATTGCTTTTTCTAATCATATTAGTATTGATGATGATGATGATGATGATGATGATCATGATGATAGTTTGCGCTACAGGTCATGTAGGCCCTTGGCTTCCCTAATCACCCTCTTCCATTCTACTCGGTCCTCTTCTTTTCTTCTCCAGCCTTTAACCCCAACTTTCTCAAGTCATCTTCTACATCATCTACCCATCTTTTCCTGGGTCTTCCTCTTCTCCTTCTGCCATCCAGCTTTCCTATGAATATGTTCTTGACTACACTGGTTTCTGGCATTCTCTGCACGTGGCCAATCCACCTTATTCTTCCTTGTTTAATTTTCACTACTATATTTGGTTGTCCAAATAGAAACTGTAACTCCAAGTTAGTCGTCATTCTCCATCCGTCCAAGTCCCTTATCACTCCAAATATATTTCTCAGGATCTTCCTTTCCCACCGTAATAACCATTGTTCTTCTCTGGTTGTCAACACCCAGCTTTCTGAACCATACATTACTATTGGTCTCAGTACAGTTGTATATATTTTAATTTTAGTATTCCTACTGACGTTCCTTTATTTAAACATATTCTGCAAGGCATAGAAACATCTGTTACCACTTGCTATTCTTTCTTGAATTTCCACTGATGTTTTATTATCTACTGTTACTATAGACCCCAGGTATTTAAATTTTTCCACTCTTTGGTATTCTTTCTCATGTAATTTAACTGTAGGTTCTCTTCTTCTTGCATCCCCATCACCTCCCATCTTCATATACTTGGTTTTACTAACGTTCACTACCAATCCTAGATCTTGTACTTTCTCTTCCAACACTACATAACTTTCCTCAAGAGCTCTTATATTCCTTGCGAGAGTTGCCACATTGTCAGCATATGCCACTATTTGTACTGATCTGAAAGTATGGTTCCTCCAGGGTTTATGGGTAATTGTCGATTACTTTTTCCAGTGCTAAATTAAACAGTAGTGTGGATAGCACATCTCCTTGTCTCAAGCCCCTCTCCACGGTAGACATACCTGATAAATCTTGTTCCATTCTAACCCTGCATCTTGTCAATTCCATAGTCATTCTTGTCAATCTCACCGGTTTCCGTGGTATTCCGAACTCTCTCATTATCTGATAAATTTTAGCTCTATCCAGGCTATCATACACTTGTTTAAAATCTACATACAGCTCAAATCAACATACAAATCACATTTGTATTACTTTCTTGTAAACATTGATTCACTTTCTTATGACTGTTCCGTTTTTATCGCCCTATTCAACTTATATTTTATTCGTACGTAACTTTGTATATGTTAAGCTTTAACCTTAAATAAAGAAAGCTTTAAAATTAGTGCTGCTTTAGTTCTTCGATTGCATGTTATTGCTTAGTGTGTTTCTATAGCAAGAATTCAATATGGTGGCCGTGCTAGACTGCTAGTTTCTAGTTTAAAGCCGATCAGAAAATGCTATTTTAATATATCCAGCGCCGGAAAGCAATTTAAACCAGAAACACTTTGGGTTTTCAGTACTTATACACAAAAAGTGCTCATTAACAAAGATTTTCAACAACTTTGCAAAATAGTACTGTTCTAAAATGAAATAATTCCCAGTGGTCGAATATTTACTGGGGAAAATTGTTGCATAAAAGGTATGGAAGTCTTATTTAAGTAAAATAAGACCTGAAGCTTTCCTGGCACTTCCTTTTCGGGCAGCCAGCCAGATGAAAAGATTATTAGATATCAACGTTTCGGGAGTGTACATCTCTCCCATTATCAGGATATTTATAAAATGTTATAACCATAAATGAAATACTGGATATAACATAACTATAAACAAAGACAAAACACTATCAAAACTATCTATCTATCCGGGAGTGTACCGCATTCCCTGTGAATGTGGGACACCGTATATAGGACAAACCGGAAGGACCATCGCTACTAGAATAATCGAACATGAACGGAGCATTCGTTTAGTGCAACCTGAGAAGTCTGGGCTGGCAGAGCATTGTTTCGATAACGACCATAGAGCCAATTTTCGGGAGACGACCATCTTGGCAAAATGCAACAGTTACTGGGAGCGGAGAATTAAGGAGGCTTTGGCGATTTCCTCCGAAAGGAGCACGCTTAATCGTGATGCTGGATTTCAGTTCAGCTTCTCTGGAAACCGGCCTTAAAAATAGAAATCCGTCGGATTAAGAAGCAAAGATCAATACAGCTTGATAATCAAGTTAAGTAGTTACGTTTCTTTGACACAATTTTCTATACTCACGCCATATCCAGACCTGGCATTTAATTGACTGAAAACAGTCTTTTGTTAAGTAATGCGAATTTTGATAGTGTTTTGTCTTTATTTATAGTTGTGTTATATCCAGTATTTCATTTGTGGTTATAACATTTTATAAATATCCTGATGATGGGAAAGATGCACACTCCCGAAACGTTGATATCTAATCATCTTTTCGCCTGGCTTGGGTCCCGAGAAGAAAGTGAACTTATTTAAGTACTAACACAATTCCAAATACAGGTTCACGTGGAACACAGCCTTATTGCCCTCAAAATGAACAGTTACCTGGAAGACAATCCTGGCATCGTCATAAACTGCAAATAACTCCTCTATGACCGTTTCTTTAAACACAGGGAAAATTTTAGAAACTTTGCCATGTAGATGTCAACTGAATTGGTAGAATGTTCAATGTTCACCAAATATAATTACATAACAGAGGAAATACGTTCAAGTTGGCTTTGATTACTTTTAAGAAGCTTTTTTCTCACGATTTCCTATAATTATTCTATACCAGAATTTCAAAGGATCGAAATTTTTTAGAAAAAAATCCACCCGCGTAATTTTGTGAACAGTAATAGTAACAACACGTGCCCCTTAGGTATTCTTGCCCAATCGCAAAAACACTTATCAAATAACAATATGTCGTAATAGAAAGCAGTACTGCGTACTACACTTACTTCAAGCAAGACTTGACTTCCTTGACGACTGTAATTTTCAGTATTTTTGTAAGAACTCCGCTAGCCTTTAAAATATGGCTCCGTGTGTCACGTTTTGTTTATCGTAAACTTGACATAAAAAGCCGCTTTCCTTTTAAATTTCGCATCCATATAGCTCTCTGAAGGACGCAACCTCTGCTTTACCTGCGAGCACTTTCTCCCAGGTCGTGTTCAGCCCTGAAATAAACAGAGCTACTGTGCTTCTGGAAGTATTTCAATGTTAGGTACGCCGCCATTTTTAATACGTCTGTTTTGTTTCTTTAGCGATAGTGCATTGTTTGTTAAGGGAAATATAGTGGGCACTCGGAAGCAAAAACTATTGGCAATGCTTTCATTAAAGTTACCGTAAATAAAATTGGCCACTGAAACAAAAGAAAATGTTTAAATTTGACCAATCTTAACCGAATTACGGAGTTAAATCACCTAATCCCATTGTCACAGCGAAATGCATGTTTTCTTTGTCTCACATTACGTAATCGACATTCGTCTGTTTCAGGACTGCTCGAAAAGGTTAATTATTTATTTCATGATATAAATATACAGTGTCTGTTATCATCATATTATTTATGCCGAATTTAGGGGAACCATATTTAAGTTGCTATTTATCAAATAGTACTAATAAACAAATATTACTCAAGGATCTTAGCCTTCCAGACTTATCTCTATGTGCATTTATCGACATTCTTAGACCCAAAGTGGTCCAAGATGGTTCTCTTTAGTACTTGTACAACGAGGTCTACCCGAAAGTCCAAAGACTCCGGCCTCTATCAACCCGGGAGCGATGGAAACCCCGGGATTCTTTCCTTGGGGCAATACCTGAAGTCCAAAAAGCCCTCCCCCAATCTCAAGACGGGTGGAAGTGCATACGCCACGTACGCGTGTCAATCCCGCAGGGAAGACTATCGAATAACCTCGGTGGGGCCGCCTGGTGATTTGGCACACCTTCTACTAGCTCTTAAGGCTAGTACCCGGGACTTCTTAGGCAACCCTATGCCTCCTCCGGGCGGCCGAAGTCTGGCCGGAGGTAAAGTCTGTTTAGTTAACGCGTGTGCACGTCGGCTTCTGCCTTTGACGAACCCTTATAATCGTTTTACAACCCCCGACCCTTCTTCTCCCAGATCATTCTGCAATGTTGCCACCTTTCTCGATACGTCATGGGTGACGTACGAGGTTTCGTCTAAATAAATTATCTTATGTCCATTACTACGAAACTTCCTTAGTTTTGACACACACACACACACACACACACACACACACACACACACACACACACACACACACACACACACACACACACACACACACACATATCGTACTGCAAAACTTTCTTAGTTTTGGATTCCATAATAACCCTTAACTTATTCAAAGTGCGGTATTTGAAGCCCAGCTCCTTTAGGAGACCGCGCAAAGTGCAGCGCCCATAAGGAAAATCACAAATTTCTTGCAAATGTGCAACCAATTCGTCTAAGGTGGGCGCTCTCCCTTTTGCATAGAATCTACAAATTTCTCGACGAATTAAATCGCATTTGAAATTATCTACTTTAGAGAAACGTTTCCTTTTATTTTCACACTTGATCGGCGTCTTTGGTATTCCTTTCGTCACAATATTTCTTACTGTATTTCTGTGAATACCCAGAATTTATCATCAGGTTCATTGCACGACCCCTTACCAAGATTATTTTTCAGCAAATATTTAGATGTGTTCAAAACAAGCGCTTGAATTTGCTTAGAAACAGTTCCCATTATAACTTTATTTTTAAGGCTTTTCCAGTAATATAACTCGGCCCAGTTACTCACACTGTCTTCACTTTATTTTCACTTAACTGAAAGTAATCTACTACTTCATTTGCATTTACCACTGCATTTCCCTCCCACGGTCTCCACATTGTGACACACAACGAATTTCTGCACGTAATGAAACAGATCAACTGGAAGTTGGAACTTTGGCAACTGAGACTCCACGTGGAGTAGACATGCAACTGTCACTTCGAGAAAATCAGGGTTGCTATTGGTCCTCAACGACAGTGTTCCATTTCTGAAGTGTGGACATAGATTTATAACGGCCATTAGTGGGCAGGAGGCTCAGGTTCCTTTGACACTGAACTGCACATGCGTTAACTAAACAGACTTTACCCGATCTCCCGTGGGTGTCGGGAACACACTGCCCCCTCGAGTCCAACCCAATCCGAACAACTCCCCGACGGGAGGGGCTCGAATGTTCGGCTCGAGGTTCCTCTAGTAACGTCAGAGGTGCCACGAGTGCTAAGGGTCCGCAGCGCCCGCACCACAACAGCTGAAGGGGACGCATCCACTCCCCTTCGAGAATTCTCTTTAGTACTCAATAAAGTTATCTCCCAACTATGACTAGATGTATTCTTCTGCAGAATGGGTCTAAGAAACCAGAGCGCCAATACCGCGTGTCGTCAATGAAAGTGCGAAACTGCCGTCCCTTGGCTCCTATATCTATGCAACCCGCAGACTATTCTCCTGTTCAGAACTACTGATTGGAGACAAACAGGTGGTAAACCTGGCGAAAAAAGAACAAACGTGGCGGGCTTCAACGCAATATCTGCTAAAACTGCTTTACTACAATCTACGCGACAGCTTTACGTAGCTATATAAAACTGTTATAATTAAGAATCAAATGTTCAAATGGGCAGGAGCTTAAGAGCTCCGAGAGTTACCTGAGATTGGTCTTCTCACGATAAGGAAAAACCGCTAAAGAAAGAAAAGGATATTTGGGACGCCTTTAATAGGATTGGGGGATGGCTATACGTAGTGTTCTAATTCGGGGCCATCGATGTAAGCCCCTTCAGGGCTAAGAGAATGTTCTGTAACACATGTGTACTACCAATCAGAATTAGTATCCAGTAAACGGGGTTAAACATGGGTCGTACTAGCTTGTATTGTTCCCTAACTCCTAGCTACGCTCCTAGTTACCGGGTAGGTTGTACACCACTTTTCCACAACCAACTACACGTAACAATATGCCACAGTCAACATTCGGAATACATCCGCGCAATTAATTTTGTTTTTCATACAAAATTTAATACAGATTCTTTGCTCCATTTTTTGGAAAGATAAAAATGAACCAAAACACGTTCACGCAAAATAGCTGTCAACAATTCACTGAACATTCAAAATGGCCGAGCTTGTCAATATAAGCGAGGGACATGTGTACCAACATAACGCCACAGAACAATAGAAAATCGAATTATACGTAGCCCGAGAAAATTCAAAATTCGGGATACTTTTTGAACAAACCTCGTATTTTCGTATAACTAGAATTACTTAATCCTTATTTCAATACAAAGAAACTGAGTAAAAGGGTAAAGGCAGAACATTGAGGGAGACATCTCACGCAATGCGACCTCCACACAGATCAACTGCGGCTACCATAACACCATCCAAGAGGAAGATATGAGAGCGAACCTGCTCTTTCGGTAAGCTGTAGACGTTAAAATGGAATATTTTGGTTGCTCCGAAAGTTGATAGAGCAGATCAGAAAAGATCCGACCCTATGTTTATGCTGCATAGAGGAGGAGATGAGATCAATTTACCTCAAACAAGGCGGGTGGACGTTCTCGAAAAGCTGGCTACTAAATAATCCTTATAATTGTATGAAACTTAAATCGGACTTGAAAATTTGAATGCTCCGCTATGGCATTAGATTCAGCTATCCAAAACAGGTGACTAATATGAAAGAAAAATTATGAAACTCAGAATTAATGCATTTAACCTTCAACACCATACATATCCGCGATCACCGTAGATGTCAAAGGAGAACAAGTCAAAATTTGACAACTCCAGTGCTGCTAGGTTGCGTTGTTTTCCCTGACACGCCGATGTGAAGCGACACCTGTAGCCCGGCCTCTTCGCGGGTGGTCAGATGTCTACCCGCCGCAGTAACGAGACAGTGTGCGATGTTATAGTGGAGGCAGGTAGGCATGGTTCGAAGTGCAGGCTGAGCAAAGCTGTAAACACAAGAAGGCCAACGGCCTGCATGGCCACGCGAAAACACGTGGTATGCTGGTGTAGACCTTGAATTTTGGGTACCTAAAATAGGTCACAATGGACTCAAGTGCAACCCATTCTCAGAAACTATTAAGATGTGAAGTGCGCAGGATTTTGATTTACTTTTATCAATAAGTTTGAGTATTAGACAAAACAAGACTCGCAGCAGGCTGGCCTCATAGCTCAGGTCGGTAGAGCACCTGCCTGCCATGCGAGAGGTCCTGGGTTCGAATCCCGGCAGGGGTGGAGATTTTTCTCCAATCAAGATGACTCCCCATCTTCCCCAGAGTCTGGAAATATGAATATGGGTGTGTGTGTGATCTAATGATTAAAACCCAATGAATACGAGTTAACACCTTTGATAGAACGGCTGCCGATATGACCATTGCAGTTAAAGAAAATGGAAGAAAAAAATCACAGCTGCTGAAATAGTTTCTGAGAAAATTACTACATCACTAGTCCAACATTCCATAATAGCTAAACAAATTTGTTGGAAGTTGTTCTTTCACGCTAGCCATGTATTTGACAAAGTTTCGAAAGGTAGCCCCAGACTTGAAAAATTCAGTACCATAGCTGGGATTTGAACCACGGATCTACCGGTTCTTATCTTATCTATGAAGCCTGGGACTTGGAAACCAGGGAATCCGGTTCCGAACGTCGGATGTCTCATTGGAAATATGTACTCTACTTCAAGAGGTTACGCAGGAATCATATGCACATTCCACTTCCAGCATGATGGAGCTCTTGCGCATGATGTATTCACTTGGACGTCGTGACATTACCCAAATGGATTGGTGTACTGTTAAAGAGGTGGTCTATGGAAAGAAAGCACAAATTTTTGAAGAGCTGACTGGTTACACTTGAGAGGCCTGCCACGTTCAACGGTCTGTTCATGAAGCAGGTTCAACATAAAAGAAACTATACTAATTTGTGTTCAAATAATTCAAAATTAGCAGAAGTTACAGAAGTTAATTGCAAATATACTGTGAAGTGTAGCAGAATTCATAGCACAAGCTGGCAGATAGAACGGAAGTATTCCGTCTATGATTATAAAAATATATCACATTAAACAGGAAAGTCCAATTTATAAGACTGCACACACAAAAAGATTAAATATATAATTTTTTGGTGGTTTTCACAATTTAGCCTCCCCTTAAAGAGTCATGATGTCATCGGCGTCAGATTCAATGTTTAATTCATATCAGAATCCTTAAATATTTGATTATTGCTTTCTCTTAAACGAATAGAAAGCCCTAACGTTTAGAATTCCACATCTTATGGGAGCAAAGAAGCCATGAGGACGTCAAAATTGTGAATGGGATTATTATAATTTTCTTTTATATTCTGGTCCTTATATCTCTTTTTACACTGCTACCACATTTTCATAGAAAACAAAAACATAATTGCGGGGTGAGAATACAACTTTGTGTCAATCACGTGTAGCTGCAGATTCTAATATGGATTTACATCTTTAGAATCAGTTAATCGCCTAAAGTAAACAGAGAAAGTCTTGCAGTCCACCAGGATATAAGAGCTTAGAATTAAAGGGCAGAAAAGGATACTTTAGGCTAGGTTAGGAAATGGTACGAAGCCGAATAGAAGAGGAAGGTCCATGTTAGGGCTCAATAGACGATTAGGTTATGATAGGAAAATGGAGAAGTAGAGGACTAACTTATGTGATAAGAGAATAGATTATAAGAGAGCGGAGTAGGTTAGGTTAGGTTTTAGTTTAGCTACAGTCAGCAAGGAAAACGTTTACATTAAAATAACCTTGCATCAAACAACGTACATGTATACAGTTGCTACAGTATTTCTGGATTGGGAAGCTGCAGCGTCCGGTCCTTAGGGCTGGTTCTGATGTTCTGGGTCGCGATGTCCTCTCGCTGTTACCCTGCTAGAGTCGTCATATTAAAACCTCTAACCTGGGGCGCAGTATGGGACGGAGGTAGAATTGACTAAATAAGTAACACCTTTTCAAATATTCCGTTTTTAATTCTTTCAGAAATGAAGTTAAATAAGTCGCAACACAAAATTAATACAAGATTTCAGAAGGGTCGCTATTCCTTTTACAGTCACGTTTCACTCCTCGACGATGACTGCGCAGAATCACAGTTTTGCGATTTACACCCCGACTATAAAGGTAGAATGAACTTAACTCTAGTTTATTCAAAATTATTGAATCGCCCGTTGCTATGGCAATTCAATAAATTCTCACTGGTTTACGTCATCTTTTAGTTGCAGTTTTCATGGCCATATTTGGTAATCTTGATAATCTTTTCTTTCAATCACTTTTTTAAATAATTTAACATTTATTAAAAATTTAAACTAATATTATCTTCGTTAAACATATTAACAATATTTATTTTCCTTTGTTTCCACCTCTTCAATCACTGTTTTACCTTCAATTGTTATTTTTAATGTGGTTCCTTTTTTTTAAGTTGTAATTTACGTCCTCCAACGTTGTCATATCGGACTATGAATGAAATGGGTGAAATGATGCTCAAATGGGCCCAGGGTCCATGGAGCTTAGAGTTACCCAACATTCATCTTTTAGGATAAGGGAAAACCCCTAAAATAACCTTATCCAGGTAATTCACCCTGACCGAGATTCGAACTCGGGATCTCTTGAACGTGAGGCAGACATGTTACCATCCACGTTACCGAGGTGGGCAAACGTTCCCTTTCTGTTACAATTTTTAATAATTTCCAATTTAAATCTTTTCACAATAAATTTAAAATGGAAATAATCATTTCTTCCACACTAGCCGTGTGTAGGCTAAGGTTTGAATGAGTAGAGCCAGACTGAAAAAAAGAAAGGTCTACCGGGAAACATACGAGTCAGTTGGAGAATTTAATATCATGTCGGCATGTTGGCCATAGTAGCTCAGTGGGTTAAAGCAACTGCACAGAGAGCGGGAGATCCAAGTTTCAAATCTCGGCTATGGCATTGAATTTTTCAGTCTGGCTCTACTCATTCAAACTTAAAATGACAGAATTAAAATATTAAGAACGTTTTAGGGGTTCAGACCCATCCTTGAACAGTTTACATCACCCTGCTCTCTGTTTTAGAATTCCATAGATTGCCAATGGCCACAATTTTAAGATGCTATCATTTGAATTTCCTGTGAGTAACGTGTGAAGTCCTGGGCTGAATGACTTTTGTGTTGCTGGTATGCATTATATATAAATTTTGATTTGAATTGTAGAATATATTATTTAATATTTGGAGTACTTTGATATTAGAATGCTTTAGTTTAAACAAGAGAATTAGTGGTTGTGCTGTTTACCAGTACATAAGGTAGATTTAGAATTAGTTTGGTTTTTAAATAGTAGGTTATCCGATTAATTACACTGGGCAACAAAAAAATAATCTTTGAATGTTTCGAGCACTTCATGAGGCAATTCCTACTAATTTTGGGTTGAGAAAAGCAATTATGACATTAAAAGTTTTTATTAGCTCTAGTTTCTATGATATACACAAGGTGGAAGTATTACATATTAACGGATTGAGAGAAAAAGATACATTTTAATTACATACATGCTAACAACAATGAAAGTGGATTTGATTTTTTTAACTGGTAATTACATGCTAAGAGTTCTAAATTGCTGGAAAAATACTTCGCAGATAGTCGTGTCTGAAGAGAATCATGTGGTGGCCTATTGACTTCGTCGTCTTTTAGCTTGCCTCTTGTGATGGGGTTCCGCAGAATCCCTATACAAAGACCAACAGTAATCCGCAAGCATTACCTCATTCCAACGGCCCTGATATCTTTGTTCCATAACAGAAATGTCCTGATGGAATCTCTCCCCATGTTCATCACTAACAGCTCCACAACTAGGAGGGAAAAATGGATCTTAAGGGACATGTTGCATCCAAGATTACGGTATTTTTGCAGGAGCACTGTCACCAAATGCTTGTAGTTGTTATCTCTTTTGTTGCCTAAAAATCCATGAACAACACCCTTGAAGGCTTCCCAAGCTTCCTTTTCTTTCCGCTCCAAAATTTGGTCAAATGCAGAATGCTTTACAAGTTCCCTTATTTGTGGTCCGACAAAAATGCCTTCTTTAACTTTTGCATCACTTAATTTCCAAAATTTCTCTGTGATTGTGTTTTATTATTTGACAGGTGTGCCAACTCAAAAGAAAATCCCCCAAATTTAAAATCTTCACTATAAAATATGAAATGTCACTTTATCTTCAAAACAAGAGCTAAGCTATCATTTTTATGGTGAGTTTTGAATTTAGCAGATGGAAATACATGTAAATTCACTATTTTTTAAGCCCGAAACATTTTCATTGTTGCCCAGTGTTATTTACTGGATACCAGTAAAATACTAGTTTAGGTAGTTTTGTATTATTTCATTTAATATTTTTGTAATATGTAATCTTTATTTCCATTTCAATTACAAATTATTATTACATTTGTTCTGTAAGTTTCCTTGGAAATGAAAAACAGTAGGCTTAACCGATAGTCAACTCTTCAAATAGCAGGTCACTAGGTGATGGTTTTGACATTCCATTCTCTTTTCATGACCATAAAAATGAAGAACTACTTCTCATTTGAGAAAAGAATAAGTTGAAAATTTAATAATATGGAACATAAAGTGGCTATTAATTATACTTACATACTTATTATTACTCTGAATTGCTGGTTACCCTTGGGCCCAATAGACTCAAACTCTGTGGTTGTCGAGCTTATGGGTCCCTATTGGCAACTTATCTAAAATAACTTCATCTTCATTTTCGCCCGCCTCGGTAGCGTAGATGGTAGCGTGTCTGCCTCACGTTCAAGAGATGCCGAGTTCGAATCTCGGTCAGGGTGAGTTACCTGGATAAGGTTTTTCCGGGGTTTTCCTTTATCCTGATAGACGAATGTCGGGTAACTCTAAGCTCCATGAACCCCGGACTCATTTGAGCATCATTTCACCCATTTCATTCATCGTCCGATATGACTTAATGTTGGAGGTCGTAAATTGCATTAAAAAAAGTTCATTTTCGTCAACCATTTCGCTCTTACTTTGCCCAAAAAGTTCCCAATTTCAATTAAATTTTTCCTAGTTTCTACACTCATTTACTTCAATTTCTTGGTAGCCTTACCCATTCTTTTTTACCTATCTTCTCCCTACGCATCCTAGTTTCTTCACATTCTAAAAGCAAATGACATTCTTTATCGAGTCGAATAGTTCCGATAATTCTCGAATTCTTTCGATACAACACGAAAGTTGCAACATGTTTGGCGATGTTGCCGCATTTGTTTTTGTGATCTCAGATCAGTACTGAACGACGTTCATCTGATCTAACATCAACATTTTACAACGCACGCGGGTTCGTAAACTTAGTTCAATTTTTATTTTCTATTATAAATGAACTGCAGTTAGCGATTTTTATGCAACCGGGCCATATACTAAAGTTAATCTAGAAGGAGAAAACGCAGCACATGTGATATTTTAAAAGAATAGTCGTATGTGAGAAACGAGAATCCATGAAAAGACCATCGTGTCTAAATTGGCAGCAATCCATGGTAGTTTCGAAAGGGAGCAATCATCTGCCACAAACCAGATTCACATTTGCGATAAAACCTAAAATAGATGGTGAAGGCGCCGGAGCGGGACTGAGATAGTGACCTACCTCACTTTATTGTTGTGTATGACCTATCCAGTAACAACACGTATGATAAACCGTGTATTACGCGACCTTTGTAGCACTGCGTCACACTCTCTTGCACCACAAATGTTTTCATCTCTTGATAAAACTGTCTCATACGTGCTGCAGAGCGCTTTAAACGATGTTTAAATGTCTGGCTCAATGTGGATGTAAGCTAGCATTTCATTGTACTCTACTCACTCTAGTCTACTATCTACTTCATGTCAAGCGAGACAAAATTCTCATATTGCACAGTTCTTTTTGGCTAAACAGTTTAGGGAATGCAGTAAGTTTCAGGCGATTGTCGAAACAAAAGAGCAGTGCAATGTAATGGCTCTGAAAGTACGTTCTCTTTGAATGATCAAGGCAAAAAGAGTTCTGTTAACCCCAACTTCCCCCCCCCCTTTCCTTTCCTCTAGTCACTTTTGAAAAATAATTTTTACAAACTTTATTTCAAATTAATGGAAGTAAACATTTATAAGAATTGCAATCCGATTCTCTCTCCTCCCCCGCCCCCCCCCCCCCGCGAATGAAACGATGCTTAATTGAGTCCGTAGTCAAAAACCGAGCGGCCCATCTGTAGCTCGCCTTCGGGAGGTCCAGGTTCGATTCCCGTGGCCGAACTACCTGACCCATGTGTTTTCCGGGGATTTTCCAGGTCACCAGGTGAGTGCTGAGTAAGTTAATTACATACCCCAAATGTTCTGTTCCTCCATTTCATCTCCATTATGATTTCATATCATCTCTCATCCGGTGGTCTCTTTCAGGGTAGAAGTTGTCGGCGGGTATCTCGGCGCTCCGGTCTGCGTGACGGCCTGGTGGGTATTGGCCTGCCGGGAAGTTTCCCACTGGTCAATTGTAGGAAACCTGCCTTCTGCACTGTCGTGACTCCTTGGGACGGCCACTCTTTCGCCTCATCCTTCCTCGCGGGGATGTGTGTGTGTGTGTGTGTGTGCTTAACGCCCGCTTTTACTACATACGGCACCGCAGGCGATGACACTGATGATACATGAGATGAAGATGGAGCATCGGTGAAATGAGATGGCGGGGAAACCGGAGATCCCGGAGAAAACCCGCCCCAGCGCCGTGTTGTCCACCACAGATCTCACTTTGCGGTCACCTGGGATCGAACCCGGGCCGCCTTGGTGAGAGCCAAGCGGTCTAACCACTGAGCCACGGCGCGGCCCTCGCGGGGATGTCCCACTTGGTGCAAGACTGGAACTCAGTGCCGAATCCCCTCCGTAACGTAATCCAATCCAATCCGGAGACAAACCTTAGTTACCCGATATTCATCTTCTAGGACTAAGGAACACCCCGGAAAAAATATCTAGGTACATCACAGCGGTGGGAAAGTTCCTTCCTCCCACCCATTTTTATCCAGCCTTTAACTCCAATGGTCATATCGGCGGCCGTTCTCATTTGGAACATATCGAATACATGTTATTCGTTGGGTTTTAATCATTAATTCACGCAAACATTAGCACTCTTATATTTCCAGATTCTAGGGAAGATGGGGAATCATCTTGGTTGGAGAAAAATTCCCACCCCAGCCGAGAATCGAACCTGGGACCCCGCACACCGCAGGCAGGCGCTCTACCAACCGAGCTACGGGACCAGCCAGCGCCATTTTCTTGGCATGACCAGAACTTCAATAGCCATATCGGTTTTTCCTTTTAAAAAAAGCATTGCACGAACTCCAAAGTGGTCTATTACAAAATAAAGAAATAAAAAGTTTGATATTATATATTGACAAGATCAATGTAGTTTTTGTAGTAAAATTTTATGTATTATCTTTTACGGTTTACCAGTTATGGAAAACTCATTCAGAACGTAGGTATCTGAGCACATTTTCATAAAATTCAAGATAAACATTTCCTTATTATTATTCTTGTCCGTAGTAGTACCACTTTACAGCGATGTTAGGGGATTATTGTTCCTTTATCCCTTTAGGCTGACCTGAGGAACCGAAGCTCTGGTTGATACAGAACCAGGATGGGAGGTCCTATGCCTGGTGTGAGGGTGTAGGAGGGGGATTGGGCGAGTATGACGGCGAGATGAGTGATAGGAAAGATGATGGTGGAGCAATTGATGGAATGCTGGCGGGGGAAACCAGAGGACCGGAGAAAACCCGTCCCAGCGCCATGTTGTCCATCACAAATCTCACTTTGCGGTCGCCTAGGATCGAACCCGGGCCGCCTTGGTGAAAAATGAAATGTGTAGTGTTTAACGCCCGCTTTTACTACATACGGCACCGCAGGCGGTGACACTGATGATGCATGAGATGAAGATGGAGCACCGGTGGAATGACATGGCGGGGGAAACCGGAGGTCCCGGAGAAAACCCGCCCCAACGCCGTGTTGTCGACCACAAATCTCACTTTGCGGTCGCCTGGGAACGAACCCGGGCCGCCTTGGTGAGAGCCAAGCGGTCTAACTACTGAGCCACGGTGCGGCCTCCGCCTTGGTGAGAGCCAAGCGGTCTAACCAGTCAGCCATGGCGTGTCCCGGACATTTCCTTTGTCATAAAAATATCAATTTATAGTATTTAAATTAAAAAATAATCGAAAAACGTTCTGAGTAAGTAAATGTTCAATGTCTGAGGTGGAGGATTTCTTCCTTAGCAGTTAAATATCAATTTGCAATTTATTCCATCTTGTTTCTGAGTTAAGCTGTTCAACCAGACACACTTTTTTAAAATTTGTTATAGATTTACGGGGACCTAAATTACACATTTCCGATGAAATTTCGATATTATCTTTTGGATGAAATGTAATAGTTCTATTGTAGTAGTAAAGAGAGTAAAAAGTACATTCAAGTAAGAGGAACTTTTGGGGGGGGGGGGGGGGAGGGACGCGTATAAACACAGAAATAGAGCAATAAACATCTGTGGAAAAGAACGAGCTTTTAAATTTTACGTTCTCCAAGGAAATGATGCTCAAATAAGCCCGATGTTCACCTTTCAGGATAAGGTAAAACTTCGAGAGAGAAAAAAAAACACTATCCAGAAATTCACCCTAACTGAGATTCGAACTCGAGGCCTTTTTAACGTGACTCAGACACGATACCACCTACGCTAGAGGCTGGCTACACAGACTTTGTTGATAAACCCTATTATGTATAGTGAATTATTGAAACTACACTTCTAAAAAAATGAAATGTTTTATATCGTGTCTTAGGGAAGTAATGAGATCAGACTAGACACATGCTTCTAGGCAGCCAAGCAGTAGGGAGGGGAGCCAGGCAGCTTCTTTGTTAACTGGCCTCATCAGGAAGAATGTACGGTCGTCCTTGCCGCTAGTGTCAGGTTGTTGGGGGTGACAAGGGAGCTCGGAAAAGTTGACCGACATAGAAAACAATGCAAACAAGCAACACATTATGCAGGTAAGCTGCGGCTATGTCTGCCGCCTGGCGACCCGACCGCATACTTGGCATTCCCTGACGTTCCATCCTTCCTTCCTTCCTTCCTTCTCACCCGGGCGGCCAGCTTCTGGCCAGGTAGAAACTCTAGCTGTAGTGACTTACCGGCTCTTCTTCACCTTATCATCATAACACTGGAGTAACCTCCCGAACGGGTCTCTCACAGCTCCTACAACTGGATAGCAATGTGTTAGTTCTCTATTGTTTGCCTTCTTTGTTAATTAATCCATCCTGTCTACTCTTGATAAACAAGGCAAAGCGTACTGGAAAATATGCGAACATAGTTATTTACGTAAGTTTATCGCACATGCACGGCGAGTTCAGAGACTGCACACTGTTCAGATGCAATCATGCCATACATCGGAAGGCGCAAGAAATTACTGAATAAGTTATTTTACATATTTCATGTTTTGAAAAGAGAGAGAGAAAGTTAAAGCAATTGTAATGCTTAATGAAATGGATAAAATGTAAGGTAGGTAATGGTGTAACCATGACAACCTGATAAGAAAAGAAGTTGTTTGGAGGTGTGTCCGTAAAATAAGGCCTCCAATTTTATTAATATAAAAAACATGAATTGATGTTACATTGCTGGAAAAGCGGAACTTACAGCTATTTTTCAACGTAATCACCATTGCGATCGATGCACTTTTGCATGCGCTGTGGCAGTTTTTGTATACCCTTGTCATAGCACTCTTCCGCCAAGTTGCGCAGGTGGCGCTCAATCTCGGTTTTCAAATCATCGTCGGTCTGGAAATGTGTTCCACCCAGGCGTGACTTCAACTCAGGAAACAAATGATAATCACTAGGTGCTAAGTCTGCACTGTAGGGGGGATGGGTAAGGATGTCCAATTTGGGGACCCACCTCGCACACACCTTGCGATAATGCAAATGTTCGGTCAAAATCTTGTCAATCGTAGTCTTACTGAGCTCAGGGATAAGTTCGCACAGCTCGCGAACTGTCACACGCCGATCTTTAAGCATTTCTTGCTCAACTTTGGCAATTGTTTCGGCTGAAACCTTAGGCCGACCAGAACGCTGTTCGTCATGGACGTCTGTACGTCCGTCTTTGAACTCTCTGACCACTTTCGCACGTTTTTGACGTCCATACACTGTCACCCATAGATTTCGCATAACTGACGATGAATTTCAGTGAGGGTAGTTCCCTTGGCACTCAAATAACGGATCACTGCACGCAACTTGCACTTGGCGGCGAAAGTGATAGGAAGCTCCATAGCAAACGGCTGCCCAGCCAAAACTAATGGTTACAACGGGTTCGCTGTGGTGAGGATTTGAAGGGGTGAAACCAAGCTACACGCCAGTGTTGCCGGATCTCTCGTAATAGCGTTCCTCACGGCTCCAGCGCCTTGGAGACCTTATTTTACGGACACGCCACGTAAATGTGTAAATATATATTTACGTCCTTCAACGTTGTCATATCGGACGATGAGTGGAATGTATGAAACGATGCTCAAATGAGCCCAGGGTCCATAGACCTTAGTTACCCGACATTCGTCTTACAGGATAAGGGAAAACCCTGGAAAAACCTTAAGGGTTTGTTTAGCCTCATGTTCATTGTTTGAAATATATTTACGTTGGTACATATTTTTGCATTAATAATCAGTAAGGTTAGTTTCATTATGCATCCATGTTGCATAACAATTGTCTAACCTTTAATATCAGACACGCAGCTACCAAGTGCTCCATTTGTTTCCTCACCAACTGTTGCCAAATTAATAATACAGTTGAACCTAAATTATACGTATATTATAAGGGAAAGAGGAAAGATAACTTATAAATCAAAATGAGGTTTTGATAATACATCATTTTTTAAAGTATTAGCGTGGGCCAGTAAAGACATGTACGAAGCAAACTTTTCTTAGAAATTGGTGTCGCTTTAGATTATTCAGTTGCAGAAAATATTGAACGAGAGTTTTTCCATTACAACTTTTCATATAATGCCTACACAAGCCCGCGTTCAAGTGCTCCAGAGTTCTTTAAGGCTGATGACTAACATAGCGTGTATCAGGAATTCATAAGTCGGAAGCAAATAAGGTTTTGGTTTTGTGTTTAAGTGCCACCTCCCCTATGAATTTTAATCTCCGATCTAGCGTATAAAATTTTGTTTGATTAAAAGCAACTGAGAACTGAAAGACTATACAGCTGTCCAATTTCAAACACCAGATACCGAATATTATCTTTACTTCTCATTTGTTGCCACGATACGGTTGCGCCGAAAGACGTCTATGAGCTAACGTGTTTGTCTTTTGTTTCCGCGGCCGAAAGCCGCCTCGCTCAGCTTGCGACTTTGTCAGCAGTGATAAAGAAAATGCGTTTCGAGTTTCAAGATAGCGTATTCCGCATGCACATTTAATTACGTATAACTCAGTTGTATTTCACTGTAATTTAAGACAGTAAAACCTGCCTAAAGAGACCTGTATGTCGGAAACCTGGAACAACTGAAAATAGCTATTTCCCATGTAAAATTGTACTTTTAAATTGTCTTTTAAATACCATTATTTTTTATTTTCTGCTGTTTATTCTTAGTCCCCAGTAGGCGCAAAACCTATGGATTGCCTCAGTTGATTTTTGTAGACCTACTACGGAAATTGCTCCTAACGTTAAATCATCCGCAAACAATAAACCAGAGATCTCTTAGTTCATTATTATTGGGCAATGGGCATAAATATAATACATAATATATACATATATATATCAGCGTATTATTTACACCTCATTCTATATTACCTATTCCTTCACTATAAACCTGTTCGACTAACGCTTCTGTAATATCTTTGAATTCAAACATAACCCTCTGTAAGACGTAAACCTGTCTAAACGGAAAATAAATGCCGAAACAATAGCGTTCCGTTTTAGAGAGGTTTTACTTTACATATAACTGGAGGTACTTATAAATAACGTTCTATTAACATGTTCTTATATTACATTTTCTTCCGGGACTTGCAAATATATTTACGTATAAATACGAATTACGCGTAACTGGTTACGTATAAAGCAGATTCAACTGTCTTTTACTCTTCTAATAAACAAGATTAGAAACAAATGCAGCTCTGGTCATTCAAGTTCGATACTTCTCAACGCTCTGGAAATTAATTGTTGTTTCACACTGGTCGTGTGTAGGCTAAAGTATGGAAAGATAGAGTCAGACTGAAAAATTCAATGCCATAGCCGGGATTTGAACCACGGATGTACTGGTTGCCGTCCAACTGCTCTAAACCTTCAGCTACTATGGCCAACGTGCCGACATGACATTAAATTCTCCAACTGACTCGTGTTTTTCCCGGTAAACCACTTAGGAGTTCTCATAAACACGATAAATTTCCAACAATTGACCTAATAGTGGTTAACTATAAAGCCCGGGCCTTAAAGTACTTACAGCATAGTAAGTCGCCATTAAGGTAGTTGTCTTTTTGTGTAATTTATATATATAAGGGCACTCAGCTACGGCGGTTATCAGCGCCCTTTAAAAAACTAGTCATGGCAAAAACCAGATATAAAACTTTCTAAAAACTATACAAGTGTAACAAAACCTATTAAAAATACACGTACATAAAAACATCAATCAAAACCTACTAAAAATTTCGTTTACTAAATCCTAAACTCTAAACTAGACAAGAATCTAAAAACCTTCTCCACGGGTCTCCATGCACGGCCTACACGTGGGTGGGCCTGTTGACCGTCTCCCTCAACCACGAAGAGGAGCCCACACGAGGGAGACTGTTGGCTCGGGACCCCGGGTGCTCCAAACCCATACCTACCGAAGTAGGCCCCTGGGGGGATGAATGGAATGGGTGAAATTATGCTCAAATGAGTCCATGGTCCGTGGAGCTTAGAGTTACCCGACATTCGTCTTTCAGGATAAGGGAAAACCCCGGAAAAACCTTACCCAGGTAACTCACACAGACCGAGATCCGAACTCGGAACCTTTTGAACGTGAGGCAGGCACGCTACCACCACCCTACCAAGGGGGGCAAGTTGTTTCATGTGTTTATGAGAACTGCTAGTGGTTTACCGGGAAAAACACGAGTCAATTGGAGAATTTAATGCCATGTCGGCACGTTGGCCATAGCAGCTCGAGGGTTAGAGCGGCTGGACGGCAACCAGAAGATCCGTGGTTAAAATCCCGGCTATGGCATTGCATTTTTCAGTCTGACTATCTTTCCACTCTCAACGTTAAGTCATATCGGACGATGAGTGAAATAGGTGAAATGCTGCTCAAATAAACTCAGCTTTCATAGAAATTCGCCTTTCAGGATAAGGAAAACCCCTGGGAGAAACCTTATCCAGCTAACTCACTCTGACCGAGTTTCGAATATTATCAATATATCGTATCAACCACTTGTTTCAGTATTCCATCCCTTTTCCCAATAATTATTATCAATTCTTTTAGTTTTCTGGTTGCAAGAAGTGATATTTACGGAAAAGTTTTTATTATGTAATTGATATTACGCCTTTGCAGTTGAGTAAATCAGTTATTTTGGAATAATTCCCGTTGTACACATGGATCACACTAGGAAATTAGTACTTATTCCAAAATAAGGCTTTATAGCTCACATTCCATGACTTGTGTCAGAAAAAATTGTGTCACTCTAGTTGGTTACAGTTACTTTAGTTATTAGTGGGTCTGTTTGTCTATATGACTTTCTGGCCCTTCCTAGTGCAGATCTGTGATATGCGTAATGTAGAAGGAATGTAAGGCACATACATAAGACGTTGACTCATTGCCAGTATGATTCGAATTTCGACCTTTGCGTACGACATTGACTGTACCATCCCGGCGCTAGGTGACTCAAGACCATCTCACTGAGTTTGCTTCCGCGTGACGGACAGGAAATAGCCCAAGTATTACGCGGGCCACCAAGGTCCAGGAGACACTCATCGTAAGCGAACGCGGGAAGGAACTGGTTCCACGGCGAAACGGCACCCAAAATCATCATTCCTTCATTTTATTATACCTTCCGCCTCCTTTCTTTCCTTATTTGAACCTACTACGTTACCGTACAAATTAAGATTCGCAGATGTTAATGAAGGTCGTTCAGTAATAACCGATGAAGTCAGTGTTGGCCATTTTAGGTGATAAGCTCTGCAGCAGAGATAGGTTCATTCTCGTGAATAGCCAGTAGGAATCCCAACAAGTGTTCGCTTTTCTTATTTATTTACTGATGAACAAAAGAAGGGGGAAGCAATTACATTGTTCATAACTACAAGAAAATCCGACAAACAGAAATGCTAAAAGGAATTAACTAATATTATTATGGAATGATTGTTACAAAATAACAATAAATACAAACAAAACATAAAGAAATTACATACATAAACACAAAACGTATTTGATAGAGTCAACATGAAAAATTCAATGCCACGACCGGGATTTGAACCACGGATCTCCTGGTTTCCGTCCAGTCACTCTTAAACTTTGAGCTACCATGGCCAACGTGCCGTCCTGACATTAAATTCTCCAGCTGACTCGCATATTTCCCCCGTAGACAACTAGGGGCTCTCGCATCCGAGATACACCGTTTGTGGCGACTTACTATCGTAAGTACTTGAGTCCCAGGCTTCATCATTTAACTCTTATTATTTTATTTAATTGATGAAAATTAATCATTTCTCCTCACTAGTCGTATATTGGCTAAGGTTTTTGATAGATAGAGTCAACATGAAAAATTCAATGCCATGGCCGGGATTTGAACCATGGATCTGCTGGTTTCCTTCCTGGGACTTAAGTACTTACAATAGTAAGTCGCCACAAACGGTGTATCTCGAATGCGAGAGCCCCTAGTGGTCTACCGGGGAAATATACGAGTCAACTGGAGAATTTAATGTCAGGACGGCACGATGGCCATGGTAGCTCAAAGGTTAAGAGCGACTGGACGGAAACCAGGAGATCCGTGGTTCAAATCCCGGCCATGACATTGACTTTTTCATGTTGACTCTATCAAAAACCTTAGCCTATATACAGCTAGTGTGGAGAAATGATTAATTTCCATCAATTAACTAAAACAAAATGTGTTATTTTTTATGTATTACTTTATGGCATCTTTTAGTGATCTGTTATATAATATTTTGAATTCTTCCTACAAGTTCCTATTTACAATATGTTATACACATTACATATATGTTTTACTTAACCTGCCTGGTGCCACATTTACACTAGCACCCAGGCCTTGAAGCACTGCTGAGTAGCATAGCATCCACTCCGTCATTTACCCGCCTCGGTAACGTAGATGGTAGTGCTCTATCTCACGTTCAAGGGGTCCCGAGCCCGAATCTCGGTCACGTGAGATCGGACAAGGGTTTTCTTCCGGAGTTTTCCCATATCCCAAAAGATTAATTGTAACTCTAAGCTCTAAGGCCCCTGGACTCATTACAGCATCATTTCACTCATTTCATTCTCGTCCGAAATGTGTTAACGTTGGATGATGTAAATTCAAGGACACAAAAATACTCCATTATCTAGTAATTCCTAGCTTTCTCCCTCTTGTCCCAGCATTTTAACTTTTACAATCTTTACTATTCTCATCCCCCCCCTTTTTTTAAGCTTTTCAAAAGAACTTTCTCGTATTCCTATTTCTTTAGTTTTTCTTCTCGTAGCGATTCTTTAGCTATCAACTCGTTTCGCTTTTTTTTTGGGGGGGGGGGGCCCTTGTTCCATTTTTTATACCTCGCCTTTAACTACTATGGTCATATCGGCGGGCGTTCTCCTTTGGAACATACCGAAGGTGTTAACTCGTTATCTTTGATTTTTAGTCATTACATCACGCACACATTCACATTCTCATTCATACTTCCAGACTCTGGTGAAGATGGGGAATTATCTTGGTGGGAGAAAAATCCCCACCCCCACCGCCGGGAATCGAACCCGGTACCCCTAGCACGGTAGGCAGGTGTTCTACCGACTGAGCTACGGGGCCAGCCCATTTTCGCATCTTTTACCGCTTGTGCTCTCATTCATTCTGTCCCCAGATGCTAGTTTGTCTGCACTCTGTCAAAATATTATCTGTACTTTCAGTATTTCTACATAATTCACGTATCTTAGCCCTCTGAAGTACGTTGATGTCATTCTTCTCTATTCCCTCTGCTGGCTGTTTCACTAGTCTTCTTCCCCATTCTCTCTTTAATATCCTTAATGATTTTCTATTTTCTAGCCCTCCCCATATCTGGTCGTTCCACATCATTCTGTTAAATATTATTACCATTATTATTATTATTATTATTATTATTATTATTATTATTATTATTATTATTATTATTATTATTATTATTATTATTATTATTATTATTATTATTATTATTATTATTATTATTATTATTATTATTATTATTATTATTATTATACACATCATTAAAAGGAAATGATTTTCTGTATTTCTTATTGCACTCTTAAAAACATAAGAAGAAAACATTCACTAGTTAAAAAAATGAGCACATTTAAAAAATACGTAATGAAAAATCGCCAAGTTCAAGTTGCTTATATTTATTTTGCCTGCACCAAATGAATTTCTACTTTCTCTGCCAAATACATAGGAGACAGTAGATACAGAGTAGTAGGGATGAGTAGCAACTGTAGTGGGGACAGTGCACCTATCGCCACAATGCGTCCCACACGTAAGATTAGGAGAGGGGAGGGCGCTGCAAAAGGTGTCTAAAAACAAATTTCATTCTCGAAGCCAGTTTTGCAGCTCTTATAAGCTAAGTTGTAATTCTTAGTATGGTAGTAAATCTCCACGCTTTTGTTGGATCTTAAATAGTACATAGACATTTGGAACAAAACCCTGTTCTCTTCCAGCAGGCATGATAAACAACTGTCGGCCTTTCAATACCGCTGCAGAGTCCCTGTAACGTATTTCACTTCAGGCATATGGTCCAGTATGTACTGTATTTATATAAGTTTCATCCATATAAGCTATATAAACTTCACTTCGATGTCTCCGAATATTTCGTAAATACTTAAGCCTTTCTGCACGTATGGTGCGATGTTCGATTAAAATTTGTCTGTCACGCTTAGTGCTTTGTTTTCTCCCCCCCCCCCCCCCCATATAATCCTAGCTTCAAAAAAACTCTTCTTAATGTTCAGACACTGCCTTGGAAGTCAGTAGAATTTTTAGCTTCATAAGCACTTTCTTCAAAGTTGGTCTTTGTTTTTCTGTGCTTTAAAAATTATTCATAGTTCGCCTAACTACTTCTGAATTAAAACATCCAAATTAGATTTTGTGCATGTTCTTAATCTTTGTTTACTGGGAATAGAGAAGGACGTTGTTGCACTAGAACCAATGACTTTTCTTTCCTTAATAACTCTCCTAAACTGCTTTCAGGCACAACTGTTGCTTCAGATGCCCTTCCCCAGAATTTTATAGCTGACCCAGACCATTGTTCCTTTTTTATAAATCTATGGATATTGATTATTACTTCTCGTGCTTTTAAATGTAGCACTTTATTTCTTAATGTGCTGCTAGGAGGCGTCATTTATAAATGCTCTCTTGGAACCAGGAGACAAGCACATTTTGAAACAAGCTGTAGTGTTACCGAGTAGCTCTGCACGTGTTTAGGTGCTCGCAACTGGTACGCAACTCACCTGCCCTCCCCTCCAGTTGCAACCGTTCTGAGGTGGACTCGTCCAGATACCACTGCGCATCGCTCTGCACTTTTTAAGATAAAAAAATGCATCTGTACTTCGTTCCATCATAAAATCGATATAGATATTTCAACAATAATACAAGTTTTGAGACAACAAATTTTTTTATGGCCTGCATTGGGATATAATCTGTTACTATTAGGGATTATGTCCTTTTATAATAACTGAATTTATTTAGTTTCTCCCTTCTAGCTGCTGATGAATGAGATGAATGGTAAATCTGTTTATGTCTGACAGTTTTTATTAAAATAATACATTTTTTCCTTTTCAAAATATCAAATTTATCGTGTCCGGGCATTTATTCTTTTAAAGCGAGTTGATATTATTAACAATATTTCTTACTTGTGAAAGTGGCTGTATATTTTATTTGAAATATCACTTTTCCATTTGGCTGCCTCCTGATTGAAAGGCCTACTCGATGAGAATCTGGATACAGCATCTCCACTTCAGTGTTTAATTGTCCGTGAAGGTAAATACACCAGTACACAGTATACTAAGAAACCACAATGCAGAGGTTCTTTGCCAATAACATCTTGATGGGACAACTGTATTCTGTTTCCTGTGGCAAGCAAATAAAAATAAACGTTTTATGTTGTTTACAATAACCCGGAGTGTACTCCCATTGGCTGCAAAACTCAAAACAAAGGCCGTGTATCACTTGGGATAAGAATAATTGATCTGAATTTCGAAAGATGCGTGATGCTGACTTGATTCTGGATTAGCCTTCTCTTGGAGGGTCCTGGTTTAATTCCTAGGGAGGAAGTGATCTCTGAACACGTGGAATTGTTAGACCTCTGTGCATCTCTATCGACTGGCCTGCGATCTATAGCCTCCAGCAATTTGTTCACTGGTCACTCATACTCATTCATTCAAACTTCGTTTCCTTAATCATCGTACAATCACATACAAAAAGTATTGCTGATATAAGGACGTGGCAGTCTCGGTATTCAAAAATTGACCAGGCCCTGCTTCTATCAGTGCCAACCTAGTTTTAGCTGAACCACTTATATGACTCATGCACAACCCTACCAAACAGAGATCGTTGCCATATCAATGTTACAGGGAGCTGGCATTTGTTTTAAAGTGGATCGAAAATAAAAAGAACCATCTCAGTTTTCTCTCCCGAAGCCAAGGAAAACATTCACAAAATGTCGAATAGTTCCTGCATAATACAGGGGGACCCAAAAGAAACCGGATTGTTGTCATAAAAACTTTATTGATGAACCTTTTTACAAAATTACTTCAGTCACCTTCAAAATACTCTCCATTACATGCGATAAACCTGTCAAGTCTCTTTCCCACTGTTGGAAGCATGTTTGGAACTCTTCAAGTTTGATATTGTCCAGTGCCCTTTGCGAAGCTGTTTTTACCGCCTCCACATCACCATGATGCTCCCCTTTTAGCGTTTTTTTCATTCGTGGAAATAGGAAAAGGTCGCACGGGGCTAGGTCTGGCGAATACGGAGCGTGGGGAACGACAGACCACCTCTGAGATGCCAAATAGTGTGTCACTCGTAAGACCGTGTGTGCTGGAGCGTTGTCGTGTTGCAGAAACCAGTCACCTGATCGCCAAAGTTCCGGGCGTTTCCTCCTCACATCCTCTCGCAGACGCCTTAAAACATCCAAGTAAAAGTGCTGGTTAACAGTCTGGTCAGGGGGCACGAATTCCCGATGCACAATTCCACGAACATCAAAAAAGACAATGTTCATCGTCTTCACATTTGACCTCACTTGCCTTGCTTGTTTTGGTCTGGGAGAGTTGGGAGTCCTCCACTGGCTTGACGCTTGTTTGGTTTCTGGGTCACACCCGTAACACCAACTCTCATCCCCTGTAACGACTTTGCTCCTGAAGTTTGGATCACGTGCAATCTCTGTTTTCAAGTCCTGACACACATTCATGCGGATGGTTTCGTGCTCCTGTGTGAGAAGACGTGGAACAAATTTAGCAGCAAGACGTCTTATGTCAAATCCTCAGCAAATCCTCCCTCAAAATCGCTGGCACGAGCTCCAATTGATTCCTGTCGCTGCTGAAATTTGGTCGATCGTTTGGCGATCCAACGATCCTCGTTGATCTTTTGGTTGACCTTTTCAATGTTCTGCTCATTTCGCGATGTTGATGGGCTTCCAGAACGAGCTTGGTCTTCAACACACATCTGACCACGTTTAAAGCACCCAAACCACGCGAAAATCTGTGTGCGGCTCATAGCGTCCTCCTGGAAAGCTTCCTGAAACATTTGGTGTCTCTCCGTTGCAGTTTTTTAAGCAGGAAACAAAATTTCACACACTCTTTGTTCTTTTAAAGTTGCCATAACGACTTCGCAGAGGTAACCCGCCATCAGTCAGAGAAACACAATACCACACTTGCACGTTAAGCTCAACACTGACGCCGTCTGCACAGCTGTTTCATGATGATCTTACTAAGACCATCTAGCGTGAGAACCCTGCACTACGTCTACGAGTGGCAGCGCCCTCGGAGTCCGGTTTCTTTTGGGCCCCCCCCCCCTCGTATATCGTCTAATATTTTAACTTTTGCTGTTGGAGGCACCAATCTCTAGGGGAACCCCCCGCCCCCCGCCTAAGTGCAGCCGATTTTCTCTTTGCTTTTATCTTTTATAATCCACGCCCCAAGGGACCAGTGGCCTTATTATTAATGGGGTGGAAGCTGAGACACAGGATGTTTTTTCCGATGTATTTTCACTATAAAAATCTCAGCTCACTCTGCAACATTTGTGTAACCTTTGATTTATTACCAAGGACAAAAAAAAAAAATAATAGTTTTGCCTAATATTTGGGCTCTTTAAGAGATATACCTGCTCTTGCTCATTTAAAGGTTATTTTCTATGTTTCCTGAGTAACTACTTTAAATATAAGTACAACTTTGGGAGAGTATAATAAACAATTGGAAAATTACATTACACTATTTACATCTCAGAGAAAATGTTCAAAGTGTCCTCCTCCAGCATCTATACATGTTTCCAATCGTCTCACAATATTCTCTGAAGTTTTACGGAGATGATATGGAATTGAGAGAAGGTTATTTCCAGCAAGATGGAGCAACGTGTCATACATCTAATGACACCATGGAACTTGTAACAGTTTTTTTAATAATCGAATAATCTCAAAAGGTCTGTGGTCCCCAAGATCCCATGACCTAACCTCACCGGATTTTTTCTTGTGGGGGTATCTAAAAATAGAGTGTACAAGAATAGGCCACGGACAATTGATGTTCTCAAGGAATCCATTCGAACCGAAATAAGTAACATTGGCGAGGATACCGTCCGTAAAACTTCAAAGAATATGGTGAGACGAGTGCAAACATGTATAGATGCTGGTGGAGGACACTTACAACATTTTCACTGAGATGTAAATAGTGTAATGTAATCTATCAATTGTGTATTAAATTCTCCCAAAGTTACATGTGATTCCTATTATTGGTTCAAGAGTTATGGCCTATTGAACTGGTCCAGGTCACCCGGGTGCTAGGCATTGCATCCTGTCCTTTCAACCCGAAGGTGCAACACTGTAACCTTATAAAATAATACAAACCTAAAATCCTGCATCTCACCCTACAACATCCCAAATCCAATACCTTACCTGCGGTAAAACCCTTAACGGGTGGGCACGCAGCAAAAACCTTCTGGCTAAATACAGCCGGCCAGCACGACCAGCGAGCGAGCTGGTCCAGGTTTATATGGATCGCACTATAAATGCCTTATAAAATTACATTTCGTTTATTTACTTAAAATGTACATTGAAATATATTTTTGGCTGCAATTTGCTTGAGAACCATATCCTGCATCCTCGGTTTCTCATTTATTTATGAAGAAAAGTTTCTCCAAGTTTACTACGCAGTGATCCAAAGTGTTGAGGAAATAAAGAGTTAGGATCCAGCTCCATTTTGCAGCTCTCAGGTGACAAAAGTATATCTGTAATTGTTATATAAACGTTCCTATAAAGTTGGTGATTAATTTTGTGAAAGGTGAACATTTAGGATCTCTTTCGGGATTACATTCACTAAGCCCCTGATAAAACGGACAGCTTTCTTTCCTTTCTTGAGAAAAAAATCTAGATTTTAGAGTTATTCTCGAAAATAAAAGATATCATTCCATTAGACTTAATACTTATTAAAAATTCTTAATTAAATGTGAAGTGGAGGAGGTAATATTTTCCCTTATGATAGGCTTTTGATCCATTTTCCATTCGTCGCCATTCGTGAAGAATTGACTTTGATGCATTCATTTGTTTGTAAGCTAAACTACCTCAGTATTTTACCTCTTTACTGCAGTATGTGCATGAGCTATATAAAATCCTTTAACTTTGATATATTTAATAATACAGATATGGAATATAATGATATTTAAAAGTGGAACTTTATCATTTAAGTATTACCTAGACCTTGGATTCCTTTTTATTCGATTATTCGTCTAAATGTGTGTTAAAGAATAAACAGCTACAACCTGCTTGCTGCCGTGCCCCTGCCCCTACTTGTAATATTTTATAGTCAGTACGCGTTTGTTTATTTTTATATTCATGGACACCCAATAGCATAAATGGTTTCTCTTCGTTTTAGAATGCTGTAACCAGGCAGTATAAGCACAGCTTGTTTGCCTATTTTACAGATACATTATTACTCACTTATGCCCGATTTCACCATAAATGTTAAGACTTAACACGAGTTTAGCAATAGTTAAAACAAAAATTGCATTTCACCAACAAGTGTTAGCGTAACACTCGTGTTAAATCTCATGTTAAACTAACACGCCGAATTTCTAATGTTAAGTCCTTAACAATTGTAAATAGTCAAGATGGCGAGCATGAACTCAGCTGTTGATGTCGATTTGCTATATTTAAGACCGTCTAAATGACATTCATAATACAGTACGGCCTCTGAGGAGAAATGATTTTGAGGAGTTATCCGAAGAAAATTGTTTTACAGAGGTATAGACTGTAGAAACATGTTGCTATGAAGGTTACTGCGGCCGTACAAGAGAGGTTAGAACATGCATCGAAAGGAATATGGCGATCTCGCCTTTGCTTCAATTATTAATAACTTTGCTATTTTATAATTCACTGAATTATGTGGATAATACATTGTCCACCTCCCGTCTTGAAACGTTCAAGTCACTTGTCATTCTTCGCTCCTCGTTTTAAATTTACGTAATACTGAGTAAGAACATGCACCGAAAGGAATATGACTATCTCCCCTTAGCTTCAAGTATTAATAACTTTTCTATTTTATAATTCACTGAATTATGTGGATAATACACTGTCCACCTGCCGTCTTGAAATGTTCAAGTCACTTGTCCTTCTTTGCTCCTCGTTTTAAATTTACGTAATACTGACAAGTTGTTTGGTGCTTGTAGTGACACATGCATTTGAATTAAATTCGTTTCCAATATTTTCCCCGCGACATCTTTCTCTTTTACATTCACTGCATCCGTCCTCTTATTTTCCACGATATCCTTACACTTCGTCACCATTTCAATTAACAATTCTTTCTCCGTCGATGAGAAATTTGTCTCACGGCTTTATTTATGATTTTGTTCATCCGTCATTTGTGCAGACGAAAATGAAAACAAAAGCGCATCGGAGTACGTTCAGAAAATCATCCATAGCCTTCTATAGCTGTGATATTTCCAAGTTTCTTGGCGTTAACAAAGTTTTGTTAACATTTAAAGAAAACAGGTTGGTGAAATGCAAGAAATTTAACATTAGTTTTAGCGCTGTGACAATTGTTACGTTACATTTGTTAACGTCGATTTTAACATCTGTTGGTGAAATCGGGCATTACTGTATGAATGCATTCTGAGGAAAGAGGAACTAAACTGCTACGGAACAAGTGAGCAGGGCATGGGAAATGATAGTGGCAGTATATTATAATGTTTTGATTCTACGGCTATCGTTTTGCCCCTCACTCTGCTCTGATCCCCAGTCTTGGCGTGTTACATTGTCAACTAAAGTACATCCATATCATGGTTGACTATTAGCTACTTGAAATAAGTTTTAGCATGTAGCATCTCGGCCGCGCCTTGGCCGAGCGGTTACACCGCTTGATTCTCGCCAACGCAGCCCGGGTTCGACCCCAGACGAACGCACGTGAGATTTGTAGACCACAAGAGCTGGGGCGGATTTTCTCTGGAATCTCCGGTTTCCTCCACCATTCCACCAGCTACTCCTTTCATTCATTTCGCCCACATTCTGTCATCAACATTCTGACTTATCTATCCAGTTTCTGTCCCTGAACCCGCCACCTAAAGGTATAACAAAAATCTCCTAACCCATTTGAAGATGTAGCATCTGTATGCAAACATTGGAAATCTTTTCTTATACATGCATTTTCTTAGATTTATGGTACCTTTCCTCAAAGTCTATTAGAGAGAAAATAATGAAATGCCCTATAATTTGAAGCAGTTATTTTAGATATCTTCTGTTGTTTGAGAGGAATAGTTGGAGGAATTGTAATGTTTAATGAAATGGATAAAATGTAAGGTAAGTTATGTGTAACCATGACAACCTCAAATGAGAGGAAGCTGTTAAAAGTTTTAAAAGATTGTTTTCTTCTGGTTAAGAACGTCGTAGGAGAAAGACGTACAATAACGTCCTACCGAGGTTGTGCAGAATTATTTTGAGTGTGCATTTAAGATGCACAAATAGCCTGTGTGTAAGAAAGAAATACTTTTGGCTTCACTTTTCGTCAGATCATTGATCTATAAGTTCGCAGAATCTTAATCTGCAAGGATTCAGTATTGAGTATTTTATAAAAGGATGTAATCTACATATCTTAACATTGTGATAGGATATAATAATGGTTTTTGTACAATAAATTCCATTATTTTGAAGAAGAGAAAATTTGCTATTGTTTTCTACAAATTATTTTCGCTCTGATACTACGACCAGAGAGAGAGAGAGAGAGAGAGAGAGAGAGAGAGAGAGAGAGAGAGAGAGAGAGAGAGAGAGAGAGAGAGAGAGAGAGAGAGGACTCATTGCTCCAGAGCGCCGAGCAAGATCGACACAGAAGGTGAGAATAATTAACCATCTTCCATCCTTAGCGTCTTTTGGACCAAATGATTCAGCATCAAATTCTTTGTCATTTAATTATGAAGGATTCCCTCCTGATATTTTGTTTCTACATGAAAATTTGTTTGCTATGGAGACAGGAGTGTCCTGCGCCGAGACGTAGCGGGCTAATGCAGCTTGCCTTGGTCCCTGGCCACGGAAAGCGGCTCGGGTTCATACCCATCCCTGGGATGTGGATTTTAAGTCCCGGCTATAGGACCGGAAATGAAATGTGTAGTGTTTAACGCCCGCTTTTACTGCATACGGCACCGCAGGCGATGACACTGATGATACTTGAGATGAAGATGGAGCACCGGTGGAATGAGATGGCGGGAGAAACCGGAGATCCCGGAGAAAACCCGCACCAGCGCCGTGTTGTCCACCACAAATCTCACTTTGCGGTCGCCTGGGATCGAACCCGGGCCGCCTGAGTGAGAGCCAAGCGGTCTAACCACTGAGCCACGGCGCGGCCTTACTATAGGACCGGTGCCCACTCAGCCCACTCGTGAGGCAAGTGAGGAATTTACGCTAGGTAAGCGGCCCTGGTCACGAAAACCAACATTCCGGCTGGGGGATGCCGAGATGCTGACCACATCTCCTCCCCGATCGGTTGGATGATCGCCCACCTCTGACGTGCGTAAGTGGGCGTGAGGTCAGCAGTGGGGTTGGTAGGCCTTGACCCTCTTAGGGCTGCCGCACCAGGGTACAATTTATTTTTATTATGGAGACAGTAGTGAGTTTTTTTTTTCTGTTAATAAAGGAAGTGGTATCCTAGCAGCTAGAAAAACAGCATATATTTTCTGAAAGATCTAATACTGATTGATCCGTTGAATCTCTCAAAAACCCAACAATTGTTGGTGTTAAACACATTCCTTACAACCACACTCTGGTTAGAGGAGCACAGTAGAGAGTTTATTAATGACATCATCGTGAGCTGCCATGTGCTACTGTTCTCTGTTTCCAGAATACCTCCCTCTACCTTACGTTGCATCTGCAGTTTCTTTCACGTCGAGATAGAAACGTTGGCACTTGCTTGGGAAGCCAGCTCCTCAGATCCGCACAAGGTCAGAATAGTTGTCTACATTTCAGTTCTTAATTTCCCTTATTTCCTGGTATTCGCTAGTCCACAGTGCAGCTATTTTCCTCATACATGCCATGTAATGGATTCCTCACACCTCAGCAAAGTCCTGAATAGATGAACTCATGGACTTGTTTTTCTTCCATTGCGTGTTTCTATCCACGTACGGATAGAATTGCTTCCAACTGCTTTTGGATGAAAGCACTTTAATAAAAGTGAACAGTGCAATATCTATTTCCTTTAGGTACAATGGGAATACAGTGAGTCAACCATTATAGCAGCTGATCTCTAAGTAATTTTGACATTCCATTCTCTTTGAAAAGTATATACATATTTGAAAATAAACCCAATAACAAGAAATATCTGGTTATCTCTACAAAAAAGTTGTATCTGACGTAAATGGTGTGCTTTTTCTTGTGCAGTAAGACATTTTCTTCTCTTAACGTTATTTAAAATTCAAACAGAATGAACAAAATTCAAGATATACATATAATTCATTCGTCATGAAAATATCTTTAAACACAGTGGAGCAAAAATTATGGCAATGATATCTGCTCATTTGGTGTTTCCAAATAATCTTGTTCTATTTTGATCTTGCTTTTGATGTGAATTTCATGATAATTCTCATGTACACTAGTATATGTTCCCGGACATAGACTGAAGCAAAAGATGCTGGCTCATTCTTTATATGAACACCGGAGCCATAAGCCACTTCTGCAATTTTCAGAAAATAAGGTTCCGTTTAACTTCTATTTTGCTCGGTTCGCTTCGACAATTCCGTAATCCACGTCTGTTCTCTTCGACGTAATGCAATCGAAAGTCGCTCTCTTTCCTAGAAGTTTTACAATAATTAGATTTTTCATTCTATAGTTGCTATCACTACCAATCAAACTTAATTTTTTACTGGTCCACATCACACATTACATAATCTCATTTTTAGAACTACCAATCATAAAACATTCACATCATTTCATCTACATGTTGCGTCATCTCATGACCTACTGAATTTTTAACAATTACTTTTCTTATTTTAACATGTCCATAGCGATTATTAAACCACATATTTAAATAATTTTCAACTCTCGGGGCCAATACCAAAACAACCTTTACAACAGGATGTTTAAATTCAAAATCATCAGTACCGTTTTTGACAATTCAAATGTTCGAAAATGTTGCCATGCAAAGAGTAAAATTATACTTTCGTTTTCTTTCCTTGGAAAATCTTCGGGTCACATCTATGGCAGATGCAGACTTCTCGATTTTTTTGGACAACTTTCTTTATTCATAGAACCTTAAAATCTGTATTTAAGTGAAATCTGAGTGTAATTTTAAATAGAATACTACACCTCCTTTACCTTCAATGTAAGGTACTCGTAAAAAAACGCAAAAACTATATAAAGGTTGAAAGGGTAGAGCCAGAATGAAAAATTCAATGCCATAGCCGGGATTTGAACCACGGATCTTCTGGTTTCCGTCCAGCCGCCCTAACCATTGAGCTACTATGGCCAACGTGCCAACATGACATTGAATTCTCCAACTGACTCGTGTTTTTCCCGGTAAACCACTAGGAGTTCTCATAAACACATGAGACAACTACCTTAATGACGACTTACTATGCTGTAAGTACTTTAAGGCTCGGGCTTTATTGTTCGAACCACTATTAGGTACAATTAATGGAAATTGTTCTTTCACACTAGCCGTGTGTAGGACGCACTATGGACGCAGAATGGCTCTACCCTTTCATAGTGCGTCCTACACACGGCTAGTGTCAAAGAACAATTAATTTCCATTAATTGTACCTAATAGTGGTTGGAACTATAAAGCCCGGGCCTTAAAGTACTTACAGCATAGTAAGTCGCCATTAAAATAGTTGTCTCATGTGTTTATGAGAACTCCTACTGGTTTACCGAGAGAAACATGAGTCGTTGGAGAATTGAAAGTCATGTTGGCACGTTGGCCATAGTAGCTCAATAGTTAGAGCGGCTGGACGGAAACAAGAAGATCCGTGGTTCAAATCCCGGCTATGGCATTGAATTTTTCATCCTGGCTCTACCCTTTCATAGTGCGTCCTACACACGGCTAGTGCGAAAGAACAATTAATTTCTATATAAAGGTTGTTAAAAAATTCATACTCATAAATAATAAGATATATTAAAATGCCTGATCACAAAAAAAGTTATTTGAAATAATCCGTGAGTTTTAAACATTTATGGCTTTCTTGTGAAGTATATTTTCGTCTATCCCTTAAATAAAAAAATTCTTTCAAATGAGTACTTCATATGCTGGTCTCAGAAAATTCAGACGTGCATTTCATTTATCATGTAAATTCGTATATGGTGTTTAGATTAAAACTGTTGCGGCCACTTTTAAGAAATTAAGGTGTGGTGCGGTGGATTTTCTTTAAAATATTGGTTTTTGCCTCTTGGCATACGCTGTACATTGTATTTTATCCAACAACTCGACTTTTGGTTATGCTGTTTATGCACGCACGCGGACCTTTTCCCATTTTTTTTTTTTTTTTTTTTTTAATTTGAGAGGGCGTCAGAGCTGTTTTTTCAGGTGAAATCTCACCTTAGAATTCTCGGGTGGAATAGGTTCTGGATAAGCACAAAAAAAATTAAAAATAACATAGTGCATACCTTTTTATTTATTTATCTAGGGATTTTTTTTTAATTTCTGGAAGAATGCATCAACTTCGGTTTTCAGTCAATCCTCTTAGGACTTGAGAACTTTTATACCCAAAATCCGATTAAAAATACTCATAAACGGTATAAGGGAAGGTGTTTTAATTCGCATTTCTATGCCAGTGCAAAAAAAAAAAAAAAAAAAAAAAATCTTTTTGTTTGCTTTCTGCAGTTGTGCCCTTTTTGTAAATTTATTTTCTTCGTTTTTCGGTTTGCTTTCCAGGAAAATTAACTGCTATATGGCTGTAAGTAGCAAAGAACTCCCACAAATATGCTCCAGTGTACCAAACAAAATTTTTGCATTATCCATCAACTAATTTGTTTATTCGTGCGCGTTCTCCCATTCTCTCGCATAGTTCTACCCTGAGCATGCAATACGATGCCACCCGCCAAACAGCAAAGGCGAAACAGTTGCTGCTATATCAGGAGCAAGTATATTATTGACTGCTAAATTTGGAAAATAGTAACAAGTGTATAGAAAAATCAAGATTCGAGTTATTTAGTCTTTCCATTACTCTGAAGTTTTCAGGAATTTTACGTCTTATTTTGCTGTTTTGAATGGTTCTAACATCCGTAGAGAATTTATAAAGTTTGCTGGTAAAAACGATCATCAACCAAGAACAAAAGCTCATTCAGCCACTGGCTTAAAAGGTTTCAGTTAATTTCATGACAAAAATAGCCTGGAATTATTTTAAATAGCTGGTAAACCGTCAGAGATAAGATGATTTTACTATACAAAATATGTAGATCTGGTTAAAGCACGTAATTTATGTCAAATGCATTTTTTGTGAAGATCTTACTTGAATTTTACATTCCTCAAATACGAAGATGTTATTCTGCCCATCCCCAGGTCATGCGAAGAGAAAAGAATTTCTCAAAACTACCATACAGCAACCAGATGTGAGACGGTGCGCTGTCTTGGTGAAACAGGATTTTGTTTTTCTACAAATGTGGCCCTTTTTCCATAAGTTCTACCTTCAGCTTGTCAAGTAATGATGCGTAGTATGCTCCTGTAATGGTTTTTCCTTTCTGAAGATAATCGATTAAAATAACTCCATGACTATCTCCAAAAAACAGTTGCCATCACTTTCCCAGCCGAAAAATCAGGTTATTTGAGTCGGTTCCTCCTTTGCAGTCTACTGTTTGCACTGTATTTTTCTTTCGAGCGTATAATGGTGTATCCAAGTTTCATCTACAGTAATTAATCGGCGCCAAAACTCGGATTTATTGCACCTAAACTACAACAGAGCGTTGGAAATGTTCATTCAAGACGTGTTTGGTCTAACGTGAGTAAACGCGGCAGCCAACGCGCGGACAGCTTTCTCATGTCTAAATGTTGATTTAATATGTGACAAACACGTTCTTTTGACATGTTCACAGCCTCTAATGTCTCTCTCACTTTAATTCGGCGGTCGTCTAGCACAATTTGGTGAAATTTAACTACTGTAAATATGTAATAGACTAAGCATTATTACAATATATAATACAACACACATTCTAATGCACTGTTGCATCATCGCTGGGAATGGTGATTTTTCGCAAATGCGATAAAGCGCGATAAAGTGCGAAATTGACTGACAATGCTATATATAAATGACTACTCTTATGGAATGTGGAAAGCAACCCTTCCGCTAAATTAGCCCATTGTTCTACCATTGCCCATATGAGGTATGTTTGGTACTGAAGCGAGTTCAGTTGTTTCACAAAAGAAACCCCTCTTAGCACGCCAAATGACTGTCATAAGTCAATCTTCACAGCCAAGTTAACGGAAAATTTCATTCCTCGTCTCTGAAAGCCAATAGAAATCCTAATTTTAAGGAAGCAATAAACACATGTTAATTCCAGTTGGAGTTCTTAGTCACCAAAGCTCCTATTTTTATTGTTCTGTTCAGTTTTACGCGCAACTTTCATTCATTCTATGCGTAGGTCACGTCAGTAAGTGGGAAGATGTTGAGAACGAAAATATCAAATGGGCAGAGGCGAAAAATGTGACAAATGTCTTTGTATCCTGTCACAGCTGGCAGAGTAATTTCAATAAATTATACGATTTTAAGTGAAAATAAAAGTGACGTTAAGGGATATGAATATTTTCATTCATAACTGATACAAACCCAGAGTTAGCCCGAGCAGCTCTGCAATGCATTTGGGGTCTTACCAACAGCGTAGGTGCTGAAAGATATTTCAGTAAATATAATTTAATTGTGGTGACAGGAGGACTCAAATGACAGAACAGAATTTGTAATATATTCAGTACTTTCATTCAACAGCGTTACTGAATCATAAACTAGGCTAATTTAGTGCATTTTCTTTTTTTCATTTATTCCGCCTTAATTCCAATGGTCAAATGGGCGGCCATTCTCCTTTGGAACATATCGAAGGTGGAAACGTAGTCAGACTGAAAAATTCAATGCCATAGCCGGGATTTGAGCCACGGATCTTCTGGTTGCCGTCCAGCCGCTCTAACCATTGAGCTACTATGGCCAATGTGCCGATATGACATTAAATTCTCCAACTGACTCGTGTTTTTCCCAGTAAACTACTTAGGAGTTCTCATAAACACATGTTGTTTCACACTAAACAACAATTAATTTCCATTAATTGACCTAATAGTACCTTAAAGTACTTACATATTATAAGTATATTGAGGTAGTTGTCTCATGTGCTTATGAGAACTCCTAAGTGGTTTACCGGAAAAAATACGAGCCAGTTGGAGAATTTAATGTCATATCGGCACGTTGGCCATCGTAGCTCAATCGTTAGAGCGGCTGGACGGCAACCAGAAGATCTGTGGTTCAAATCCCGGCTATGGCATTGAATTTGACTCTACGTCTCCACACTTTAACCTACACACGGCCAGTGTGAAACAACAATTAATTTTCATTAATATCGAAGGTGTTAACTTGTGTTCCCTGGATTTTAATCATTTGATCACGCACACATCCACACTTCCAGACTCTGGGGAAGATGAGGAATTATCTTGGTCGGAGATAAATTCCCACCCTCACTAACGGGAATCGAACCCGGGACCCCTAGCACGGCAGGCAGGAGCTCTACCCACTGAGCTATGGGGCCAGCCTGTGTTTTATCTTTTTTGTTATGCAGTATGCTTTAGTGTGTGTCAGATTGTTCTATATTTCTGTGAATTGCTTTAACCTATATGAATGTGAAATAAATTGATACTTTATGCACTTTTAACTCACCGTCACTAATAACCTTCCATAAACGTGTTTTAAATTTCATATAAATCATAATAATATTCATCATTTTACAAGATTAACTCAAATTTTCTTCAAAATGCTATAAAATGCAAAATTGCAAATGTATAAATGCTACAAAATGTTAAATGTAAAAATCAAAATGCTAAATATCACTCCCTAATCATCGTCAATCAAAGGAACCTCTAGTTTTAATCGCTTTTACACTTCATTTGTCTTTTTTACGCTAACGTTTTGAAGGCATTGAAGTGCAGAGCGTATTAACTCCACTTGTTCATAAAGGCGTGGTTAATCTACTGAAATGAGTGCATCTTCCAAACTCCACTGGAACATTCCCTCGACGCAAGGCGGTTATCAAGGCCTCCAATCGTTCTACTTTGCTCTTACCAAAGAAAGTTAATAACCGCTGCACCTCCTAGTGGTACATGACAATCGGGTGTATACCGTTACTGCACTATGGGAACATACAGCGAACTCTGTCTGTGGGCGGGCAGGCGGGTTCCCCAAAAAGCAACTTTTGATATGACGTCATTTTCAACAAACGGCGTTCACAGAGGGCGTAGCAAGGTTAACAATATACGACTGCAGCACAAACGGACTCGTGGGAAAAATTTTTGTGAAAGGTAATGGTTGCAAGTTGCCTGTTCCGGGTTTGACCATATCTCTACCGCACTCTCTCTCCAGCAGTGGCATAGTTTGGCCATTTTCTGGGTTCCAGGTCATATATCTAAGTAGTGCCAGATGTTCTTTGAATATATGCATGCACTGCAAGCTCTTGGATATCAGCTGCTGCATCATTTATCATAAATGTTTCTGGATTAGATTTATAACAATTGGAGAGAGAGGCCCTGGATTAACTCTTGGTTTAGGGTGACCGTCTCCCAGGGTGAAGGAAAGAACAAGGGGAATTCAAATTGTCTTTCTTCACTTACAGATACAGGAATTTTTACCTGTTCTGCCCTGTAAATAAAAGGTAAAAAAGCTGGTAAAAAAATCGATACCAAGATATCAGTAGAAATGCCCGCTTTAAGGTCCTCTGAGCGAGGATGTGTAAATTAGGGATGGGTCCTCGAGCGATAGTCGGGCCGCGCCGTGGCTCAGTGGTTAGACCACTTGACTCTCACCAACGCGGCCCGGGTTCGATCCCAGGCGACCGCAAAGTGAGATTTGTAGTGGACAACACGGCGCTGGGGCGGGTTTTCTCCGGGATCTCCGGTTTCCCCCGCCATCTCATTCCACCGGTGCTCCATCTTCATCTCATGTATCATCAGTGTCATCGCCTGCGGTGCCGTATGTAGTAAAAGCGGGCGCTAAACACTACCGATTTCGAGCGATAGTCCTGCGCCGTGGCGTAGCGGGCTAAGGCAGCATGCCTTGGTCCCTGGCCACGGAAAGCGACCCGGGTTCGATCCCATCCATGTGGTGGGAATTTTAGGTGCCGGGTATAGGACCGGTGCCCACTCAGCATCGTGAGGAAAGTGAGGAGCTTACGCTAGGTAAGCGGCCCTGGTCACGGAAACCAATATTCCGGCTGGGGGATGCCGAGATGCTGACCACATCTCCTCCCCGTATCGGTTGGATGATCGTCCACCTCTGCCGTGCGTAAGTGAGCGTGAGGCCGGCTGTCGGGTCGATACTTTTTCAATACTTTGGTGGTCGTTCTCAGTTTTTATTTTAAAATCACAAAATATTGTCGTAAATAGAACATTAAAAAGCCCGAGAAATTGTCAGGAATTGAGGCAATCCGGCACGTTGTGGACCACGTCGAGCTCTTCCTTGTGCTCGACGACTCACAATTAAGGATCGGTGGCGTGCGGAGGTTAAGCAAAGGGAGACTGTAGTCCGTTCGAGGTGACATGTAGCTCCCGCATGAGGGCTCTCATCTGGACTTCAGGGGTGGGTGCGTCCTGACAGGTTGTGGGTTAATGATGACACCTCGGATCTGGTAGACAGAAGTTTATTGTAGTCCTTAGGCTCCTACGCTCGCCACCGTAAAGTCGTCGTCGGTGTGGTTGCTGAGTCAAGCGTCACTGTCACTGTCACTGCGATGCGAAGCACGGAGGCAGTAGCACTGCGTAGTCGGATTGGATATATTTATCGTCCTCACAATACGCTACTCGTTGTTCCAATTCTCATTGGAGAGATTCTTAGCCTTACGCTTGGTCTCTGTACATAGTGCGGGCGTATACTTCTTAGGCGGCGCCGAATACGCGTCCGTCTCACGCAGCACTCAGGATCGAAGTGTCTTACTAGCAAAACCTAGTTTCCGCCATCCCCTTGAATTACCCCTACTCTAGATATTTCTCGGAGTTTGCAAAATCACATGACCAAACATCAATTTTCTATTGACTTTTAAGTATCCCCACTTGATATCAGTGTTGAGAATTTCCAGTTTCGGACCTAACATCAGAGACGCTTTCTCTAACAGTCCGCATGCAAAAATTTATTCTAAGACATGAGTTCGCGAATCGTTCGAAATCTTATAGCTTGTTGTCAGAGGCACGCATGGGATTTTGACAATGGGTAGGTTACCGACTGAGAGGCGCCAAATTTTCCTTGAGGGCAAAACGGAAAACAGAGTAGGGATGTTTGTTTACAGGGGTTACAAAGGGAGTTTACTGATCTTCGTAGAGTGGCCTTATCACTGCGGGTGTCCAGGGTATATGCCAGCATTATGGCATCCTCTATTCTGTTATAGTCATTTATTCATATTTGTAAATCTATCATTTATTTATATTTATTCGTTTGCGTCAATGTCTTTCTGTCGTGTCAGTGTTCTTAGGTGACAGGGGCTGCTTCATAATGTGGTACTTGTACAATAACGTTATGCAAGAAATTAATCGTGTGTCAAATTCAGTGTCAGTTAGATCTGTCACCCCCTTTTCTAATGCACTAGATTACTGGAAAACAAAAATTTAAAAAACTGGCCGCTAAACATTTGCAACAGTTTTCTCTGAAAGACTTTAGCACAGCAGGACTCATGTGTGACAGAAAAAGTAGACTTGATCAGAAAAGAGTGAAAATGCTAGTATTTTTGGAAGTTATAAAAGTGTACTGTTTTGCCTTTAAATGTTTTAAGTTTAAAAATAAGAACACTGGTCGTTTTAAGTTTTGTCTCTTTAGGTATCTGCACCTATTTAATTTTATTGGCATCACACAGTTCTCCCAACCTTCTATTTTTGTACTCGTATAGAAACTAGAAGGGCAATGAAATATCTATACAGAATCACTAACTTGGAAGATGGCACTATTATTAAAGAATGTTTTCATATTCAAAAGAGAAGTAACTGGTGTGGGTCTTGGGCACATAAAATGTATGACGTGTTGAGGCAGATAGGTATGGGTCATTCTTGGATAAATGCAGAGTACGGGTATAGAGGCTTCTGGAAAGAAGTTAAGCTAAGATTAGAAGATATTGACAGACAATACAAGTTACAAAAGCTCACTCAGATTATATAGAGAAATAAAGACAACCTGGGGGAGGGAAGGATATATAGATATATGTAGTAAGTTAGGGCGAGAAGGTTTTGCTTGGGCGAGAACAGGAGTGAGAAACTTGAAAGGTATAGGTCAAGAGAGGGAGCTAGATAAATGTCCATTGTGTGGAGAAGACAATGCAGATTTCTATTGTATATTAAATTGTGGTCAAACAAAGATATGGAGAGAGCAGGCTTGGCTACGTAAATGGGACAGTTTGGGGGGTGAAGTAGTAATTAGAAAAATGTTGTCAGTAAAAGGGGAAAAGAACAGGAGAATTATAGGGAATTATTTAGGGAAAGTTAAAGAGAGATGGCTAAGAACAATTAAGAGAAAAATGCTGAGTGGGATAGGTGAAATGGCAAAATCTGTAAAAAGGAGTAGCGGGACTGTAATACACAAAAACCTGGGGTTAGGTGTATGGGGACCGAATTATTAGTCAATGGTCGGCAACATGATAGGATTTTCAGGTTTAGGAATATATGGCATCTTTCAGTATGGATTTTATAATTGTAACCTTGATTTTGTATTTCCATTTGATGTTGTAAAAGGAAAGATGAGAAATAAATTACTAATTACAAACTGAAACTAGAAGAAGAAATGACTATCGACATTTTACAGGACATTAATTGCTCTTTCACACTAGCCGTGTGAATACCAAAGTATGAAAAGGTAGAGCCAGACCGAAAAATTTAATGCCATAGCCGGGATTTGAACCACGGATCATCCGGTCTCCGTCCGACTGCTCTTAACCATTGAGCTACCATTGCCAACATACCACAGTGGTCTGAATTTTAAAAACCGGGCCTTTAAAGTACTTACAGCACAGCAATTTGACATTAATGTAGTTGTCTCATGTGTTTATGAGAACTCCTAAGTGGTTTACCCGGAAAAACACGAGTCAGTTGGAGAATGGAATGTCATGCTGGTAAGTTGGCCGTGGTAGCTCAATGGTTAAGAGCAGCCGCACCAGCAGACCTGTAGTTCAAATCCCGACTAAGGCATTGAATTTTCAGTCTGCCTCTACCCTTTCATTGTTTTTACTTATTAATAATTGCAATACAGTTTAGAAACTTAGATATGTTGATCATAATCTAAATAAGTAAGTTAATCATCTCCTAGTGTATTGTTTAGTGACCAACAAAAGGTGCAGTGTAGACACGAATATGTTAAGTTGTATTCCAGCATGATGAGTTTGTCTCCAGACGTTAGGAACTGTTTCATAAAGCTGCAATAAACAAAAGAGGTGAAAGGTCACAGCCTTGTCGAACGCTTTGATTTATAGGGGTCCAATTAAATGTTCCATCTTCACTTTGTACAGCGATTTTATTTGAAGCTATAAACCATAGAGAGAAGATTTAATTTGATTTTATAACTATCATAGTGCACTATTTCCAGCATTTGCCTATCTAGTTTGTCAAATGCTTTAGTAAAACTAGTAAAATGCCAAAACGCCTTGAACAAAAAAAAACATTTTATTCCTCTGTAAATTCATCTTCCTAGAATTGTAATAATTAGAGATCGGATTGAAAGTTAATCTGGATTAACAAGAAAGTCATATGAATGTTACACTTCAGGTGTAGCAAACATCTAATATATACAAATTTACGACGGCCGGCGCCCAAAACAAATAAACAAGGAAAACAATAGCCTCCCAACACTTGCAGCGCTTTAATTTGGAGGGAGAGTTCGCCCAATAAAAACTATGGCGGATGTTCTTCTTTTGCATGACAATGCAAGACCACACACCAGCCGTTACACCACTGCAGAAGTTGACAAATTGGGATGGCAAGTCTTACAGCCCTGACCTGGCACCGTCAGACTTCCATCTGTTCGGGCCACTAAAGGAAGCTCATCGTGGGATTCATTTTGAAGATGAGGCTGTGAAAACGTCCGTGCGTCAATGGCTTAGGAAGCAAGACCGTGTGTTTTACCACACTGGAATACATTCCCTAGTTAAAAGGTGGACCAAAACTGTGGAAAAGGACGGAGATTATATTGAATAGTGACAAATTTATCGTCTATGTTGTAGTTTTCAAGCTATGTAAATTGGATTCAATTTTCTTCGCAATTAAAAGAGAAAAAAAAAAATAGGAGGCATTACTTTTTGACGCACCCTCGTAAAACATGTTAATTACGTAAGATTAATATCAATCAAGTATTGTTCATGCCTTTTGCTACAATATGCCTAAGCTATGCAGCTGATGTGTTACATTCACGAGACTTTTTCTAACCACTCTTCTTTTATTACAAAAGCTCAACACGTGCATTCCTGATGAAATGTCGTTATTTTTTCAGTGCATAATACTTCCTCACTTCAGTACCTGGTAGAGGAAGTAAGCGGTTTCCTTTTTTACTTCATATTTTACGAAACGATTGCAATAAAATGCCTGAAGGTGATTATAATATTGTTGTTTATAAGTTACAGAATTCAGTCATCAGTTCTGAGAGGAATACGGTAGACTGGAAGTGTCATTCAGTGGAGCTTAAAGACAAAAAATATCGTTATCCTATTTTGGGGCTGGGCGTCTTATTGATATATGCAAGACGTCTAAAGTTTGAAGATTTATAGTAAAACGATACCTGCTTCTTAGATTAGGAATGCAGTTCCTAAGTGCCGCCTTCTCATTTCACGGTTCTGAAACTATGGGACGTATTATCATGCCTGGAACATTTGAAAGGCAAATTTTTTCCAAAATATACGTGGGCAGGCAAATGAAAAAAGATCAGGTGCCAAAGAGTTATTAAACATTAATTGCCATACGGTCAATTTCTTCTTGGTAGAAGCTTTTGGCTTGTTCATACATCCAAAATGATCCGGAATTGTAAATGAACTCGGGTCTTAGTTAAAGCTCTTGCTGCTTTTTATAAAAGTAAGGGCTGTTACACAGTAACTCTGTAACAAAAACTAAACGAAAATGGGAAGCAAAACAGTGCAAAATATTGGTTCATAGCCCAGTAACAAGAATGGGACAATAACGCGGGAAGTCCATTTTGAGGTTTGGGATTTGTTTGTCCAATTGAAGCATATATGTCCATTATTTCTGATTCTTACTGTATATATGATAAACGTATGTTCATATATTTATTTGTTCATCGTGCATTTCAATTACTAATGTATTGATATTTTGCGTTGAGATCCTATTTCTAAAATAATGATGTATTAGTTAACTACACAAAATTATTTTTAAAAAGATGAATGACGTTGAATGTTAAAGATTTTAATAAAAAAAATCGATAGAATGATCCTCTCAATGAAAATATCGTGATACCACAAAAATAAACAAGTGTTAATTTAGGCAGAAATTAATTTGTGTAGAATTGTAAAATGTTATTATTTAGTCCATGTTAAAAGTCATAAATCGTTACGCTCGTTAGGGAAGCTTCAAATGTTATATTGCTAATAAAATTTTGCTGACGGAAGAGGCTCATGCAAGAAGCATCTTCAGTTCGCTACGCCAAATCGCTATAATTTTCGACTAGAAGAGGAAAGTAATTTGATATAATTGAAAACATTGATAAAGAATGTAAAGATAAATGTAGTAAGAACCTACATACCGTAATTGTGGAGGTATGAGTCAGAATTTCGTCTCACATGAGGCTGTCACTTTTAAGCACACTTAAAAACCGTCAGTTGGAGTTGCATTTGAACTCGCAACGCTGTAGGGCCTAATCAACTGGGCGATCCAGACCTACTTCACGAATCAAGTACAGTAGTAAACGTTTACAAATTTGTATTTATTTGTAAAGTAGTAATTCGTTACACAGTCGCAAAAGCTTATGCTTGAAATAAACGTAGTGCATGCATTCAGAAGGATGAAACAGATAAGCATTTCAGCGTTTGTAACAAAAGCACAAAACAGTAGCCTCGTTCCTGACCTTAGGTACTACCAGCACTTGAGCATTATTACTGAACATAACATGGAAATCCGTCGATTTAAGAAGCAAAGACAATACAGCTTGATAATCAAGTTAAATAGTTACGTTTCTTTGGCACAATTTTCTATACTCACGTCATATCCTGACCTGGCATTTAATTTACTGAAAACAGTCTTTTGTTCAGTAAGGCGAATTTTGATAGTGTTTTGTCTTTGGTTGTAGTTATGTTATACCCAGTACTTCATTTGTGGTTATAACATTTTATAAATATCCTGATGATGGGAGAGATGCACACTCCCGAAACGTTGATATCTAATCATTTTTTCACCCTGGCTGGCTGCCCAAGAAGAAAGTGAGCGTATTGGTCGCCAGGAAAGCTTCAGGTCTTATTTTACTGAATATAAATTTCTGTAGAAATGATGTACTTTATGAAATGTGATAAGATCTATTCGTGTCAGTTTTATGAATTTATTTTGGAAGTGTCTATTTAAGGGTAGAAGCCCGTGTTCAGGAGAGATAGGAGTGTATAGGGAAGGGTGTAACAAATTATCAATTTACCAAATTTAGTCTACAACACTCACAGATCTGCTCTTCTGTCTCCCTTTCGTAAAGGTAATGTGAAAGCTAGGATATACATAAGGAACCCCTCTCCCTCCTCGAAACAAGTAGGCTAAAGCGGCACATTTTGCTTCTAACGTGACTCCTGGGAGGGCAAGATGAGGGAGAAACCCGAAGGGCGACGGATGGTATGCCCAAGCATAGACTAGGTTCCGAACCGCAATTGTTCTTGTCCACAAGTTCCGAGGGCCACAGGGACTCCTAATGCAGGGGCAGTCCAAACAACCTCTGAGAGAAACCTTCCAACATTCGCCAGTCGGGAATCGAACTCGGGACTCCTATTTCGTACGAGAGAGGGTAAGTAATCAATCAACATTAGTATTACTCCACAGAGCGTTGAGGCATATTGACCTTCAGGTGACCAGCGCTGCGATCGTCCCTTATCGGGTTTTATCTGGTCGATTGATGATGATGATGATGATGATGATGATGATGATGATGATGATGATACTTGGCACTACAGGCCATGTAGATCCTTGGCCTTCCTAACCGCCCTCTTCCATTCTACTCGGTCCTCTGCTTTTCTTCTCCAGCCTTTAACCCGCAACTTTCTCAAGTCAATCATCTACATCATCTACCCATCTTTTTTCTGGGTCTTCCTCTTCTCCTTCAGCCATCCAGTTTTCCTATGAATATCTTCTTAACTACGCTGGTTTCGGGCATTCTCTGCACATGGCCAATCCACCTTATTCTTCCTTGTTTAATTTTCACTACTTTTCACTACTGGTTGTCCAAATAGACACTGTAACTCCAAGTTAGTCCGCATTCTCCATCCGTCCAAGTCCCTTATCACTCCAAATATATTTCTCAGGATCTTCCTTTCCCACCGTAGTAACCATTGTTCTTCTCTGGTTGTCAACACTCAGCTTTATGAACCATACATTACTATTGGTCTCAGTACAGTTGTATATATTTTAATTTTAGTATTCCTGCTGACGTTCCTTGATTTAAACATATTCTACAAGGCATAGAAACATCTGTTACCACTTGCTATTCTTTCTTGAGTTTCCACTGATGTTTTATTATCTACTGTTACTATAGATCCCAGGTATTTAAATTTTTCCACTCTTTGGTATTCTTTCTCATGTAATTTAACTGTAGGTTCTCTTCTTACATCCCCATCACCTCCCATCTTCATATATTTGGTTTTACTAACGTTCACTACCAATCCTAGATCTTGTGCTTTCTCTTCCAACACTACATAACTTTCCTCAAGAGCTCTTATATTCCTTGCAAGAATTACCATATCGTCAGCATATGCCACTATTTGTACTGATCTGGAAAGTATGGTTCCTCCAGGGTTTATGGGTAATTTTCGGATTACTTTTTCTAGTGCTAAATTAAACAGTACTGTGGATAATACATCTCCTTGTCTCAACCCCATCTGGTCAATTAGAAGAACGAAATATCAGTAAGTTGACGTACAGTAAGCTACGAAACACAGAGCGATTGGAAGCTGCGTGTGTCTATATGATATGTTTTCTCGCGCCTTGCTGTCCAGAAGACATGATTATATCTGAACAAGGGATACATACACTGGACTCACCGTGTATGTGCGATAAGCTCAGGTAAACATCTCTGTGTTACGATTTTTTTCGATACGCCTTCTCGCTTTGCCGTGTACAACATATGTGCTTAGAACACTTAAATTCTGCAGTAAATAAACGTATACTGCATAAATATAAAATTTAGCACCACTATTTTTTAGCTATTTTTACTTGACTCCCATTCCCATTAAACAGTTCAGAGTAACCATCTCCGGTTAAACCCGAATTGTGAATCAAGCTCAAGTTAACGTTCATAGCTTCAATTATAAATAGCTTAGAACATTTTACTGTATTTTCAGAAAGAAATGATCTGGCTCAGCCTGTATGATGCCCTTTGATAAAGATCAGCTGACTTGGTGACTCACAGAGCTGCCCTTGCATATTGCCCGTCAGAACAAGTTCTGTACAACAGAACCGGGTTGTCACAGTAGGATAGCCATTCCCAACTCCGATAGATTACTTTTTATAGATCTGGTAACAGGGATCAATGTCTCTGACTGGCCTGCCACATGCCAGGAACAACACAGAAGCAATGATATGCTGTCCACTGCAAATACGGTGCTAAAATGTTTAGCTATCATTTATCCTGTTATTAAAGTGTGGGAGGCATGAATGAGAGAGACTAAGCGCCAGCGAGATAGAAGGAAGAAGGTGCATATACTGTATACCCACGACAAGAAGGCAAGAGGCGAATGAAGGGGAGAGGGGTTTGAACTGTTTATCTGCCCTGTTTACTAGGAAATGAGTGTGTGCGAGTGCATAATGAGTCACCCATGCTGCCAGATCTAATGTTTGTTGCAGTAATTGTAGTGATAGGTGAGTTATGTAGTTATGTCACAACACTTGCGTATTTTAAAAGAATCTAGCATCCTTGTTATACTGGGAAGGCGATCATAAACACCGTGGGGACAGCAAACGTGATTACGTTACACATTCCTCTAGCTTGCCTGCTTGCGGGTCTACGATACTGGAGACTAACCAAAATAGCATGTTTGGATGTTGAAGCTCAGTGCAATTCCACGCACCTCAATAGCAGACCAGCAGAAGAATCGGGTCACTCAGGTTAACCTGAGTGGGGTGTCTTCGCCACAGCACCTAGCCGCTTAGTGCCACTTTATCTGGGCGGTATAGAAGAATGTAGTTTGTCTTAAGCGTTTGTGTCAGGGCTTTGGTTGCTCTGATCTGTTGGGTTTAAGCCGCTCAGGCTGCCGCCTGCGGTATGTATTCCCAAGGCCGCCTTCACCTGGTCTCCCCGCTTGAAGGAGGTCAGAGTGCAGGCAGCACGCTCAGAGGTAGGAAACTGTGTGAGGGTAGTGATTCTAGACCCATTTCTGGTTCTGAGGTTTTTGGTAATATGGAGAGAAATACTCATAGGCTAATAGCCCATGGCGTCCTTGGGGAGTTTGTATCTCCTCCTGCGAGGAGCTCTGTGGTCATACTGACCCAGAGAGCTTACCAGCTGATTGGGATGGGCAGAAACTTAGTGGTGGAGGGTTCGAGATCTCTCTCTTAAAGTCTGTTTAGTTAACGCGTGTGCACGTCGGCCTCTGCCTTTGACGAACCCTTATAATCGTTTTACAACCCCCGACCCTCCATCTCCCAGATCTTTCTGCAAGGTTGCCACCCTTCTCGATACGTGAAGGGTATCGTACGAGGTTTCGTCTAAATAAATTATCTTATGTCTATTACTGCAAAACTTCCTTAGTTTTGACATACACACACACACACACACACACACACACAAACAAACACACACACACACACACAAACAAACACATATATATATCGTACTGCGAAACTTCCTTAGTTTTGACTATATATATCGTCAAGCTACAATTCTACTGGATTCCATAATAACTCTTAACTTATTCAAAGTGCGGTATTTGAAACCCAGCTCCTTTAGAAGGCCGCGCAAAGTGCAGTGCCCATAAGGAAAATCACAAATTTCTTGCAAATGTGCAACCAATTCGTCTAAGGTAGGCGCTCTCCCTTTTGCATAGAAACTATAAATTTCTCGACGAATTAAATCGCGTGTGAAATTATCTACTTTAGAGAAACGTTTCCTTTTGTTTTCACACTTGATCGGCGTCTTTGGTGTTCCTTTCGTCACAATATTTCTTACTGTATTTCTGTGAATACCCAGAATTTATCATCAGGTTCATTGTACGACCCCTTACCAAGATTATTTGTCAGCACATATTTATATATGTTCAAAACAAGCGCTTGAATATGCTTAGAAACATTTCCCGTTATAACTTTGTTTTTTGAGACTTTTCCAGTAATATAACTCGGCCCAGTTATTCACACTATTGTCATCACTTTGATTATTTTCACTTGACTGAAAGTAATCTACTACTTCACTTGCATTTACCACTGCATTTCCCTTCCACGGTCTCCACATCGTGACACACAACGAATTTTTGCACGTAATGAAACAGATCAACTAGAAGTTGGAACTTTGGCAACTGAGACTCCACGTGGAGTAGACATACGACTGTCATTTCCAGAAAATCAGGGTTGCTATTGGTCCTTAACGACAGTGTTCCATTTCTGAAGTGTGGAGATAGATTTATGACGGTCATTAGTGGGCGGGAGGCTCAGGTTACTTTGACTCCGAACTGCACATGCGTTAACTAAACAGACTTTACCATATCCACTATGTAAGGGATTTGGGAGTATTCATGTAGGATATGAGAAGGGAATGTGCGCCCTGTGTCATAGATCATCCTTAATGCCCGGTTCTGTACGATCTGTAGTCTGCGGACGGTGGTCGAAGCCGTCAATCCCCAGAACTCGCACCCGTACAGAATCATGGGTGGAATAATCGCCCGATACAGACGCAGTTTGAGGTGTGTGGGCACTTTGGATTTGAAGATGGGGAATAACTGCCTTAGTGCAACATGGCGTAGTCCGGCCATGGCCCTGACGTGGGGAGTGAAGCTTAGCCCGCGATCAAGCAGGACACCCAGGTATTTGGCCGAGGTAGCCCAAGGGATTTTGCCTCTGCCTCAGCCTCAGTGATCCCGTCGATCGCCAGCGTCGGACCTTAGCCAATAGAAGAGCAGGCAACTCAGTATTGCGCGTAGACGAACTTCATGCATTCGGGCTCCTGAGGTCTTAGGGGAACGAAGGGAGGAAAGAGACGTCTCCAAGTTAATCTTATCCGACAGTTTATAAACATAATCTGTTATTCAGGGCTGCCAACTCTTATATATACACTATGCATTAAGAAATGCACATTTACACTCAAATGTATCATCCACCTTAAGAAACGCAATCTTCTGGATGACATTTTACAAACTAAAATTATAGAATGAGCTCGCATAGAAGAAAAAGAAAATCATTCATTCACAAGAAGTGTGCCCGCCTTAGCGTAGAGGGTAGCGTGTCTGCCTCACGTTCAAGAGGTCCCGAGTTCGAATCTCGGTCAGGATGTCACCTGGATAAGGTTTTTCCGGGGTTTTCCCTTATCATGAAAGACGAATGTCGGGTAACTCTAAGCTCCATGGATTCTGGACCCATCTGAGCATCATTTCACCCAATTCATTCACCGTCCGATATGACTTAAAGACGGAGGACGTAAATTACACACACACACACACACACACACACACACACACACACACAAAAGAATTAGCTATGTTTCAACGAGAGCAAAATTTGCTAGTTCCTTAAATCATTATTTCCATTAAGTATGCACATGTGTTTTAAAGGTGCTACAGGGAATATATTCAATCAGGTTTATTTCTCAGGGAATACTAGTTATTTAGACTTTTCTCCATCGATCACCAATTTTCTGGACACTTAGGACTCAGGTTTCGTTGCGTCATTCAATAATGCATCATCAGCATGAAGGAGATTTGTTTCATTTCATTGTTGTCACAAATAAGACAGGATTTTGCCCGCCTCGGTAGCGTAGATGGTAGCACGTCTGCCTCACGTACAAGAGGTCCCGAGTTCAAATCTCGGTCAGGGTGAGTTACCTAGGTAAGGTTTCTTCCGGGGTTTTCCCTTATCCTTCAAGACGAATGTCGGGTAACTCTAAGCTCCATGGACTCATTTGAGCATCATTTCCCCCAATTCATTCACCGATATAACTTAACGTTGGGGCGGACGTAAATTAGAAGGAGAAGGAGAAGGAGAAGGAGAAGGAGGAGGAGGAGGAGGAGGAGAAGGAGAAGGAGAAGGAGAAGGAGAAGAAGGAGAAGAAGGAGAAGAAGGAGAAGAAGGAGAAGAAGGAGAAGAAGGAGAAGAAGAAGGAGAAGAAATGTTATTTTAAAACACACTAAAAATGAATTTGTTGGATATAGATTTCTTATTGAAGCTGTATAGCATTTAAAAAGTTAATCATACGCATCCTTTAAAAATTAAAATAATTTCATATATTTTGTATCATCACGTTCCATCTGGAGCTTAATCTTAAATTGTAGAACCAACAAAATGTTCATTGTGGCATCAGAAAGCTGTGTACTAAATTGCATCGCTGTAGATGAAGTAGTTTGAGAGAAAAATGGGTTGAAGTTGTAGAAAATGCAGGTTATGGGGAAAGGCAATTAAAAATACAATAAGTATTATTCAGTTTGCCGTTTAATTTTAAGTCAGAACCTCCCATATCCATAGTCTGTATCCTCATTCTGGTCTTCTTCTCCCTATCTTTTTAAATTCCTCTTCTGTCTTGCTCTTTCTGCATTAATTTCATAGCTCTTTTTGCACCAGCGATGCGAATGTTGTCGATACTCTGCAAAATTGTTTCCATAAACACACCAGGTTGATACCCTAACTGATGCATAACTTTCTTTCTGCCAACATTCCCATCATTAAACACCATTGCAGCATCAAATGTAGCAATTTTCACCACTATGGAAGACACAAATGATGTTTTGGGAGACCTTTTCCATATCAAACTGTTGAGACTTTCATTTGGGTTTTGTGTCTCTCCATAGAGACATTTTTTAGCAAGTCTGGGTGTGCTAAGAATTGGTAGGTGGGCTTTATAGATTCCAAGACAACTGACGGAAGACTATGTGTTGCTACTATGCAACACTAGGGCATTTAATTTTTTAAAGGTACATGCAGACCACGTACAGTTCATAATATTTTGGTGTTTGATGGCTAACACTATATCCTACTTTATAAAACAATAAAAAAATTGGATTTTTTGAACATTTTCTCGTACATCCCCCCTTAAATTCCACTTAGAAAAGAGGTCATATAGCGTCTTGATTGTTTTCTTCTAAAAGGAAAGACCTGTAAATGTTGTACGAAATAAATATAATCTATATACTTGATTACTTTTTAGCTCTGTGAGAAGTTTATAAACATGTTTTCACCCGCCTCTGTAGTAGGTGGTAGCGTATATGCCTCACACTCAAGAAATCCCGTGTTCGGTGTGGCAGAGATTTTGGCAGACGACGAGAAAGCGGTGCCACAAGTTTTTAAACTGCTTTCATAGTGACATTTAGAGTTTAGGGTCCCAATTAGTGTTTATGCCTTTTTGTATTTTAATATTTTTATTTCTCTTGGCCTCTGCCAGTACTGAGTTTATTTTATTTAAAAATGTATATATTTTATAGTCATGTTTTATCTGTTTTTATCGTGAGTAGTTTTTAAAGGGCGCTGACGACCATGCAGTGGAGCATCCTTACAGTTACGTCATCATCATCATCCCGAGTTCGAATCTTCGTCAGGATGAGTTATTTGAATAAGGTTGCCTAAATTCTCAAAGATGAATGTCGAGTAACTCTAAGCCTGTACTCAATTGAGCATCATTTCACCCGCTTCATTTATCGTCCGATAGAAATTCTGTTAGAGCACGTTAATTTAAAATTCTTTTTGACATTTTTAATATGTATCTAAATATTATGATTAATTTTCTGCACTTTAAGGATTTGTTTTATAAGCGTGTCATATCAGCTTAGCCTTGTAGCTGAGTATTTCTCTGGAATGTTAACTGGCAGCATTTTGTCCAGTCATTTCTGAAATGTATGAGTTTTTCTTCCAAATATATCATTACTTAAATTTCCCTTACTTTATTATTTGTTATTTTTATCCATAAATGATCTCAGGAACCTCATTTTGGGAGTCGGTATCTTCTTTTTGTGTTCATAAATTTGGAGAGAATAATAAAGAAGTTATGGGTAGGAGAGAAAGGTGAGGAAGAAATCCTAAATGGGATGATGATGCGTATAAGGGTGCTCAACTACGGCAGTCATCAGCGCCCTTTAAGAAACAAGTCATGGCAAAAGCCAGATATAACAATTTCTAAAAACTATAAGTATAAATAAATATATTAAAACTGCACACACACAGATATATATATATATATATATATATATATATATATATATATATATATATATATATATATTAAAAAAACGAAATATCAATCAAAACCTACTAAAAATTTCTTTCACTAAATTCTAAAGTGTAACGTAGAAAAGAATCTAAATACCTTCTCCACTACTGCGTTATCGTCCGCTAGCATTTCTGCAAAGCTGGCCGGCAGCTGCAGAGATGTCCTAAGGTCTGCTAGGTGAAAACACTCTAGCAGCACGTGTCGTACAGATAACGCTTCATTGTAAAACGGACACAGTGGAGCAGCTTCCTTTTTAAAAAGAAAACTAAGAGTAAAAAAGCAGTGCCCAATACGCAACCGAGCCAAACTCACCTCCTCACGACGAGATGACCGACAGGAGGTAACCCAGGGAATCGGAAGTTCTTTGACAGATCTAAGTTTATTATTGCGGAGAGCGGACCACTCTTCCTGCCAGCAGGTTTGCACAGCTTTCCGCAATACGGCCCTAAAATCTTCCGATGTCACAGATGGTACTCGAACTCTGGGCTTCATGGTAGCCGTCTTGGCTGCCAAATCCGCCATTTCATTCCCCCGCAAGCCTACGTGACCAGGGATCCATGCACACACCACGCTTACGCCAGAAGCGTGTAAAACGTGGAGGGCATCCTGTATACGCTGCGCAATAGGGTGGTAGTTGTACAGCTGCCGTAGGCTTTGAAGTGCAATGAGAGAATCACTCAGGATTAAGCAGTCCCCCAACTTTCGTCGACGTACGTGTAAAATGGCCCGGTATATTGCATAAAACTCTGCAGTAAAACTGGATGGGCTAGTATGGAATCCGAATGTATACGGTTCGGTTCCACACACGTAAGCACAACCAACACCATTTGAGTTCTTTGAGCCATTCGTATAAATTATAAAATGGTCCTCATATCGCGATAAAAATTGGAATCCGAATGTATACGGTTCGGTTCCACACACGTAAGCACAACCAACACCATTTGAGTTCTTGGAGCCATCAGTATAAATTATAAAATGGTCCTCATATCACGATAAAAATTCTAAAAAAAAAAAAAAAAAAAAATAAAAAAAAAAAAAAAAAAAAAACACATGTGCGGATACTAGACATAGACATGAGGAAGAAACAAAGATAAGAGTGCATGAAGGAAACGCCAAAGAACGCAATAAAGCAAATGGAACTGCATTCTGAACTAGGATATTTTAACCTTTCGCGATGTATTGTTTACGCGATGAAATAATCCCTTCGAGTAGTATGCGCAAAAGATTTTACATTTTTCAGGACGAGATGTCATGCTGGTTGCAGCCCAAAAGGCGTTTTGGCGAGAAGTTGCATGGGTATGCGCTGATTCTTGTTTGGTTTTCTTTCCTTTCGTAATTTAATTTCAGGGCTTTACGTGAACCACAGTTTCCGAACCTTGTCTCTGCCTGCCTAGAACCTATAATACAGTCTTCAGATGACACTTTCAACTTATTCGGCAGTTAGCATATCTATCCTAGAGTTGTACCTAAAAAGTGAGTTCACAATCTGTAATAATTTCTGAATTTGCTGACCGAAGGCTCAAGCAATGAGGACTCTAGTTATAGAGAACAAAAAAAAATCACATTTGTCTGGCACTAGCGTCTACAAAAAGGCATTTTTAGTGTATATATTTTCGCTAGCCATTATTGCGATAGCACGGCCGGCGCGCACAAAGGGACAGAGAGTGCCGCGCGGAGATAAAAGGCTTGCCGAAACAGATAAAGTTAGATGACTGGAAGGTTCGTGTTTCGTCTGGTGCTGTCTTGTTTGTTACAGAACATTCGATTAATTTCTAGAAATATGAGTAGAGGTATATAAAGAAGCAGCGACTCGCCAGTACATAGCCGTAATCGGAACTTGATAAACGTGCGCGTGCAGCTGTGTTTTGAAAGTGAACTGTTTGTTTGTGGTCGACGACCTTGACGATTGTATTTGTGTATGTTACGTAATTCTGCTACTGCAAGAGGTGTACAAAGTGTATTTCTATGGAAATAAAGAAAATTTTGAATTTCTGCAAATTGGACTTTTAATTTTACGAACCCACAAAGTCATAGTACGAGGGGGGGGGGCAAAAGAAACCGAGTCATAGTACGAGGGGGGGCAAAAGAAACCGGACTCCGAGGGCGCTGCCACTCGTAGACATAGTACAGGGTTCTCACGCTAGATGGTGTTAGTAGAGACCTTCATGAAACAGCTGTGCAGATGGCGTCAGTGTAGAGGTGAACGTGCAAGTGTGGTATTGTGTTTCTCTGACTGTTGGTGGGTTACCTCTGCGAACTCGTTATGGCAACTTTAAAAGAACAAAGAGTGTGTGTGAAATTTTGTTTCCTGCTTGAAAGAACTGCAACAGAGACACACCAAATGCTTCAGGAAACTTTCCAGGAGGACGCTATGAGCCACACACAGGTTTTCTGCTGGTACTCGGTTTCCCATCTTAACACTTGCCTTACATTCATACATTGTTTTAATAAAGGGATTTAGGTATTCCAAAGTTTTCTATTGCTGCCCATAGTCTATTTATAGGTACAGAGTCATATGTTTTTTCAACATCGATGAATACCATATGCACTTATTTCCCTTTAACCAACATTTATCGGAGATTTGCCTTATCACAAATATATAATCACAGCATGATTTGCCTGCTGTAAAGCCTGCTTGTTCTTCCGATATCTTATTCTGTATTAACTCCTCCAATCTAATTTTAATATTACTAACCGAGATGTTTTGAACATTTGTATTTGGAGATACTTGTTTGATTCCTTATAGATGTTAATGCTGCAAACAAAGAGTAACATCGTGTCTAGCCCTTTAACTTTGCAGTGATACAAAATAAACATTTGATGATCATATCAGCAGTTTAACCAGATGGTAGCAAAGTTCTGTTAGGAAAATAAACAAAATCTTGTTCTCATAGCTGTATAGCTGATATACTTTTTGTTTGAGATCTACTGATACGATATATCCAATAGTAAACTATTCCATTCATACATAGGAATTCACTTATCTCATTACATTCACCATGACGAATTCCCTAGGAAAAGGGGTGACGGCCACTAAGTACCAGGAAGGGAGGAAATATTGGCGTCAAATCTGTGGATTTACCGATCTTGGCATTGGTCAAGACTCAACTATGCAATTCCACTCGCAACGGTTTTTTTTTTTTTTTTTTTTTTTTTTTTTTTTTTTAATTTTCGTCCTCCAACGTTGTCATATCGGACGGTGAATGAATTGGGTGAAGTGATGCTCAAATGAGTCCAGGATCCATGGAGCTTAGAGTTACCTGACATTCGTCTTTCAGGATAAGGGAAAACCCCGGACAAAACCTTATCGAGGTAACTCACCCTGAGCGAGATTCGAACTCGGGACCTCTTGAACGTGAGGCAGACACGCAATATCGCTGTCAATGTCACTTACGTCAAGATACAATTCGTCATTGTCACTGTCTTCATCGAGTCTTGCAAATTTATGATTATAGGTTCCAAAATCTCGTCACGTGCTATTTCTTTCTTAAAATCGTTTTCTTGAAGGTTTTCTGCATGCCTCACGCAGTTTTCCGAGTCCTGTTGTGTTACCTTGTCAATTTATTCGTAAACAAGTCGTTTAACGTCCGTCAGTTTAAAAGTATTTGTTGTGTTTGCAACCCCTCTTTTTATTTGAGCCCACACCAACTCATTTGGATTATATTGGCAGTGGTAAGGTGGGAGGCGTATTACCTTGTGTCCCATTTTAATTACAAGTTGATCCAGCTGATACACTTTTTCCGTGTTTTTAAACGGAAGTACTCTTTGCAATAAATCATTTTTAGTTTCTGTTTCCGAAAATCTTTTGAAGAACGTGTACACCTTAAAAATAATACTCCGAGCCTGACTTCGCAATACCTGCCTTTTTGACTCGCCACTAAATTCACCTCAAGAAGTCATTGCACTATTTAACTCTTACTCTAATGTGTAAAGAACAACTGAATGATATTGATCTAAACTCTCCAGAGTAAATAAACACTTCATATCCAGCATTCATTCATAAACATAAGCATACAGCATTCCACAGGCTAACAGGAAATGAAACGTTTGCTCTTTCTCGAATTTAAAACTTTGACTTATTCACAGTAATTCTTTTATCACGTCATGTCAGTAGTTTAAATTTCAGTTCTGAGAAATTAAAAGTATATGTACATACATACACACCAACCACTTTAAACTCTGTAGAGTAAATATAGATTACGAACCATTCATAGACAAAGATATAATGTGACCAGACACGTTCTGCCAGGGCAGCAGGAAATTTATTGTTTCCTCTCGCTCGAATTGACTTATTCAGAGTAATTATTTTATCACGTCATGTCAAACATTTACGTTTCAGTTCTGAGTAATTACAAATATACGTACACGCATACATACCAACCAATAATGATATATAGTGTTTACGTCGCGATTTATTGTTATAATACAGGTAATAGTGGTGTATTTATTTGTATTAGTAAAACTACTTGAGCTAAAAATATGGGGTTTTCATGGTTAAGTTAGATACATTACTCTCTAATCCCAATCTGAATTTTTGTCTTAGCGCGAATAGTATTTCATACAGATTGATTAGGTTGGCGCTCCTCACAGACCACTTAGCGGGAACGCAATACGACAACACCGCAGGACTCCGATTGGTTGTTCACCTAGTAGCGCTCAAGGACAAACACCTTCCCATTTGAAACACATAATAGAACATTCTAGAAGAAAATAAAACATTAGGCAACCAGTTGGTTTATTCGTTGCACGCTCTATTTATATCTAGTTGTGATTTGCACTTTGTAAATTTCAAATTTGCTTAGAAACTCGCCATGATTTCACTCAAAATCAAAGTTCTGTAATAGCCAAACTAGATTTTAAGTTCAAGATAAGAAAGATTACGTTGTAGTCGAAAGATTATTAAGGATCTATGTAAAAATTATGTCGTAACTGTATATGTGCGCCCGCGCAGCAGTTATGTATTGTTTGTATTAACAACTAGGACGGTATGTAGAAAAACATTTGAGTATAAAATTGCCTAACTGGCCCAAGGAATTATGGGCTAGAATGAATACCCTTTAGCCCAGATATCAGCGAGTATCACGGGAGAGTGAATTCGAAGATCTGTGGCGTATGTGTGGAAGATGAAAACACTTGAGCATCGCTTGTACAACTGTCAGCGGACTGACTTGATTTGGACCTCCATCCGAGTCGCATTACATAAACTTCGTCCAGAAGAATGCTTACGTTCGGTACCACAGCTGGTACAACTGGAGTTTCGCTTCAAAGACACGAAATTTCATAATTTTACAGCGTAGTTGGTTGCTGGTACACTTCATTGGCTGCTGAAAGTACGGCGAGGAGACACTGTGCTAGGAAAGCACCTACGTATATTTTTAAAGGAGCAGAGTTGGACCTATATACGGAAGAAAACCTTGCGTTCTCTGGAGCCATACATTTTTCACTTGGAACAAATGCAGATCTAATAACCATTTAAGCAAATAGAACCCTTCATATGTCTCACAGTACAAGCCAATAAAACAAGAAATGTTCTAAACGACTTACCCTGTACCCGTTCCCGTCTTAAAATATAAACAAATAAAAATAATAAGTATATAAAATATAAAAAATAAAATAAAGAACTTAGGATACACTTGATCAGTAGTCTTTCTGTCCATAGAGATATTTAAAATGATTACGTAAGACTCTTATACAAAGAGTTAAGTAACAAAAAAAGACAGTAAAAAAACCGAAGTAAAAAACAACGTAAATGCCAATTTTGGTATTTAACCATTTTTTCACTTTTGAATATGCTGTTCACTGATGTCACTCAGAAATCCCCGTTTTAAAAGTGTATAATTTTGTGGCATTAGGTGCTCGCAAAACATATTTCTAGTGAAATCTTGGTATTGAATTTGTGATATATTAAATTAAAAAAAAACGCATCGCATGCAGGAAGGATACCTGTGAGGGGTACTGTATGCCAACCCATTGTCTCCAACTTTGTGTAAATTAGTACAAAAATTCTCGCATGTCTTTCACTGCAATAACATATTTACACGAAAATAGGTATAGGTAGTCGAACTTATATTAAACATTTTTATCATTTTTGTCCAATTTTTACCTTAGTGAGTGAGTGCGCCAAAATATTCCCATCGTGGGAATCGTGCGAATCGCAGGGAAAGTGGTACAGGACTCGTAACGGTAACTCTGCGGCGCCCCTGGTGGTTGTCAACCGGAACAGGAGTGTCATAAGAGTGGCCGTGTGAGGTCCAACTCGTGGGTGGCTTAACAGACGGTCGGGTGAGACTGCTCTAAAAATATCGCACCCAGCACTCCCACTCCGATTGCAGTTAGTAACTTCCCACGTGGTCTCTCATTACCTACCCTCCCTTCATCGCAACAGGTGAGCGGGCACTGCAACGGTTTTAAATCACAATAAACGGAGAAGTTGCTCTTGAATTTGTGCAACTTTGTTGATCACGAAGATGAAGTTCCCGTTCATGCTGTCATATTGAAAGGTGAATTTGAAGTGGATGAAAAAAGAAATAATGGGCAAAGGAAGTGACAAAGGCCTGCGGGATCGAATCCATGACCTGCCGAATGCCTATATAGATCTATGTTCACACACTGAGATCACAAATACCTGAACGCAATTACAATTTGGCAAACTGGGACTTATCCAGAGTGACAATCTCGCACTACCTTAAAGGCCGAATTAAGCAACGCTGTAATAATGTTACAAGGCCGCGCCGTGGCCGAGGAGTTTCACTGCTTGCTTGACTCTCACCAGGACAGTGGGACATGTGAATACCTCAAAAAATCGAATTTTTGTTTTATGCCTTATAAAAATCTGATTGGTCAGACTGTTAAATAGCACTTTTACTTAGATGTTTTAAGGCGTCTGCGAGAGGATTTGAGGGTGAAACGCCCGGAGCTTTGGCGATCGGGAGACTGGTTTCTGCATCACGACAACGCTCCAGCACACACGGCCTTACGAGTGAACCACTATTTGGCATCTCAGAGGTGATCTGTCGTTCCCCACGCTCCGTATTGTCCAGACCTAGCCCCGTGCGACTTTTTCCTATTTCCACGAATGAAATAAATGCTAAAAGGGGAGCGTTATGACGATGTGGAGGCGGTAGATACAGCTTCGCAAAGGGCACTGGACAATATCAAACTTGAAGAGTTCCAAACATGCTTCCAACAGTGGGAAAAGAGACTTGACAAGTGCAGCGCATGTAATGGAGAGTATTTTGAAGGTGACTGAAGTAATTTTGTAAAAAGGTTCATCAATAAAGTTTTTATGACAACAGTCCGGTTTATTTTGGGTCCCCTTTCGTATGAATGCGTGAAGTAACAATTGCCAGATATATTATTGTTATACACTAAAATTATATATGTTAACATTATTTCAGAAACTTCACTGCTACAAGATGAATTTAAGGGTCGAGAAACATGTTTATGAATACAATTAAGGCTAAACAAATTAAGAATGAACTAATGGGCAGAGAAATGCAAGTAGAAAGCTTGAATGACATCATCCTAGATCCAGTACAGTCTGGATCATGTCCAAGCCTCAGGAATTACGAAAGAAACCTACCTGGCTGTACAAGAGAACTTGAGCAGTTCATTCAATGCCCGGCAGGGTCGGTGTTTTAAAGTTCAAGTTGGCTGATACGATAAAAACACTTTAATCTGGTTCGGGATTGAGTTAATGTTCCGCCAGCTTCAGTCATAATGAAAAATTGCTCTCAGTCAGTTTCTTGGCTAATCAGTTCTGTATTATTCAAAATAGCAAACAAGAATATCTTAAAAGATAAAGTCATTACCTTTTACTTTTCTTTCTTTTTAATCTATTTCCATTCAAAATCATCCACCACAGAATTAAATGACTACTTGCCAACTCTGTAACACAGCTGATTGTCGTTGAAGGACCAAACTTAAAATGTATAAATTTTAACCATAAAATTATATTTTTGAAAAAATATAATTAAGATCTTTCTGGGGTTTTTTATTCAGAGGACTTCAAACATGTATTCAAATCTTAGTATCGAAATTTTTGGATGGAATGCAATAGTATATACAAGGGCTGTTCAATAAAGAATCATATTTTTTACGGTCATAATTTTCGCACTAAAATTCAATCTTACTGTATTCTGTTAGCTTAATCTGAAACAAACACGTCGTAGTAGTTTCATTGTTGGCACTCATGGTTGCCGCCTGTGAGAACCAGGCAAGTTCAGACTACCGCTGCAATGGAGGTAACATGCAGTTAAAGTTGATGTTAGAGGAAGATCCGGAGTTTCTTTCAAACGTAATCACTGCTGATGAAACTTGGCTACATCATTTTGATCCTGAGAGCAAACAGCAAAGCTCAGTGTGGAAATTTCCTTCATCACCAACCTCCAAAACAGCAAAAGTGGTTGCTTCTGCTGGGAAAGTTATGGTCATCTCATTCTTTGATATTCATGGAATGGTTTATCCGCATGTTGTACCTGCACACACATCAGTAACTGGACAATACTACAGGGATATCCTGAAAGCATTGCAAGTCCATATCAGGTGCAAAAGACCACATTTCCGTTAAGCAGTTTGGATGCTGCATCACGATAATGCTCGGCCACATATTGCCAATGTTGTTGCTGAATATCTTGCAAAAATCAACGTGAAGTGCATCCCTCACCCTCCCTATAGTCCGGATTTAGCCCCATGTGATTGTTTTCTATTCCCTAACTTGAAGAAACGCCTTCGTGGAAGACATTATCCATCGTCAGAAGCAGTGGTGAAGGCTGCGGAGGCGATTTTGAAGGATCTCTCAAAAATAGTTTCCAGCATGTCTTTGAAGACTGGCAAAAACGCTGGGACAAGTGCATCCCATTCAAGGGAGACTATTTTGAGAAGGACCATCAAAATTCTGAGAATGAGTAAAGATACGTTATCAAAAAAAAAAGTGATCATTCTTTATTGAACAGCCCTCGTATATCTACAGCGTACGTGATAGAAGACATAAAACAGAGTCATTACCAACACATGAAAAGATGTTTTGTCACAAAATTAAAAATTGGAAATGTTGACAAAAATTACTTTTTAATTATATCTCTTCTAGAAATTTAATAAATAAAGCTCGGTCCACTATAAATATATGCATACACCTCTTACATTATCCTCGCTAAATTACAGTATTCTGTTAATAGAGTGTAAATTGTAAACACTTTTTCAAACTCTTGAGTTACTATGTAATTTCTTTTTGAAGCGACTTTTCTCTTGTATACGTATTGGGTATTTATTTATTATTATTATTATTATTATTATTATTATTATTATTATTATTATTATTATTATTATTATTATTATTATTATTATTATTTTGTGTTTGCAATTTTATATGTCTAGTGTAATTTCTGACGCACAGGAAGTAGAAAAATATGATGTCATCGTATAAGTGAGCAAAATATTAAAACAATCTATTTCCCAGCCGTATAGTTGACCATTTAAGGGACACTTTCTTGTAATCACTATTTAAATGTGGATGATTTTCAAAGAGATTACATATTAAATGTACCTGCTTAAAAAACCTTATCTACCATGTTCACTGAATAGCAAGTTCCAGTTGTAAAACTTAAAGCTATTATAAGACCGTGCATTTAACTCTTAAGAGTTTGGTAATGAGCTTCTGAAACTTTTTAACCCTTCTAATAGTCGTACCTCGAGAAGAATAATCTCCTTGGAAAAATAAAATAAAAATATGTGCAATTCCTTAAATCAGGTGTGTATGTGTGTTTAACGCCCGCTTTTACTACATGCGGCACCGCAGGAGGTGACACTGATGATACATGAGATGAAGATGGAGTACCGGTGGAATGAGATGGCGGGGGAAACCGAAGATCCCGGAGAAAATCCGCCCCAGCGCCGTGTTGTCCACAAATCTCACTTTGCGGTTGCCTGGGATCGAATCCGGGCCGCCTTGGTGAGAGCCAAGCGTTCTGACCACTGAGCCACGGCGCGGCCTCTTCCTTAAATCAGGCTAAATGCCAGATTTTTAACATGTATTCCTACTACATCCTTACATACAACATAATCACAGATACATTCAGAAAAAAATGAAAATAAAACATTAAAAAAATACATTTATAAAATAACGGAAAAATATATAACACAAAATAAACAAAATTTCTCATCAATTCAGTCGAAATTAAAACAATATACCTAACAGTTCACTCATACCAAACGAAAGCTACAACTATTAACAACATTTTTTGCAAGTTTATGTTGTTTATTTTAAATTTTATTACTATTATTAATTCATTATTACTATTATCATCACTAAGAATATGACCAACTCGGTAGCGTATACGGTAGCATGTCTTCCTCACGTACAAGAGCTCCCGAGTGCAAATCTCGGTCAGGGTGTTTCCTGGATAAGGTTTTTATTTATAGGGTTTTCCCTTATCCTGAAAGATGAATGTAAGCTCTATGTACTTGGCCTCATTTGAGCACCACTTCATTTCATTCATCGTCCAATATGACGTTGGTATTAAAAATATTAAGTGGAAATTTATCTGGATAAGTTTTCTCCGGGGTTTTCCCTTATACTGAAAGACGAATGTCGGGTAACTGTAAGCTCTATGAACTGTGGGCTCATTTGAGCATCACTTCATCCATTTCATTCATCGTCTAATATGACGTTGGTATTAAAATTAAGTGGAAAGTTATCTGGATAAGATTTCTCCGGGGTTTTCCCTTATACTGAAAGACGAATGTCGGGTAACTGTAAGCTATATGAACTGTGGACTCATTTGAGCATCACTTCATTCATTTCATTCATCGTCTAATATGACGTTGGTATTAAAAATATTAAGTGGAAATTTATCTGGAAAAGATTTCTCCGGGGTTTTCCCTTATACTAAAAGATGAATGTCGGGTAGCTGTAGGCTCTATGAACTGTAGACTCAATTGAGCATCACTTCATTCATTTCATTCATCGTCCAATATGACGTTGGTATTAAAACTATTAAGTGGAATTTTATCTGGATAAGATTTTTCCGGGGTTTTCCCATATACTGAAAAATGAATGTCGGGTAACTGTAAGCTCTATGAACTGTGGGCCCATTTGAGCATCACTTCATCCATTTCACTCAAAGTCTAATATGACGTTGGTATTAAAACTAAGTGGAAAGTTATCTGGATAAGATTTTTTCGGGGTTTTCCCATATACTGAAAGATGAATGTCGGGTAACTGTAAGCTCTATGAACTGTGGGCTCATTTGAGCATCATTTCACTCATCGTCCAATATGACGGTATTAAAAATATTAAGTGGATAACATTTTTCCGGGGTTTACCCGTATACTGAAAGATGAATGTCGGATAACTGTAAGCTCTATGAACTCTGGGCTCATTTGAGCATCATTTCATCCATTTCATTCATCGCCCAAAGTAACATTGGAGGACATAAATTAAGAAAAAAAAACACATTAATAAATTACTCATTAATATTAATAGATTTATTATTAACATTATTGTTATTAAAATATTGTCTTACTTTTATTATCACATTTATAATTTAATCAAAATATTAACATTGTTATGCCTAAAACTAAACTTTTTAGTATATTTTCATTACTTTTACTTTAAATTTACAAATGCTGCAATACAAAACAATCAAAATTTACTTCTATCCAGTAAACAACTTTTTGGCATAGTAAAGATTGTAATATAATTTATATATAATTTCTATTTAACGAATTATTATTTAAATGGTGTAATTATATACAAAGCCTAGGATTGTAAACAAAGGTACAAAATGAATGTGGCGAAGTACGCCGATGACAAGTTTAGAACATGACATTTTGTAATGAATATGGTTGAAACTTAAGAAGAAATTTGGCCTCCCGTTAGTTTAGGTGACATCAGCTGGTACATTAACGAAAGTTGATGTTGACGCACTTTGTTCCAGTGGCACCGCAAGCAAGCTGAGAGCGCGATATAAAGGCTGCTGGAGCAGGCGAGATGCTGGGAACATGCTGGCAGACACATTCCCAGATCCCTTCCTCCCTCCCTCCATTCACTCTCTCCTTACTCCAGCCGACAAGCCTGTACATTCATAAAAACGCTGGCCTCCCTTCCACACACACGCCCCTGGGGCCCGCAAAACCTTTGTGCGCCGCATGGCACTTGGCGTTCGGGCTCCCAATGGTGCTGGAGAAATTATACCTCAATGATGCGAACCGTAACTGGAGCCTTGGGGTGACTCCAGCCGGCGACCTTAACGGCCTACCTTTCTCTATCACGTATACACCTCGCAAAACTTAGAAAAGCTACAAATGTTTCATTGTTAACAGGTTATAAATCTAAACAGATGTTAAAATCGACGTTAACAAATGTAAGGTAACAATTATAACAGCGCATTTATGCATTTCACCAACCTGTTTTCTGAAAATGTTAACAAACACATGCTAACGCCAAGAAACTTGTAAATATTACATCTATAGAAGGCTGTGGATGAGTCGTATTATTTTCTGAACTTGCTGCGATGCGCTTTTGTTTTCATTTTCGTCTGCACCGCAGTCTGCACACAGCTAAAAAAATGGGGGATAAACAAAATGATAAAGAAAAACCATGAAACAAATTTCTCATAAATGGAGAAAGGATTGTTAATTGAATTGGTGAAGTATAACGAAATCCTGGAAAATAGGACGGATGCGGTGAATGTAAAAGAGAAAGATGTCACGGGGAAAATATGTGAAGCAAACTTAATTCAAATGCATGTGTCATTACTAGAAACACGAAACGTATTACGTAAATTTAAAACGAGGTGCGAAGAAGTACAAGTGACGAGTGACTTGAACGTTTCAAGACGGGAGGTGGACAGTGTATTATCCACATAATTCAGTGAATTATAAAATAGCAAAGTTATTAATACTTGAAGCTAAGGGGAGATAGTCATATTCCTTTCGATGCATTTTCTCACTTAGTATTATGTAAATTTAAAACGAGGTGCGAAGAAGTACAAGTGACGAGTGACTTGAACGTTTCAAGACGGGAGGTGGATAAATGTATTATATACATAATTCAGTGAATTATAAAATCGAAAGGTCATTAATTTTTGAAGCAAAGGCTAGATCGTCATATTCCTTTCGTTGCATATTCTAACCTCTCTTCTACTTCCGCAGTAACCTTCATAGCAACTTGTTTCGACAGTCTATACCTCGGAACAAAATTTTCTTCGGATAGCTCCTCAAAATAATTTCTCCTCATAGGCTGTACTCTATTATGAATGCCATTTAGACGGTCTTAAATATAGCAAATCGACATCAACAGCTCGACATCCTGACTATTTACAATTGTTAAGGACTTAACATCAGACATTTGCCTTGTTAGTTTGGTGAAATGCAATTTTTGTTTTAACTATTGCTAAATTCGTGTTAAGTCTTAACACCTGTTGGTAAAATCGGGCATAAGTGTGTTGTTGCAATTAAAATAATATTTATAAATTTGTATTTTCAGAAAGAAAAACTGCCACTGCAATCATTTCGTTCAATTTTTCCTTAACTTTACGTCCTGCAACGTTAATATAGGACCATGAAAGAAATGGCAGAAATGATCCTCAAATGAGCCTAGGGTCCATAGAGCTCAGAGTTGATTTCACTTAATAAAGGGGGAGCTTGGTTCTATACCCTTAACACTGTAACCTAAAGGTTTATTATATTATCTCTTCATTTTACATTTTTAGTTAAATAGCCCTGTATCTCTAATGAGAGACAATAGTATCAACTAAATTAATTTTATTTATTTTTATTAAGCCTAGTAATTGAAACCTTTTCCTACCCAAACCTTCACATTCAAATATTGCATGAGAGGCTGTTTCTTCCTGTTCATTACACAACCTACATATTGTCACCCAATTATCGGAAAGCCAGACCAACGACAGCTGAGAAGGGACCAGAGGCATCTGGGCCACACCCACTCATCTATCTCAGTCACTAACTGAGGGGATGATTAGGGAAGTGTCACCTGTCGCTGGCCGCCTCTTCCCCCTTCCCCTGCCGTATGGAACCTTCGCGGTGATTCACTGAAACGAGAGACTTCGAGAAAACGGCGATATTCCTATAAAAAGGGCTGCAGTGAGTGAATTCAGTCAGTTCTTGGCGAGCAGCGAAGCAGCGCCGTGCTAGTGTACGGACGAGAAGACCGTGTACGTGCATCGGAAAACTGTGCGTAACTGTGAGCGTGCAGTGGAACTGTAACGGACGAACTGGTGAAATGTAATTGTGTGCAATAGGTAATTCTGTGTAATTGGCAAGTGTTCAACTGTAAGTCTGTGGAAATAAAGAAAATTTTGAGTTTGTGCAATTGGACTTCACGAACGCACAAAGTCACAGTATTGGAGCTGCCCACCACAAGAAGGCAAGGCGAGTGTAAGTAAGCAAGTGTGTAACGTAATCACTTTTGCTCCACGCATGATTATGCTCGCCTTCCGGATATAAGGGGTTCATGTAAAATACACAATGTTGTCACATAACTCACCCATGCAAAATACCTATCATAGCACTTACTGAAACGAGCATTAGATCTGGCAGCATGTGTGACTCGTATGTACTCTCACACTCACTTCGTATTAAATAGATGCACTACCAGAGCAGATAAACAGTTTAAACCCTTCTCCCTCTTCATAACCCACTTGCCTTCTTGCTGTGGGCAGACAGTAGGTGTTTCCCTGGACTATTCATCATTCTTTACTGTGCTTGTATCTTTCTGCAGCCATTTTTACTGATAATATTTAATCCATCCATCAGTGGTTTTTCAAAGAGTTTATAGGGATGCCAAAAACTGGTTCAGGACTAATACGTAAATACTTCTGCAGCGCCATTTCTAGAGCTCAGAGTTAGTTGGCATCCATCTTTCCGGGTAGGGAAAAGCCCCGAAAAGAACTTTTTCATATAATTCACCCTGATCAAGGTTCGTAAAGTTTGCAGCAACTATATTGCATACCATCCAAAAATTTGATACGAGATTTAAAGGGGAGCATGTGTTTTGAGGTCTTCTGAGCCCAAAAAGGTTTTTCTGTGTGGAGTCACATGATTTCCTCTAACTACAACTGTTGGAGCTGTTCTTAAAACACTTAATTCTTTGATCTAGTTTATTTTAGTTTAAAAGTATTTCCAGAAAAGCGTTAATATATCTTTTCTTTAAAAGCAAAATCGGAATAGCAGAATACAGCAGCTTTAAGCTATGGTCAAATCATTTAAAAGATCTTCGCCATGTGGTGACTTGATATTTCATTTTCTTCCATAGATCGGGCAAGGAAGAATGACTTCCTATGTGAGGAAAATATATTTGAAACTTCAAAACAATAAGAGGAACGAGTAGAGCCAGAATGAAAAATTCAATGCCATAGCCGGAATTTGAACCACGGATCTTCTGGTTTCCGTCCAGCCGCCCTAACCATTGAGCTACTATGGCCAACGTGCCAACATGACATTAAATTCTCCAACTGACTCGTGCTTTTCCCGGTAAACCACTAGGAGTTACATAAACACACGAGACAACTACCTTAATGGCGACTTACTATGCTGTAAGAAATGCAATGTGTAGTGTTTAACGCCCGATTTTACTACATACGGCACCGCAGGCGGTGACACTGATGGTACATGAGATGAAGATGGAGCACCGGTGGAATGAGATGGCGGGGGAAACCGGAAGTCCCGGAGAAAACCCGCCCCAGCGCCATGTTGTCCACCACAAATCTCACTTTGCGGTCGCCTAGGATCAAACCCGGGCCGCCTTGGTGACAGCCAAGCGGTCTAACCACTGAGTCACGGCGCGGCCTTTAATGCTGTAAGTACTTTAAGATCCGTGGTTCAAATCCCGGCTATGGCATTGAGTTTTTCAGTCTGGCTCTACTCTTTCATAGTGCGTCCTACACACGGCTAGTGTGAAAGAACAGTTAATTTCCAATAACAGGAGAATCTCGAAAATCCGTAAGAAAAAAAAGTGACGTTTACATTTTTTGGGGAATGAAGATTTTGTCCTCTTACGGTTTACCAATAATTTAAAAGTCACCCAGAAAGAAGAGGACTTCAGAGACTATTCCAGAAAATTCAAGGAATACGTTACATTTTATCATGAAAATATTTTAATCAGCCATTTTTTCAGAAAAAGCTTTTGTAAATTTTGCCGATGTAAAGGGCAACTGGAGTCGTGAGTCGCACCTTTGGAAGGTTTTGAACTTACTGGGACACACACAAGGACCTTTTTCTGTAAAAGTCTCCTTTTCTATTCAGGGGACACCGAAACGAGTATTTACTGAATCTCTGTACTTCTGGACTACGCTACGGAGTGGATTCGGCACCAAGACCCCAAACTTGATCTATTGTACCTATGCCCCCAAGTGGGGCACTGCGAGAAGGAAGGATGAGGCGATAGGTGTCAGAGGGACGCCGTCCCAAGGAGCCCCGACAGTACAGAGGGCATGGTTCCTACATTTTACAGCCCAGCAACGAAAAGAAGGTAACTGTAAGGAATGTACTCTCTTATACAGTTGTGCAAGGACAGCGAATGTGTGACAGAGAACGCATGCTACACAAGGAGTAGAACAGTTAAAAAAAAACGGGGCCTATTCACTCTGTACCCTAAAACCGAGAAGATTCGTTCACAAAACTAGAAGCCGTCAGAATGTTTTTGAATGGTCTGTAACTGTACTGACATGGAGTGTCGTAAACCTGTCCAGGGAGGGTGTGAGAACCTTCGCCAACCCCCCTGCGTCTCAGGCGTCTGAGATTATCTCTCCTGTGGAGGACAGTACGTCTCATCCTTCGGAGACTTTCTCTCCTGTGGAGTATACTAGATGTAAAGTTTAGGACAACGGACATCCCACCCAACCGTGGTCCGCCGGTTTGGAGGCCGACAACCGTTCTACCGAAGGAGGAGATGCTTACCAGGAGCATATCATCCTGCCATACAGCGCCGAGACACCCGCCAACACTTCTATCCTGAAAGAGAGCACCAGATGAGATATGGAGTGAAATGGTAATGGAGATGAAATGGTGGAACAGGCAATTGGGAGAGGGGAGTGTAATTAACTTAGCCAGCATTCGCCTGCCGACCCCGGTAAACCCCCAAAAAACCATGCGTCAAATAGGTCGGCCACGGGAATCGACCTTCCGAATGTGAACCACAGATATCTTCGGTGTAAATATAGAAAGTGTATTCTCTTCGAAATACGAACCGAGATTTCTGGAAATACATGTTTTAAAGTTTCTTGAATAAAAGAAGGCCACGCCGTGGCTCAGTGGTTAGACCGCTTGGCTCTCACCAAGGTGGCCTGGGTTCGATCCCAGGTGACCGCAAAGTGAGATTTGTGGTGGAAAACACGGCGCTGGGGCGGATTTTCTCCGGGACCTCCAGTTTCCCCCGCCATCTCATTCCACCGGTGCTCCATCTTCATCTCATGTATCATCAGTGCCATCGCCTGCTGTGCCGTATGTAGTAAAAGCGGGCGTTAAACACTACACATTTGAATAAAAGAAGAGCATTTCTAAAAGTGAGTGTGCAAACAGCATAACTCAAAAACCCAAGTTATTAAATCTCCCGTCTAACTACCGAAATGTGTTTGTAAATGATTCTAGCTACTTTGAAATAAAACGAATATATATTTAAAAATATTTTCATGACTAACGAAGTATGTGCACTTTTAGGTACATGTTAATTTACTGGGAATATCTTTGAAGCCCTCTCCATTCTACATTACTTTTGTTGGCTGGTAAACTTTAACACATATACACAAAAAATGTAGATCTTATTACACCTCACAATATATCTCAATATATTTTTTCGTAGTGTTAACTATTTCAGAGATATTCCGTGTTACTGGTTTGGATTTTGAAACAGTTAATCTTTTCTCAAATACGAATTATGATCTTTGGGGGCGGGGGGGGGGGAGAAGGTTACAAAGAGGACAGGATTTCAAAACACCCATAGCTACCATTCCTCATATCCATTAAGGGCATATGTAATTAAACCATTTCTACGTCAATAAAGTAGATGTGGGTAGAATGGATAGAATTACGAATGGGTAGAGAAAGCGAAAGTGTGGTATGACGGTAACATATAAGAACTTTTTGTGAACTATTTTAACTTATACAAGACTGCAGTGAGAGTTTGCTGGCAGCGAAGATGCATTTGGCATACTTGATCCGGTTTTTAACTCAATTAGCTGAAGTTGAGTATTACATTTCAGTCTTCACAGTCCAAATTACAGCTCTCATCAAGATCAAACGCACGAAATTCTACGTTTCTGAAGTCATGAAATCGCCTTGTTAATTTCTCAAATGTGACTGGAAGCCACGCCTATACATTTTGCTTTTTATTTCTGCAAATCGCTCTGTAATCGTTCTGCAGGATCTTTGCCACTTAATACAGGTGTTTTTAAACACTAATTAATTTTTTATAAATAAATAAGAGAACGTATGTGTGTATTATTGTATATTTAATTAAGGTCGTCTCCGCAGCTGCTTACCAAACGGGAGATCGTAGTTCGATTCCGGTTTCTCCCGCTGGGAGACCTGGTCCGGGTGCACCAGTTGAGCAGCTACTCGTGGGAAAAGTAACGGCCACAGGTTGCTAAGAAGCGCAGTCGCAGACGGGGAGGGAATCCGGTGGGGGGGGGGGGGTGTTGCTAACCTCGTCCCATCCTCCATACTGCACCACACTCATGATTGTCTAGTGAACGCAAGTACGGTTTGCCCCTCAAAGGGAACTCACCCTCCGCCCACCAATGACCGTCATAAATCTATCTCCACACTTCAGAAATAGAACACTGTCGTTGAGGACCAATAGCAACCCTGATTTTGTCGAAGTGATAGTCGCATGTCTACTCCACGTGGAGTCTCAGTTGCCAAAGTTCAAACTTCCAGTTGATCTGTTTCATTACGTGCAGAAATTCGTCGTGTGTCACGATGTGGAGACCGTGGGAGAGAAATGCAGTGGTAAATGCAAATGAAGCAGTAGATAACCTTCAGTCAAGTGAAAACAAAGTGATGACAATAGTGTGAATAACTGGGCCGAGTTATATTAGTGGAGAAGCCTCAAAAAACAAAGTTATGACGAGATCTGTTTCTAAGCAAATTCAAGTGCTTGTTTTGAACACATATAAATATGTGCTGACAAATAATCTTGGTAAGGGGTCGTGCAATGAACCTGATGATAAATTCTGTGTATTCACAGAAATACAGTAAGAAATATTGTGACGAAAGGAATACCAAAGACGCCGATCAAGTGTGGAAACAAAAGGAAATGTTTCTCTAAAGTAGATAATTTCACATGCGATTTAATACGACGGGAAATTTATAGATTCTATGCAAAAGGGAGAGCGCCCACCTTAGACGAATTGGTTGCACATTTGCAAGAAATTTGTGATTTTCCTTATGGGCACCGCACTTTGCGCGGTCTCCTAAAGCAGCTGAGTTTCAAATGCCGCACTTTGAATAAGATAAGGGTTATTATGGAATCCAGTAGAATTGTAGCTTGGCGATATATATGTCAAAACCAAGGAAATTTCGCAGCACGATATATCGTCAAAACTAAGGAAGTTTTGCAGTAGTGGACATAAGATAATTTATTTAGACGAAACCTCGTACGATACCCATGACGTATCGAGAAAGGTGGGAACCTTGCAGGATGGTCTGGGAGGAGGGCCGGGGTTGTAAAACGATTATAAGGGTTCGTCAGAGGCAGCGGCCGACGTGCACATGAGTTAACTAAACATGCTTTACCCGTTGTGAGATAGCGGTCTTGAATCACACTGAATCGTCATTGGTAGCTGTTACGTCGCAATTACTTTTTATCGTGGTTTACCCAATTATCTCCATGTCGATTTTAATCAAAATCATTGGGTCCATTTTTGATAAAATCAAAAAAATATAAAGGGTAGCTTAATATGGGGGAGAATTTGCCGAAATGCTGAGCTTAAATACAGTTTTTATATTTAACCAACTTTTGGATTTTAAAGTAGGCTGTTCACACAAAAGTATGCATTTTTCTAAGTGTAATGCAGCACCTTTTCTTGCAGGTACGCAGTAACATTTTTTTTCACCTGTTCTAAATAGACGTTATTAATCACAATTTGTGAATTTGTATATTAAAATAATATGGTTTAGGGATGGGAAAACAGAGCCATTTTGAACATTTGTCATTACTCAGTTTTGAATGTTTATCTGGCTGAAAAATAAATTGTCTACTACTCTTACACCAAGAACTTCTTACCAGAATATGGAAGAAAGCTGCCAATTGTGCAACAGGAAATCGCCATAAACATTAGAAGTAAACAGTTTTACGAAAAAATGTTAAGCTAATTTGCGGCTCCGACTTTGTAGCGATATGAATGGCAGCTAACTTGTGAACTTTGTTACTATCTCGTTTAGAATGCTTGACCGGTTTCATTAAGTCCAAAGATCAGCCAGCCCACTACTTCCTACCGACTTCCTACACTTCTCTATTTATAGACTGTATCTAGCCTTGCGTCCCATTCATCTCTACTACATCAAGCGCTGGGTTTTAACTTTTAAAACTGCAAGAGGCAATGCACTTGCTTTTTAAATAGATGCTCCCTGCAGATTATACCACCAGCAATTCCCTGTCAGCCAAACAGATGCCTAACGCTTCAAGCGGGTGTGAAATAACCTGCAACATTTCAGTTCCACGCTGTCGATGGATGCTTCCTTCAATCAAGTCCTCGTTTTCTGGTCATTGTAAAACAGTCTCCTCCATTCTTCCATGTTTTTCACTTTCCTTTTTGTTTCTTTTGTCTGAAATGTTCCCATTAGCCAGTCCTTTCAGCTCATCTGGAGGCTTCCAATTCTTCTCCATATCCACGTTCCAAGTGCTTTCTCGATCGTCGCACCGTCCGAGTTTCCGTGAAATGCTGCTCAAATGAGCCCAAGATTCGTGGAGTTACCTGACGTTCATCTTTCAGGAAAGGTAAAGTCTCAGAAAAACCATATCCACATAACCCATCCTGACCGAGATTTGCACAAAGCATTAAATGCATTTCTTGCTTAGTTCTTCCTTCAAGAGTGATCGGAAGAGGTTTCTTCAACATTCCTTTGAAGTGACTTTTTTTTTTTTTTTTTTTTTTTTTTTTTTTTTTTTTGTTGTAATTTACGTCCTTTAACTTTTTAGGTCACATCGGATGACGAATGGAATGGGTGAGATGATGCTCAAATAGGCCCTGGGTCCATGGAGCTTAGAGTTACCCGACATTCGTCTTTTAGGATAAGAGAAAACCCCGGAAAAATCTTATCCAGGCAACTCACCCTGCTACCGAGGCGGGCAATTGACTTAATACCAGTTCATTTTGCAGCGTATGATTTAAATGCATATTTATAGCTATACATTTTACTATTTGTATTGCTCTTTCTTAAAATAGGAGTATTGGCAAACCCTTTGTCACATTCATGCATTTTTCACTGGTTCTTCTATTTTCAAGCGATTTAGAGTTCAATTTTAAGAATAATTTCGTAAACTGTAAGACAGTCCATGATATTTACTATGATCTTAAGGTATTCCAAACAATAAGTCTATAGAGGAGAACAGAGGGAAACTACTGATTGCCCAAGACAAGAAGGCAAGCTGGAGGCAACGTAATCACTTTTGCTGCCTCCTCGGGGTGTATGCTCGCCTTCCGAGTATGACAAGGATGGAAGACTCGTTTAAAATACAGAAGTGTTGTCACATAGCTCATCTATACATAATACCTATCGTTGCAACAAACATTAGATCTGGCAGCATGGGTGACTCATGCACTCTCAGTCACTCATTTCCTAGTAAACAGATCCGTTACCGGAGTAGAGAAACAATTCTAGCTCCTCTGCCCTTCATTCCCCTCTAACCTCCTTGTCGTGGGTATACAGTACATGGCACAGCGTCGAGGCGTATCGGAAAGTATGTGAAACAACAGCTGTTTAAGCAAGCCTATCCCAAACTCTCGGAGAGTCTGTGTATGTACATACTGTTTAGATACAATCATGTTTTCGGGACAGCAAAATGTAACATCGGCAGGCGCGAGAAAACATACATAATGTAATTGAATATTGTGTAAAAGCCCTTGATGTCAAGCGAAAAAGGGGAAGATGCAAAGGTAATTTACACCTTATTAATATAATTGGCGGCTAAACTTTTATATCACATACACCTCCCAAGTGTTTCGGCAATCTTCTGTAAACAAGATAACAAGCGAATACAGCGCTCGTCAGTGAAGGGCAATACGCTTCAGGGCTTTGCCACGTAGTAAGAAATGATTTACATATATTTATTCGCCATAGGTACAGCTTGCATTCACCACGCAGGCGCAAGAGTATGTCATTAACCAAGAGGTGTGTAAACCTTGCTGATATATCAGAATCCTAGCCATAGTCTAGCTCTAGACTCACTGTTTGCTGATTCTACAAATACATCTCGTGAATGGAGTACAGTACATATAAAATAAATTGATGAAAGTATTGTGACTTTTTTGGTACGTGAAATCAAAAGTCCAGGTTACAAACGCTAAAAATTGCTTTGTTATTTCCGTAGAAACACATTTCGTACACCAGCATCCAGAATTACGTCACATACACAATACAACTTGCAAGGTCATCGACCACGACACAGCTGTTCGCGTCCAATTACGGATTGACTGTGTGGCAGGCGGGGTCCCTTGTTTATAGATTACTCACATTCCGGAATGTTCCCAAACAATCGAGACGCTGCTAGAACAAAGACGAGCTCTCGACATTTTTTTTTTTTTTTTTTTTGTAATTTACGTTAAGTCATATCGGACGATGAATGGAATGGGTGAAATGATGCTCAAATGAGCCCAGGGTCCAGAGAGCTTAGAATTACCCGACATTCGTCTTTCACGATAAGGGAAAACCCCGGAAAAACCTTATCCAGGTAATTCACCCTGACCGAGATTGGAACTCGGGACCTCTTGAACGTGAGGCAGAAACTCTACCACCACGCTATCGATGCGGGAAGTCTCGAGAAATCCGTCTCCTTCCCCCCACCGTTTCGGCGAGCTTTCATCTACACACTGCACTGTCTCTTTGAACTAGCCGGCCTCGTCGGGGCGATCAACAATGGGCTCGCGACACTATATAGATTCGCATGTGAGGGGCTTCAATTAAAAAATCGGGGATGTTTTGATGTTATACGATAGAGTTTTTGCCCGGTGTGGAAGTATGAGTATTCGTACACACGCACGCGCGCGCGCACACACACACACGTAGATCTCTTTAAAAAATACTTCTTTTTTATAGAGTTTAGGTAAAATATAGTTTCTATAACTATAGTAAACGCGTAATACAGAAAGTAAAGATATGAGTAAATTATAATAAAAGCCTTATTTATACATATATATTTTTTCTATTCATTGACCTGATAGTGGTTAACTATAAAGCCCGGGACTTAACAGCACAGTAAGTGATCATTAAGGTAGTTGTCTTATGTGCTTATGAGAACTCGTAGTGGTTTATCGGGAAAAATACGGGTCAGTTGGAGAATTTAATATTGTGCTGGCATGGTGGCCATAGTAGCTCAGTGGTTAGAGCTACGTTTGAAAGAAACTCCGGATCTTCCTCTAACATCAACTTTAATGCAAATGTCCTTTTGTTCGGGAATCAACAGTCTTGGAACCGATCGCGCACAAACACGTCTCATGTGCAATGTTTCTGTCACCAACGTGTGGGTGGCACCCAATGCAATGTTCAGTATTTCAGAAAGTGATTAAGGTCGATCCTCTCTTACAATGGCAGCAGCAGTGTTGATGTTTTCTTCCGTAAGAGCAGTAACTGGAGCACCGGGTCCACCTTCCTTTGAAATTGATTGTCTCCCCTCTTTAAACATTTTAAACCACCTTCCAGCTGTGCTTCCCCCAGGGACCTACTTCTGTAGGTAAAGTCTGTCTACCCAACGCAAGTGCACGGCGGCCGCTTTCTTTGACAAACCCTCATAATCGTTTTACAACTTGGACCCTCCTCCTGACGGTCCTTTCTACAATGTTGCAACATTTTAACATCACCGTCTTGCACCTAATGAAACAGAACAACTGGAAGTTGGAACTTTGGCAACTGAGACTCCACGCGGAGTAGACATGCAACTGTCATTTTCAACAAATGGGGGCTGCTATTGGTCCCCAACGTCAATGTTCCATTTCTGAAGTGTGGAGATAGATTTATGACGGTCATTAGTGGGCGGGAAGGTCCCGTCCTTTGAGGTCCCTTTGACTGGGAACTGCACACACGTTCCCTAAACAGACTTTACGGGTTTGGCGCACCCGGGGTCCCAAGCCAACAGTCTCCCTCGTGTGGGCTCCTCTTCGTGGTTGAGGGAGACGGTCAATAGGCCCACCCACGTGTAGGCCGTGCGTGGAGATCCGTGGAGAAGATATTTAGATTCTTGTCTAGTTTAGAGTTTAGGATTTAGTGAACGAAATTTTTAGTAGGTTTTGATTGATGTTTTTTATGTACGTGTATTTTTAATAGGTTTTGTTACACTTGTATAGTTTTTAGAAAGTTTTATATCTGGCTTTTGCCATGACTAGTTTTTTAAAGGGCGCTGATGACCGCCGTAGTTGATTGCCCTTATATATATATATATATATATATATATATATATATCATTCGCATGTGAGGGGCTTAAATTAAAAAAATCGGGGTTGTTTTGATGTTATACGATAGAGAATTTTTGCCCGGTGTGGAAGTATGAGTGTTCGTACACACGCGCGCGCGCGCACACACATACACGTAGATCTCTTAAAAAAAAAAAAAAAAAAAAAAAAAAAAAAAAACTTTTTTTATAGAGCTTAGGTAAAATATAGTTTCTATAATTATAGTAAACGCGTAATACAGAAAGTAAAGATATGAGTAAATTATAATAAAAGCATTATTTATACATATATATTTTTCTATTAATTGACCTAATAGTGGTTAACTATAAAGCCCGGGACTTAAAGTACTTACATGTTGTAAGTCATCATTAAGGTAGTTGTCTCATGTGTTTATGACAACTCCTAGTCATTTACGGGAAAAATACGAGTCAGTTGGAGAATTTAATATTGTGCTGGCATGTTGGCCATAGTAGCTCAGTGGTTAGAGCAACTGTCGGAGACTGGAAGCTTCTTAGTTCAAATACCGGCTATGGTATTGAATTTTTTACATTTAAAACCTTGACCTACATATGCTAGTGTAAAGACTAATTAATTTTCAATATCTAATTCATAATGAAGAGATGGAAATATATTAGTCTTGTATAAAGACAAGATTATTAATTATATTAAAATGGAGCGTGATAGTGTATTAATATCTGAAGTTGAGAAATATCTCCTTCTCTATAACTATGAGAATCAATGGACGTAAATTTAAAAAAAAAAAAAATAAAATAAAACAAAAATAAAATAAAATAAACGGAAAAGTTGCCCGCCTCGGTAGCGTGGTGGTAGCATGTCTGCCTCACGTTCAAGGGGTCCGGAGTTCGAATCTCGGTCAGGGTGAGTTGCCTAGATAAGGTTTTTCCAGCGTTTTCCCTTATCCTTCAAGACGAATGTCGGATAACTCTAAGCTCCATGGACCCTGGACTCATTGAGCATCATTTCACCCAATTCATTCACCGTCCGAAATGAAAAGTGTAGTGTTTAACGCCCGCTTTTACTACATACGGCACCGCAGGCGGTTACAGGTGAGCCCAGAGGTTCTACTCCCATTAGTCCTGAACCCGTAGTAACTGGACCCGGGCCCCTTTCAACCAGGGAGTATCCGAGCTGTCCCAAAGGGCGCTCGGCGTCCTCCGTGGGGCTTTCCATAGGGCAAGACCTTGTTTCCTAACAAGCCCCCCCCATCTGGTCCTATGGACTCAAGACGGGATGGAAGTGGATACGCCACTTACGCGCGTCAACACTCAAGGTGAAGACTACCGAAAACCTCGGTGGGGCCGCCTGGTGACCTAGCACACCTTCTACTAGCTTTGCAGGCTAGTACCCGGGAGACTTAATGGCTTCCCTCAACCCCGTCCGAAGACGTACCCGATCCCCACGGGTATCGGGAACACACTGCCCCCTCGAGTCCATCCCAATCCGAACAACTCCCGAAGGAGGGGCTCGGCTGTTCGGCCCGAGGTTCCTCTAGTAACGTCAGAGGTACCACGAGTGCTAAGGGTCCGCAGCACCCACACTTTGGCAGGTGAAGGGGACGGATCCCCTCCCCTACGGGCTGCCCCGCAGGCGGTGACACTAATGATACATGAGATGAAGATGGAGCACCGGTGGAATGAGATGGCGGGGGAAACCGGAGGTCCCGGAGAAAACCCGCCCCAACGCCGTGTTGTCCACCACAAATCTCACTTTGCGATCGCCTGGGAATGAACCCGGGCCGCCTTGGTGAGAGCCAAGCGGTCTAACCACTGAGCGACGGCGTGGACTTCACCGTCCGATATAACAACGTTAGGGCGGACGTAAATTAAAAAAAATGGAAAAGTTGAAGCCTGGAACAAAAACTAACCAAGTCTGAGGAAATAATTTCAAATATATATGGCAATGCCTTTAGAAACAGCAAATGCTGTCTGTCCATCACAAGAAGGCAAGGCAGAGGAATGTGTAACGTTCACTTTTGCTGTGAACATGATGTTTATGTTCTCCTTTCGGATCTGATAAAGATGCTAGGTTCATGTAAAATACAGTGTTGTCACATACATCACCATGCATAATACATATCACTGCAGTTACTGAAACGAGCATTAGATCTGGCAGCATGCACTCTCCTGCACTCATTTCGTAGTAAACAGTCCCATTTCCAGAGCAGATAAGTCCTTAGACTATTATAATGACGATGACCTCATGTGACGTGTCTCGTACTTCTGGTAGAAGATCTCTTCGGCTACGGTGCACTTTGCTCTTAGGGCGTGCACAACCCCAACAATAAGTATCTTCAAGTTTGTAGATAGTTATTTGATAAATTACTTAATATAAACACTTTATTAGTAACATTACTTGTGCAACATCTAGCTTGTCGAATATACTGGTGTCTTAGGTGCTAAGCTCTGTGTGTCACCGGCTGTCTAAGGGAGAACTGAACTGAAAGACGCTTCTCTGCGAGGGTTGAAAATATTTACAGTTAGCTTTCTAACGGTACCTGGGGTTCTTTGTCCTCCTAGGAATTTACCAGGTCAGGTACATTCCTAAGCGTCACGAGTATACCCGACATCGTCATGGCGATATTATTTCATGCTTTACCGCTAAGCAATATTTATTACTATATCATTATTTACAAATTTAAGAGGGCTGTTCAGTAAAGAATGCTCACAATCTTTTTTGACAACGTACCTTTACTCATCTTCATAATTTTAATGCTCCTTCTCAAAATAGTCTCCCCTGAATGCGATGCACTTGTCCCAGCGTTTCTGCTAGTCTTCAAAGACACTCTGGAAATAATTTATTGAGAGATCCTTCAAAACCGCCTCCGCAGCCTTCACCACTGCTTCTGATGGTCGATAATGCCTCCCACGAAGGCGTTTCTTCAAGTTAGGGAATAGAAAAAAGTCACATGAGGCTAAATCCGGACTATAGGGAGGGTGAGGGATGCACTTCACGTTAATTTTTGCAAGATATTCAGCAACAACATTGGCAATATGCGGCCGCGCATTATCGTGGTGCAGCATCCAGCCCGCTTCACGGAAATGTGGTCTTTTGCACCTAATATGGACTTGCAATGTCTTCAGGACATCCCTGTTGTATTGTCCAGTTACTGATGTGTGTGCAGGTGCAACATGCTGATAAACCATTCCATGAATATCAAAGAATGAGATGACCATAACTTCCCATAACATTTTGGGGGTTGGTGATGAAGGAGATTTCCACACTGAGCTTTGCTGTTTGCTCTCAGGATCAAAATGATGTAGCCAAGTTTCATCAGCATTGATTACGTTTGAAAGAGACTCCGGATCTTCCTCTAACATCAACTTTAATGCAAATGTCCTTTTGTTCGGGAATCAACAGTCTTGGAAAACATCACGCACAAACACGTCTCATGTGTAATGTTTCTGTCACCAACGTGTGGGTGGCAGCCAATGAACTGTTCAGTATTTCAGAAAGTGATCTTAAGGTAATTCGTCCTTAAGAGCAGTAAATGGAGCACCGGGTCCACCTTCCTTTGAAATTGATTGTCTCCCCTCTTTAAACATTTTAAACCACCTTTGAGCTGTGCTGTAGGGAAGAACAGACTCTCCATAGGCCTCTTGTAACATTGTATAGGCCTCAACTGAAGATTTGTTGAGACGAAAGCAGAACTTCAAAGCCGCATATTGCTCCTCGCGTGTTACCTCAATTGCAGTGGTGGGCGATACTGAACATGTCTGAACTTGCCTGGTTATCACAGACGGGAACCAGAAGTACCAACAATGAAACTACTACTGCGTGTTTGTTTCACATTAAGCTAACAGAATATAATAAGACTGACTTTTAGTGCAAAAATTATGACCGTAAAAATTATGATCATTCCTTATTGAACAGGCCTTGTACGTATGTTAATTATCATAATGGATATAGGTGGACGTCATACCATCTTAAAATAGTTCAAACCCCTCTCACTCTTCATGTCCCGCTTGCCTTCTTGTGGTGGGCAGACAGTACGCCGTGTTGTTTTCTACTGCCGATTAAAGCAGTCAGCTACTACCAGTGCAGCTCTAGCTTCATGAAGTGGTCTGGGAATTGGCAAAGCGTACAAAAGGTCACCGCTACACAAATTTGGGAGCCACTGACCTAAATTGCGGGCCTAATTTTACTTATGTAACTGCATATACTATGTCTGGCGTTCCGAGAAAATGTTGCAGCATGCCTGAGGAATGTCAACAGAAGAACAGGTATAGCAACAAGCATTGCAGATTAACAATGCGGAAATGCTGCTTGCATGACGTAAACTATCATTTTAGCGCCAGCTATGTATTATAATGATGTCTTTTGTGACATCCGGGACCGACTTTGGAGCGTTCGTTTAACAAATACGTATCATTTTAGGGAATCAGTGGGGAGCATCACGCATCTCGAGATGCAGCTCAGGAGGGAGTGACAGGGTGTGCCAAAGCGTTAACTGGCTTGTGTTTCAGTATCCAGAAGATGAACGCTGCCCTCAGGTTTTGCGGGTAAAACACTGTGACCGTTAATTTTAATTCTAAACCCCTAAACATTGTTTATAGTTCAATTTCCTTATTTTAAATTTATTAAGAAAAGAATTAATTGTAAATTATTAAAAACTTTAGTGGAAGAGATTAAGAAACAATTGAAGGTAAACTTGTGATTGAATAAGTAAAAACGAAGGGAAAAGAATAATACAGGGTGTATATAAATGAATATCGGTTTTTTTTAACTCTATAATATTACATTAAACTTACAGTTATAGGTGATACGTCAAATAAAAGAGCAACTCAAACAGTTTTAGTTAATTTATGGAAATTAATCATTTCTTCACACTAGCCGTATATAGGCTAAGATCTTTGATAGATAGAGTCAACATGAAAAATTCAATGCCCGGGCCGGGATTTGAACCACGGATCTCCTGGTTTCCGTCCAGTCGCTCTAACCCATTGAGCTATCATGGCCAACGTGCCGTCCTGACATTAAATTCTCCACAAACGGTGTATCTCGAATGCAAGAGCTCCTAGTGGTCTACCGGGGAAATATACGAGTTAAAAATTCGCACATACATGGAGAGTCCAGTGTATGTACACTCTGTTCAGATGTAATCATGTCTTCTGGACAGCAATGTGTCATACATCGGCAGGCGCGAGAAATCATATCATATAGACACACGCAGCTTCCAATCGCTCTATTTGTGTTTCGTAACTTACTGTACGTCAACTGACTAATAATTCACGCTTCTAATCGACCAGATAAGACCCGATAAGAGACGATCACAGCGCTAGTCACCTGAAGGTCATTACGCCTCAACCTCTGTCGAGTAATAAGATTACCCATTTGTCCTTGGGTAGTTTATAACTTCCTCCTACGAGGTGTTTTATGGTCATAGTGACCTAAAGTATTCACCAGCTGATTGCGGGGGGGGGGTGGGTTACAAGTTTATTGGGATGGTACGAGATCACTCTCACCATATCTTCAATGTAAGGGAGTCTGGAGTGGTCATGAAGGATATGAGATGGGAATCTGCGCCCAGTATCATTGATCAACCTCGACGCCCTGTTCTGCATGGTTTGCAGTCTGAGAATGGTGGTTGGTGCCATGGATCTCCAGATTGGATAGAACACACACTTGCACCGGCCAGCCGAACCCCACCAACCGCCGTCGCCTAATCCCTTAACCCTGAGGAAAATAGGTATACCATCCCAACATTGCCCTACCGACCCGAAAAAGTCATAAAAAGCTCATGAGATCAGTGAGTGTTCACCGCGCATCGAACATGAGACGTACTGTTAATTAAATTCTTAGACTTAATTTGCAAGAATTTGTTTTTCCAAATTTGTTTATATATTTACTCATAATTTGTTTTTCTAACACCAAGATATCTTTTAATATTGCATTCTTGGCCCACATGTAAGAGGCATCACATAACGACCCGCTTTTAAACATTCGCTTTTCTGTATCGTCCAAAACCAAAAGATAATTAAACTATTTCTGTAAAGATTTACATGAAGTGACATGAATATGCTTTTCTCAGAGTCTACAGAACAAACCAGAGGTAAGGTTTCATTAATAAATATTATTCGCTTCAATTTCTTACTCAACAAATAGGAAGTGACTTATCTGCAGCTTCTTTGAGTTTGATTAAAATTTCAGCAGATTTGTTTCATAGTAATCAGCTTTTTAGGTTAATATGGAGTCTTCAAACATCGTTTCTTAGGAAAATGAAACACACATTTTGCGAGCTCTCTATGCAATAATAAAAATATTATGCAGTGATTAAGTTCTTTGAAAAGTTTGTTTTTATCTTGAAGAAAGTTCACTCCAAGTCAGATTCTTCTCAAATAAGACAGGTAAGCATAAACATAATCGCTATCAGTAACTAATCATAAACTAAATTACACTTCACGGCACAGCAGACCATGGTCTACCACTCGAAAGCCGCGGGCACACATCTACTCACAACGGGCGTCATGAGTGGGATGCAATGGAGGGTGGGACAGGGTTAGGGTCGCAGTCCCTCCAATGTAGTCTTCTGAGCAAAGAACCATTAATCGGAGAAAAGGGAAATGGTCCATAGCTGCGTATACCTCTTCGTCTGTCACAAATCTTACATCTATGAGATCCAACCTGGATCGCCTTCGTGATTTAACCACTCTCCCGCTACACACTGGGAGACTATGCTCCTTCATATTGTGACAAAAGACAAAAAGTTCACCTCAAACTTTATTTGTCACTAAATCTTTGGCTCAATGCTAATGTAGAATCAGCCTTTGTTTTACAAAAATGCAACACTTCGACACGTCTCTACAATGTTCCTTTACCCTTAGATGGAAACATGTCAAAAATTGGCGCTTACGGTAACATCCGTATGTGAAACTAACATAAAATATATAACGTCACAATTTAAATGACCGCACACGTGTTACAGTAACTTCACTTAGCTGGAAATATAGTGACCCAGACAAATGTTTACCACTTTTTCGTGAGGAATTGAAATGAACGTAAGTGTATATTATGTACTGAATACGATCAGCTTTACCAAAATTAAATTTGATACGTAGTATTGAGGTTGATTTGTATAAGTAAAATTCGAGAATAACTTTTGTAGTTTATGTTGCCAGTTTGGATTTAATATGGCAAATGGCGAACCTAATAAACACGTGAATTTGTTGCTTCTATATGTTAAATGGAGGTTTTGATATTCGTGAGGTCAGTTAGTTACTAACACTCCCCACATGGCAACCTTGGCCTTCGGGGTAACCTCACCCCACCAAGTGATGACCGGACCCATTTCTCAGGTGGAGGCACCCAGAGGGCGGTGTCCATTACCTCCGATGATAGGGTGATAGTGAAGATGGCGGTGAGGTGAGAGGACCTACAGTTTTTACCGTGGACTCCGAACCACGTTGGGCATAGGGGATACTTCACGTGTGCTAGACAGAGGTGAAGGCGTGAATAGGGCCGACTTAAAATCGCCAACCCCAGAGCCGGGAATCGAACTCGGGACCCTTAGAACGGGAGCCGCGAACGAAACCACCGCGCTACCCCGGCGCCCTTATTCGTGAGGTCATGTTCTTTTAAAACTAATATGAAAATGATAAAAGTGACAGTTGAATCTATTGTTGCAACGGTTTCTAGCAGTCTATTGTTGCTTAAAAAAACAGGAGCACAAGCAACAAAAGGAATAGCTATTTATGCAACAATTAAGAAAGCAATAAATCTTTGAACGCAAGTGCCTGAAAAGATGTCGATGTGTCATGTGGCAGCTGCAATATGAATTAATGATCAATTTTTCTGATAACAATTAGTGGGGAGTCTGAATCCATTTAGTGTAAATACGTTGCTTAGAGCTTCTTCCTGTGTTGTCGCAGTTTTTTCTGTTATTATAACATATGAGTTATTTAATGAACTCGTAAAATTAAGGTATTTTGATTCCAATGCTGGAAGTCCAGAGTTAAATACGAAAAATAGCGGATAATGAATAGGAAGCGGATTTATAGGCACTAAAAATGTGCGAAATAGGCACTTTAAATGTGCACTAAAAATTTGCTAAGTAAACACTTAGAAATACACAATTTTAGTAAAATGGCTCTTAAAATACACTATAAATGCACTTTAACAAAATGACAAGCAACAAATTCGCTAAACACATACTGTTTTGCGGTTCCCTAGGTGAAATAGTTCTACATTTATTCCAAATTTCATAAATGACTACACAGTAAGTTAAAATAACAGATATTGTCGTATAATTAAAATACATATAAATCCATTTCACTAAGTAAGAACCATAATGTGCGGAAAGGTGTGGAGTAATTAACTATGTCAAAAAACAAAAACATGGGCTTGGCGGGGGGGCTTAAGGGTGAAAATTGAAATATCTGAAGCTTTTGTGAGATTTGTTTCAAATTTATACTATTTATTTTTTTGATCGATCAAGAATGGAATAATACCAAATTTCAGCTTTCTAGTTACAACAGTTTACAAGCGATTTTCAAAAGTCCCACATATTCTAATTTTAAAAATTAATGATGGGGTATAAGTTTCTGCAGCCCCCCTCGGTAGCGTAGATGGTAGCGTGTCTGCCTCATGTACAAGAGGTCCCTAGTTCGTATCTAGGTCAGGGTGAGTTACCTGGATAAGGTTTTTGCCGGGGTTTTCCCTTATCCTTCAAGATGAATGTCGGGAAACTGTAAGCTGCATGGACCCTGGAGTAATTTGAGCATCATTTCACCCAATTCATTCACCTTCCGATATAACTTAACGTTGGTGGACGTAAATTACACAAAAAACTGCACCCATTGTAACCTATTAATGACGTGAACCTATGTGAAATATTTATCTTCGCCATATCAACGAAAGGAGTAAATAATCATACCTATTTAACAATTTTTATTTTCCTAAGCGTTTTCAGTAAGAAGTAAGCATTATAATCCTTTTCAGTACAAATAACAAAAACATAACAAATTTAAATGAGTACACTTAATATGCAGTTGCCCTTAGAGCTATGTTTAGAATTTCATACAGATTAATAGAAAACTGCATCCTGTGGAACATTATGAAGTTAGGAAAATGTAGAAAATATGGAATCTGAGAAATCTGAGGTTAAAATTACGTAATAACAGGTACCATACAGATGTAGGATTATTTAGTCATGTGACGTTTTCCGCTAGGAAAAAAAAAGCTTTATATTGAAGTGTCTGTATTAATTTTAAGATAAAACAAACCTGATTTTGTTATTGTTGTAAGTTTTGGGCTAATTTGCACAGATGTGTCTCCTTAATAAAGCCCTTTTTGTACATCTAATGTGCAGCAGTAAGAAATTTATCTTCCCCGAAAACTTCACGTTGAAACCGACAAATGCAAAAGCTGTTGGCACAAATTACAAGCAGAAGATTCCCAGTAAGGTTCCTCCATGAAGCCTCGGGTCTGCCACACGTGGAGGATGAAATTAGACGCCGGGCTACAAAATTATACGAACAGTTAGTTACCTTTGCACAGAAGTGCCCTGGTTAGGTCTCTTAGTGATTATGATCCCACCAGACGTCGTCGCCGACTATTCCGGGTCCCCCGCATATCTCCGGGCATCCGAGGTAACCACGGAGCAATTCCAGCAGCAGCAAAAGCTGAGCTCCCATAATCTACCAAGAGTTGTTTGGACTCAAAATTAACAAAAATCAATTCAAAACAAACTAAATCCTTCAACGCCAGGGTGCTAAAGGAAAGCATTCTATCCTTCTTAGAGGAGTACTAAACTACCTCGAAATCAATGAACCATCCTCAAACAAAAACAGCCATCCCAAACCATCCCGAAAAGAAAATCCTTTCTGTGGTTAAACCCTACCCTGGGTGGGCACACAGCAACAATCTTCGGGCTTAAACAGCCTGCCAGTACCTGCGATGCGATGTGACAAGCAGAAGAAATTGGCTAAAAAGGCAGTTTTAGGCACTAATATGCAGAATAGGCACTAGCGTATGAAATAGGCATTTATAGGCACTATAGAACTAAGAAATTAGGCTAATAGTTGTAGAAAACGTACCTACGCTTCTGAACAAAGGAATAAAATAGACAAATAGAGCAAAATCCGCTTCCTAATAATGAATCAGTAAGGAAGCGAAAAAGATCTCTGAAACGCTTCTTGTGGCTTATCTATGTGAAAAAGTTATAATACACTGAATAAAATGTTTTGTAACTTAGTTTATCGTGCAGAAATGCTTTCGTAACTAAAACAGCCCAAGAATGATATACTTTCAGATATTGCGAACATTTTCTTGCTAAAATACCAACTCAAAACTTGTGATTCACTACACTGCTTCAGAAGAAACGAGAAAAACATACATCTGTATGTTGGGCTAAAGAAAGAAACAAATATTACTGAGAACATAGAGTTAAGGAGGTAGACTGGTATTACACGAGCCGTAATATCTTTTAAATTTATATTCAAGCTGATTAAACCATATAGCATAGCAAAGATATCTAAGTGCCCCAATATCCCAATATCTGTAGGGAGGGAAAAAAGACAATCAAGTACACTGCGATCCATATACACCTGGACCAGTTCAATAGGCCATAACTTTCGAACCAATAAAAGGACACATGTGCAACTTTGGGAGAATATAATACACAACTGGGAGTTTACATTACACTATTTATATCTCAGAGAAAATGTTGGAAGTGTCCTCCACCAGACTTATTTCACGTCCAGACATTCTCTCCATAACTTGGTTTAAATATGAGGCATGGTTTCATCTCTCAGGCTACATAAACACACAAAACACCAAATATAGGGCTGCTGTAAACCCCAAATGCTCCACGAAACCCCACTGCATGATGAAAAGGTTGGATGTGCGGTGTGCGGTGTCAGCTTCCAGGATCGTTGTCATTTTCTTTGCTACGACTGTAGACTCTAAAGTGTATACGGGTATCTTCAAGACATCTGTGGAACAACTGGATATCGAATTGAGAGAAGCTTATTTCCAGCAAGATGGAGCAACGTGCCATACATCTAATGACACCATGGAACTTGTAATCAGTTTCTTTGATAATCGAATAATATCAAAAGGTCTGCGACCCCCAGATCCTCTGATCTAACCTCACCGGATTTTTTCTTGTGGGGATATTTAAAATTAGAGTGTACAACAACAGGCCACGGACAATTGATGTTCTCAAGGAATCCATTCGAACCGAAATAAGTAACATTGGCGAGGATACTCTCCGTAAAACTTCAGAGAATATGGTGAAACCAGTGCAAACATGTATAGATGCTGGTGGAGGACACTTCCAACATTTTCTGAGATGTAAATAGTGTAGTGTAATCTCTCAATCGTGTATTATATTCTCCCAAAGTTGTACGTGTGTCCTATTATTGGTTCAGAAGTTATGTCCCCCCCCCCCTTTGTAATTTTACGTCCTCCAACGTTGTCATACCGGACGATGAATGGAATGGGCGAAATGCTCAAATGAGCCAAGGGTCCATAGAGCTTAGAGTTACCCGACATTCGTCTTTCAGGATAAGGGAAACCCACGGAAAAACCTCATCCAGGTAACTCACCCTGACCGAGATTCGAACTCGGGACCTCTTGAACGTGAGGCAGACATGCTACCACCACGCTACCGAGGCGGGCTTATGGCCTTTTGAAATGGTTCAGGTGTATATGGATCGCACTATATTACAGGTCTACATGCAGCAAAATTTGATCCTAGTAGGCTCGAATCTAAGCTTCAAATGGATTTGAGTCAACTTTTCCATGCTGAACCCAAAACATAGACGTTCTGAGCTCTTGCGAATTCTGTTATCAACAAATTGCATCAATGAGCTGGACTTTTGTTTCAAAATGGATGCCTGGAAACACTTGTGCAGCTCGCTAGTGCAGTTTCAAGGGCAAGAAACGTACCTGAAACGTAGAGCCTAGAATGTAATGCTACAGCTGCATTACAGGCACTGCTATAATTCCTTATTATAGGTCCCAGATTATAAAAGTATGTAAATACCTACTTATTAAGCTTTTTTGGTTGTTTTAGCTATTTTCTACTTAAAAGCATTTTGTTTTCGAAGTTTATGTCATTATTTTGTCATTTTCTTGCCCTTTGGGTCTGTAATTAGTCAATTTCTTGCATGTATATTGACTACACATATGTTTATTAATATTTTACGTACATGTAACTTTCAAACATACGAAATTTCACTTTCAAACTGATAAATAAACGTCTCTTATGTATTTCGCCCTCATTCTTGGGGGAAAAGAATCTTATTGTTTGGCGGCTATTGTCAGGGAAGCGTGTGTAATTATTGTTATGAATTGTTATCCAAACTACGGATAGGAAGTGCCTATACCTCTCCCAATATTTAGAAAAGGTTTAAACAATGTGCCGCTTAATTGTTACGGGCTAACAATGTGGATGCGTGATTATTGCATGGGATAAAATCTACAATCAATATAACCCCATAAATGTATATGCTAAGGAGAGAATGACAAGTTCTTTTACTTCTTTCAACAGGCATATTGTTGGGGTATTTTCTAAACTTTGCAGAAACTATACTAATATGTTGTGGCATAGGCTCTGAAGTCCTCTTTATCAACAATGAATCATAATAACTATTTATTATAAGCTATAGCTTTAGCTAGCATTATAACATTCAATTAGAACAATTAATATTTTTTAAATTCTGATGGCTATTTTTCTTGCTTGACTAGCATTTAATTAACTTATAATTTTATGTACATTAATTTTAATAAAAAGTTCTTTGGCTGCCTTTTTAATAATCTTCAAAAGCATGTGATTTTTAAAAATATTTTAGGGTATCAAAATCTTCGTCCTGCTTTTTATATTTGAGGGTACAATAGCAAAATATGCAGGACGTGGCTCTGGATATGAACATAATACCTTAAGAGGATATTTATTTTAGCTGTGAAGGAGTATAATGTCGTACCTTCAAACCAATCCTACACTAATATAGTTACACTACAAATAAAACGAAGTTATTTTATATATTTGATAATGGCGGCGACTTTCCGAACCTAAGCGTTACTTTTTTCTGGCGAAGATACCAAAACAATTGCAGAATTTGCTCGGTTCACCCTGTGAGGCCTCATCTTCATGACCTCTGCAACATTGACTCGTAATCGTGTCCAGAAAGTTCGTAAATGGCTAAACTGTCCCTTTATTACGTAGTTATCATTGTTGCTCCATCTGTAATTACATATCCCTGTTGACTTTACGAGAACTACCGTGAAAAAGTATCACAGATGCCATTGCCGGCCTAATTCGAAGAAAGAAAGGTGCCATTTTGAGAAAGCACGATCCAAAGATTTGCTTTCTAAGCTATACTCCTGAAAATATATCACACCTATTCGCTTATGGTGACGAGACATTTGCTTGAAAAGCATTATCATCATCAAGAATGTAAGTAATTTGATTATTTACTGCATCATTGTTGTTTCGAAATAATAGTGTACGTTATTTCTGACATAAAGGGAACACAAATAGGTTTTAATATTGCCTATAACTATATCTTAAATACCTTTAAAAAAAAAGTAACACTTTGGACTTAATTTAGAGATTACATACAGGATGCCTAAATGGCTATCACAGCTTATTCTTTCAACCCTACGTGTTGATAAATGCATTTATTTAATAGTTTATTTTTAAGTAGAACTGGACATTTACCTTAAAGTTGTTCGCTAAACAATAAGAAAATTTTATTGTTATTAAACATAATTCACGAAATTAAAGATAAAACTAAAGAAAATACTTCTTAATACATTGTTTCGTGTGAGTGCATTTAAATGACCTATTAATACTGTTAGATCCTATTTTGAATTTATCTTAGCGTTTATTTGCCTAAAATGCACGACGACCCAATAAACCTGCTATACCCACAAACTGTAATAAATGTAAGGGCAACCAAAAGCCCATAGCATGTTTACATTTATATTTCAAATAGTAAAACATTCATTTTAAGCAGCACAATACCATGTTAAGTACACTTAACAATCAACAAAATTGTTTCTTTTGTAATTTACACGACAATTCAATTATTACACATGGGTATTGTTAATAAGTACACAGCTAACGTTTTGTCATTTTGAGTTTTGTCTTCTTTTGAGTTTGCGTCTTTATTCTATCATTTTCTTGCTCTTTAAGCCTTTATTTATCCATTTTCACATGTATATTTTTATGTAACTGACAGATAAATTTTCAAACAAATTCACTCATAAAAAATCTTGGATTCTTGCGAGACGAAAATCACTTGTTTAATAGTACATACAGAACAAAATGTATATAGGTGGCTATTGTCAGGTAGCAGGTATTATGAACTAATGTCCCAAACTAGAGACGAGACAGGCGTAATTAATTTCATCTAATCTGAAAATCAAAAGTTAATGTTCTGCAACAATGTTAGGCTAATGCGAAACAAATGTGGTACTGCTTCAACAAACGCAGTATTTATCAGTTTTGAGACCCGTTTACATTACACACACACAAAGAAAATAAATACATTTGGCCCTGTTTACAAAATAATATGCAAATTTAGATGAAATACCACCTAGTTTCCCTAATTTTTATACATTACTACCAAATCTGTATCAATTATAACGTAAGTTACATTGATAATGCTTAATTTCTGTCATTCTTTCAATACTAATTTAAGAAAATACATATATAACATCTCAACCTGAAATTACGTGTGTTCAGGGCCCAGAACAGAACAATCTCCTGAAATTCAAGGTCTGCGACAACGCCGTTGGCAAACAGGTACGTCTTATTACTCTTAGTTGTCAAAATAGTGCGCAATATGCAGTCAGCATTGTTGAATCTCCGCCAACAATGCATTTCAATAGATTTAACAATGGAAAAGTATTAGCAAAACTGTAAGCGTCATACGAATTGGTTTTCTGGCATTGAGAAATAAATTTTGCGGCTTAAAAATCAGTTTTTGCAATATTTTTAAGTTTATCACAAAGATATAATAGTGATCATTATTATAATCAACAATGACTTTCAAGATAATGTTGCATTTACGCAAGACTACTACAAACCAACTGAGTGCTAAATAACACTGTGAACATTTAAAAGTAATTTGTGATCACGTTTTACTTTTTACATTTATTTTGTTTCCATGAAAAACTACCTCCGAGATTAGTTTTGTCTTTAATCCCGTAAATGATTTTGTTTTTCGTTTTGCTGTCAAAAATGTATTCATTTCTATTTTTACCTCTCACTGATGCATTTGAAATGGCATGCATAATGCTGCAAAATGCATTGAATGCACTACATCCCGTATGGCTCGCTAGCTTAGCAGATGGACCGCAAGTCAAAATCAGCTGAGATCTGCACATGGTTTCCCAGACCGGCAGCAGTTCAGTAGACAGGCAACTGTTTCGTCTTACACGCCTCAAACAAATGACAAAACAAAAAAAGACTTTGGACGTCTGCAGTCCAAACATTCTATTAGCGATCCTTGCCGGGTAAGACCTAAGCTGAACAAAGAAAATTAACTTACTTGTTCCAGAAAGTCGCCTTTCGAAGAGGGAGGTGCTGACGTCTGCAAAGATTTAATCGTATGTCGCACTTTTCACCGATCACTTTCAATTTCGACGGACACTTTTGCAACCTGTTAACTCGACAATCGACAACAGAGCACTAGCATTGCCGCACTACTGCACAGGCCGGCACACACTGTCTCAGTCTGATCCAGTCGCAAGCAAATGAATGGAATTCCCTACATGCCTACCAAACATCTTACTCTAGAAAGACGTACCACTCCGGTAACCTTCGGAATATCCCGCTCGCTGCCGGAAATGCAGCGCTACTCGCTTCAACAAACATTCCAACAGTATTTTCTGCATAATAACCCGAAATTGACATAAAGTATTTGAAGAGTTTAGCTCCTTAAAATGATCTTTAGTGGCGGTGGAAAGAGGTAGAAACAATAGTCTTTGCCATCTTGGGCAGAACCACCCGTCTGCCCGACATCTATTGGCCGACATCTCCACTTTCATTCAAAATTATAAGAGCGCGCTGCGTTGAAAGCCACTGAGGGCGCTGTGGGTCTGGTAAAGTGTAATTATTTGTTTCTTAGTTGTAAGATTTAATATCTAGCTTCACATTTGTACATCTGTGAGAGGAGAATCATTTATACAAAATCGCAGAGTTTTTAGCCATGAACAAAAATGTGTATCACGTATTTTCATATATAGCATTTTTGTTAATACATGTCGATATTTAATTTTGGTTAATTACGATAGATGCTGTCTATAAATAAGTATATGCATTTTTAATATATTCAAAGGCATGCAGGAAACTCAAGTTGAAAATAAGGGAGATTTCAGAAATGTTTATTCAAACTTGAACACATCGACCTATCGATATTTTACTCTATTGATTTTAAAACATTGATACATATATTCTTTAGGGAACTACGTTTAACATATTTATTCCCAACATTTGAACCAAAAAGATTATTTATGATACGGTAAAAAATAATGTAATTTACCTTTGAGAAAAAAAAAAAAGAATAAAACATCAAAGAATTACGTGTGTTTGGAATTTGATGTAGAGTCGAAAGTTGGCAACATTCCTCATAGATAGTTAAACAACTTCTTTCAGGCGAGTTTAAGTGTTATAGCAATAAACAATTCAGTCTTAATAAGTCTAGGAGAACTATTATTTCTTGTATGTATCCATTAAGGTTTAGCTACATTCTGCCAACTGCAAATTAAAGTAGTGATGCCAAGATTAGAAATAAGGAACCAGAGTTTGATCTAGTGCAGTGTAATGGTAGGGAGCAGATTTATAGGCACTAAAAATGTGTGAAATAGGCACTTAAATATGAACTAAAAATTTGCTAAGTAAACACTTAGAAATATTCTATTTTTGTAAAATGGCTCTTAAAATGCACTATAAATACACTATAACAAAATGGCAATCATCGCAACATATGCTGCAACGAATTCGCTAAACACATACTATTTTTCGGTTCTCTAGGCGAAATAGTTCTACATTTATTCCAAATTTCATAAATGACTCCACAGCAAGTTAAAATAACATATAATGTCGTATAATTAAAATCCATATAAATCCACTTCACTAAGAACCATAATGTGCGGAAAGGTGTGAAGTAATTAACTATGTCAAAAAACAGAAACATGGGTTGGGGGGGGGGGCTTAAGGGTGAAAATTGAAATATCTGAAGCTTTTGTGAGATTTGTTTCAAATTTATACCATTTATTTTTTTGATCGATCAAGAATGGAATAATACCAAGTTTCAGCTTTATGGTTACAATAGTTTCTGAGGAATTAACAGTTTATGTCTAAATTACAGGCGATTTTCAATATGTCCCACATATTCTAATTTTAAAAATTAATGTTTGTAGTATAAGTTTCTGCACCCATTTTAACCTATTAAGGACCTGTACCTATGTGAAATATTTGACTTCGCCATATCAACGAAGGGAAAAATAATATCTATTCAAAAATTTTTATTTTTCTAAGCGTTTTCAGTAAGAAGTAAGCATTATAATCCTTTTCAATACAAATAACAAAAACACAACAAATGTAAATGGGTACACTTAATATGCAGTTACCATCACAGGCATGTTTAGAATTTCATACAGATTAATAGAAATCTGCATCCTTGGAACATTTTGAAGTTAGGAAAAATAGTAACTGATAGCATTGTTGTGCAGTAAAATCATATGAACATAATTGGCTGTAAAGTAATTATTAATTACATAAGTTTACACTTGTGAATTTTCTAATGTTTTTTGGTAATCATGGTAAACAATAGCCAACAAGCACAAATTTGAATACTATTTGTAATAACGCAAGCGGAACTGCAGGTTCTCGTGTTCTGCTAATGTTGTTTTGAAGTATAATCTGCTTAGATTGGCATTTTGTGGGTGTACACTCACCTAGGACGAGGGTTTGTTACAATTTTCTTTGTATCTTGTTTCAAACAAGATACAAAAACTAAAAACAAAAACGAAACAAAAACATCGTGACACCTAATCTCAAGTTCAGAATACTTAGTAAGACAAATTGAACCTCTTTTCGAGTTTAATGACATAAAGTATTTTAGAGTAATCGAATGGTTTTTCGGAGAGCATTTAGATTAGATATGATTTTTTTTTAATTAGGAGCGTTTCTCACAATGTTTCCCTTCTCCAATAGATATCAATGCCAGGGCTAAATACAACGTCACGTGTTACACGTGTGAATTCACAGAAAATTAGTAATGAAACGTTAAGAGATTAAATATGTCCATATTTTGAGCATACCAACGTATGATTGTGTAAAATTCTCTTGTAGGTATTGCATTCGTGCAGTTCTCTCTAGCCACCAGGGACGTATTTAAGGGGGGTTCAGGGTGTCCGGACCCCCAAATGAATTATCATTTCAAACTTTTAATAAATAGTTGAAATACGACATAGTTTAAAATACATTGAAAAGGTATATTCAAGCTTCTCATGTTAACGTCTCTATTCACTGTCAGGCAAACATGGATAAAGGAAAAGCTACTGCACAGCAATTGTAGAACTTGTTAAAATACACAAATAATGTCAATTCCAATAATTTATTGCTAAGTTAACCAATTCCGGTATATTATACTTTGTTGATTAGAATTCTCAGATACTTACTTAAAGGTATGTAATTTTTAACTTCTAAGTTCCTATTCCCTTTTTCATTCAAGAAGAACTAATACTTCAAATACATCAGAGGTTCGCTTTTTAAATATCTGAGTACTGCTTATATCACTTTATCCCAGGTATAAGCACAAAATGTGCAATGTGCAAGCCTTTCTACAGACTTTATCCAAAGAAACAAGACAAAACAAACTATTCTACGAACAATCTGCCCGCCTTGGTAGCGTAGATGGTAGCGTGTCTGTCTCATGTTCAAGAGGTCCTGAGTTCGAATCTCGGTCAGGGTGAGTTACCTGGATAAGGCTTTTTCCAGGGTTTTCCCCTATTCTGAAAGACGAATGTTGGGTAATTCTAAGCTCCATGGACCCTGGGCTCATTTGAGCAACATTTCACCCATTCCACTCATCGTCCGATATGACTTAACGTTGTAGGACGTAAATTACAAAAAATAATAATAATAATAATAATAATAATAATAATAATAATAATAATAATAATAATAATAATAATAATAATAATAATAATAATAATAATAATAATAATAATAATAATAATAATAATAATAATAATAATAATAATAATAATAATAATAATAATAATAATAATAATAATAATAATAATAATAATAATAATAATAATAATAATAATAATAATAATAATAATAATAATAATAATAATAATAATAATAATAATAATAATAATAATAATAATAATAATAAATAAAATAAGAACAATTTGTAGAAGCTTGCGTGAAGAAATTCATGTGAATATGATATATTACATATGTTATTATTTTTATTAACATGATAAACACATATCCCTGATTAATTATTTATTAAAAGCAAATAATTCAACGTAAATTTTTGAAACCCCCCCCCCCCCCCCCCCGGAAACTGACTTCTAAATACGTGCCTGCTTGCCACTCTTCAACAAACTAATGTAATAGAGACACATTATTCTGTATAGTTCTCGTTAGATAATTCATTTACACAATTACATCTTTTCTTCCAGAATATAGTGGGCAAAGCGACTGTCACGTGATGTGTGTGTCACTGTGTGATGTCTTTGAACTATCCTACTCTTTGCTTGAGCACATGGGAGAAAAATAGAATGACGACTTAACAATTGAGAAAAGTATAATTCTTTGAAAATGTAAACTAATAATATGGAATACCACAGAAACGGCTAACTCCACAAAATATGTACTCATAAGTTGCTTGCTTTAAATAGATCTATCTTTCAATATTTTCCTAACTCTTTCATGCAGGATGGAAATGACTTCACAAACTTTCCGAAAATTCAAGTTATACATTTCATTGGTCATGTGAATGTCTTAAACATGTGCTATTTTGATTAAAAACATTAAAGCCGTACTTCAGAAAATCTACAGTTAGAATTTTTTTATTTCATTTAATGGTTAATTTGGTTAACTATCTAAAAATGTTGTAATATGCAAAATAAAATATGTTCTTATAGCCTAAAAGTTACAAAAATATGCACAATCACTAGGTAGTTGTCTCATGTGTTTATGAGAACTCCTAGTGGTTTACCGGGAAAAATACTTTGGCACGTTGGCCATAGTGGCTCAAATGGTTAGAGCGGCTGGACGGAAACCAGAAGATCCGTGGTTCAAATCCCGGCTTGGCCTTGAATTTTTCAGTCTGGCTCTACCCTTTCAAGGATTAGAAACTTTGCAATAAGGTACATTTTCTGTTATAAAATGAATTACTAAGTGAGTTTATAGGAATGAATTATTTATTTAAGAATGCAATACATAGAGAGGCAAGTTAAGCCCTGTTTTTATATTATAGTATGTTTCTTTTATAATTTACTATAAATGATAGTACATAGTCGACGTATGCTGTAAATTTTTACATGCTTCTTTTTACTTCAATTTGTGAGCAGAAGTTGCAATATATAGGCTGGTTCAAAAATCATACAAGCATTAAACATTGCAATATATTATATAAGAAAAAAGTCAGTGTTGGATAAACAATAGGGTTTACAAAACGTCAGGAAGCTGCCAAAGAAGAAGAAGAACAAGGAGAAGAGGAAGAGGAGGAGGGAGAGGAGGAGGAAGAAGGGTGGAAGGAAAGAGTGTGGGACAAGTTAACGAAACTTTGGGATGATATCCATATTTTTCATTCAAGGTGTAATGTTCTCTCTGAGACAGCATGTTTTGGATTATTGGCTTTTTCTCTCTAGATGGCATCCCTCAATTGCAATGGAGGTGTCAGAAGAACTTATTCCTTAACGTAACACTACAACCACACGTCTTGAGACCGATTTTTGGTAGGTACCTTCTGGTTACATGATCACCAAACATCTCTGTTACAACGGTTTTGCGAGAGGTGGAGTGCCATCTCGCATGAAAATTATGTTTTCCCTGTCGTGTTTCCTCAATATAAGGGTGATACATTTCTGTAATATGCTGTAGTAGTACTTCCCATTTACTGTAACAATGTTTTACACGAATATATTGTTGAATTAAAGTCATGTTTATGAGAACTCCGAGTGGTTTACTGGGAAAATGTGGGTCAAATGAGGAATTTAAAGTCATGCTGGCATGTTGGTCATGGTAGCTCAGTGATCAGAGCAACCAGATGGAAACCGGGAATTCTGTGGCTCAAATCCTGGCTGTTGCATTGACTTGTTCAGTCGCACTCTACCTTTCCAAAAATTATGGCGTAGTAAAAAAAAAAAAAAAAAAAAAAAGTATATTGAAATATTAAATATGTTTTATTATGTTGGTTTTGCAATAATGCATGTGCTTATTATCTATGTATGTCTAGTGTTTTCTTTAATGTACGTCCTCCAACGTAAGACATATCAGATGATGAATGCAATGTGTGAAATGATGCTCAAATGAGCCCTGGATCCATAAAGTTTAGAGTTGCCAGACATTCATCTATCATAACAAGGAAAAACATCGAAAAAAACCTTATCCAGGCCACTCACCCTGACCAAGATTAGAACACGGGATGCCCGCCTCGCTAGCGTGTCTGCCTTACGTTCAAGAGGACCCCAGTTCGAATCTCGGTCAGGGTGAGTGGCCTGGTGCGGCATACCCGCATGTCAGATTTCAATTGGTTGGTGTTTACTTTTGATTTGGGTTCTAATTGGAGCTATGAGATCTCTTATCCTCAGGTGAATGGTTGTAGGAAATGGATTTGTTGTTTGTTGGCTGCTCAGTTGTCTCAATAATACACTGGTTCGTTGCAAAAAATGATTTAATTTAATTCTCACTAAGTTCGTTGATTCAGATTGATTTGTAGCGGTGACCACCTGTTACTAAACTTCCTAACAGAATTCTCTTACTTCTTTATACGGCGAATATTTGCTATTATAAACTTCTTCTGCTGCTTCTCTTACGCTGGTTGCGTTATTCTTGACTTCCCTACATTTCGGACTTAGAAATCCTTACTACTTCTTCTTCACGCGCACTAACACATCTTTCCCCTCGTAGTATGACTGTTGAAGTGATTTTTCGTCTACTCTGCGATTCAGTTCATAATTATTCTGATCCCCACTCTAACTCTTATCACATGACCAAAATAACTCACCCTTCTCCCCATTTCTCAAATCTTACATTATTATTGGTTTCTCATTTTATTTCGATTTTTCTTTATTGGTTAGCAAAACTCATCGAACTCATTGACGTTACATCCCACCGTGAGTTGGGTCACGCCTACCCTGGGCTCTTTGTAACGGTATACATCGTTATCACCTCAGCAAAGTAAATCCTTTTAGGTCTTATGCTTGACCGCATCTAGAAAACCTTATTGTTCCTACACATTCTTGGTTATAGTTCTCAGACATTGAACCTTTCCTTAAACAAAGAGGCTAACGGTCACCTCTTCCTGTCTCCCCGACTTGTGTTCAGATTTTACAGAAATATTTTCTCTCCCTTACATGGATTCTAGCATGTTAGTTGTCTTAAATTATATTCTTCCCATCTTATTCTTAATTAAACCGCTATTTTAATCATTACTCTAATTTCATTCTAATTTCATATTAATATGACAATATTTTATATTAGTTTAGCAAAGCATTTTTATTAATTTATCTTCTTTTTTAATTCTCGTGATTTCGATTAATTCGCCACCTCCTAATCGCTGTCTGATACTGCGGTTACACTGGATAAGGTTTTCCGGGGGTTTTCCTTACACTAAGGGCTATGCCGTGGCTCAGTGGTTAGACCGCTTGGCTCTCACCAAGGCGAACCTGGTTCGATCCCAGGCGACCGCAAAGTGAGATTTGTGGTGGACAACACGGCGTTGGGGCGGGTTTTCTCCGGGACCTCCAGTTTCCCCCGCCATCTCATTCCACCGGTGCTCCATCTTCATCTCATGTATCATCAGTGTCACCGCCTGCGGTGCCGTATGTAGTAAAAGCGGGCGTTAAACACTACACATTTCATTTCATTTCCTTATACTAAAAGACGATGTCGGGTCACTCTACGCTACATGGACCCAGGATACATTTGAGCATTATTTCACCCATTTCATACACCATCCGACATGACTTAACGTTGGAGGACGTAAAATTACAAATAATAATAATAATAATAATAATAATAATAATAATAATAATAATAATAATAATAATAATAATAATAATAATAATAATAATAATAATAATAATAATAATAATAATAATAATAATAATAATAATAATAATAATAATAATAATAATAATAATAATAATAATAATAATAATAATAATAATAATAATAATAATAATAATAATAATAATAATAATAATAATAATAATAATAATAATAATAATCATAATCATAATAATAATAATCATAATCATAATAATAATAATAATAATAATAATAATAATAATAATAATAATAATAATAATAATAATAATAATAATAATAATAATAATAATAATAATAATAATAATAATAATAATAATAATAATAATAATAATAATAAATAAAAAAATAAACTCGGGACCTCTTGAACGTGAAGCAGACATGCTAGTACCTATGCTACATAAACATTTATGTTATCTAGCAAATTACGTACACTTTTATAACACGTATTTAAAATTATATTACAAATTTGAAGAGAATACAATAGTTCTTTGATTCTTTTAGAGGGAATTGATTGCAGTTCAATTCATATAAATGGTTATTCGTAATATTATTTGTAATTAAACATCACTAGGTGTCATAATTAATTGGCTTTGATGGTCTCAATAGCTAATGTTCACCAATACTACTGAAATGGCAGTGTGAGAGTCGAACCCGTGTTGCCGGGATGTTATGCAGCTTGCACAGCACTCAATGGAGAGAACGCTCGCTTCGAGTGGTTTACGAAGGTCTTGGATTCCCGCAAGAGAATGCTTCCGGCTGGACTACAACCGGAATAAGCACAACCGAAATCTCAAGATAAGGAAACAGCTGATATTCTGCTGTGGGAATTCCGTTATCTTCATTCATTGCCACACGCGCATTGAGAACTGTTGGCCATAGTACCAACAGAAGCGGTAATGACGAATCCTGCCACAAATAGTGCTGCTTCTTTCAAGTGTAGAAAACACTGCTTTATACAGAGTGTCGATTTTGGACTGTTGAAGCTGCAGCTATCACTTAACAAAGAAAGTATTCTGTTCCATAAAAATTCGATATTGAGATTTCACGGAAAACATAATTGAATCCTTAGTATATAAAAAGTACAAATATAAATTTTATAAAACATAACCTCAACTATGGTTTCAAAATATTCGAATAAAATAATACCGGAATGATTCAACGTAGAAGTGAATATATTACTGCACTGAAATTGTTTTATTAGTATGTATTTCAAACGGGAAGGTGTTTGTCCTTGAGCGCTACTAGATGAGCAACCAATCGGAGTACTGCGGTGTTGTTGTATTGCATTCCCGCTAAGTGGTCTGTGAAGAGCGCCAACCTAATCAATCTGTGTGAAATACTATTCGCGCTAAGACGAAAATTCAGATTTTGCCGAAACCGATCCATGTGGAATGTAGAGAGTAATGTATCTAACATAATCATGAAAACCCCATATTTTTAGCTCAAATAGTTTTTCTAATACAAATAAATAAACCACTATTACCTGTATTATAACAATAAATCGTGACGTAAGCACTGTATGAATATCATTATTGGTTGGCATGTATGCGTGTACGTATATTTGTAATTACTCAGAACTGAAACGTAAATGTTTGACATGATGTGATAAAAGAATTACTTTAAATAATCCAATTCGAGCGAGAGGAAACAATAAATTTCCTACTGTCCTGGCAGAACGTGTCTGGTCACATTATATTTTTGTTTATGAATAGTTCGTAATCTCTATTTACTCCAGAGAGTTCAAAGTGGTTGGTGTGTATGTATGTACATATACTTTTAATTACTCCGAACTGAAATTTAAACCTCTGACAGGATGTGATAAAAGAATTACTTTAAATAATCCAATTCGAGCGAGAGGAAACAATAAATTTCCTACTGTCCTGGCAGAACGTGTCTGGTCACATTATATCTTTGTTTATGAATTATTTACTCCAGAGAGTTCAAAGTGGTTGGTGTGTATGTATGTACATATACTTTTAATTACTCCGAACTGAAATTTAAACCTCTGACAGGATGTGATAAAAGAATTACTTTAAATAATCCAATTCGAGCGAGAGGAAACAATAAATTTCCTACTGTCCTGGCAGAACGTGTCTGGTCACATTATATCTTTGTTTATGAATTATTTACTCCAGAGAGTTCAAAGTGGTTGGTGTGTATGTATGTACATATACTTTTAATTACTCCGAACTGAAATTTAAACCTCTGACAGGATGTGATAAAAGAATTACTTTAAATAATCCAATTCGAGCGAGAGGAAACAATAAATTTCCTACTGTCCTGGCAGAACGTGTCTGGTCACATTATATTTTTGTTTATGAATAGTTCGTAATCTCTATTTACTCCAGAGAGTTCAAAGTGGTTGGTGTGTATGTATGTACATATACTTTTAATTACTCCGAACTGAAATTTAAACCTCTGACAGGATGTGATAAAAGAATTACTTTAAATAATCCAATTCGAGCGAGAGGAAACAATAAATTTCCTACTGTCCTGGCAGAACGTGTCTGGTCACATTATATCTTTGTTTATGAATTATTTACTCCAGAGAGTTCAAAGTGGTTGGTGTGTATGTATGTACATATACTTTTAATTACTCCGAACTGAAATTTAAACCTCTGACAGGATGTGATAAAAGAATTACTTTAAATAATCCAATTCGAGCGAGAGGAAACAATAAATTTCCTACTGTCCTGGCAGAACGTGTCTGGTCACATTATATTTTTGTTTATGAATAGTTCGTAATCTCTATTTACTCCAGAGAGTTCAAAGTGGTTGGTGTGTATGTATGTACATATACTTTTAATTACTCCGAACTGAAATTTAAACCTCTGACAGGATGTGATAAAAGAATTACTTTAAATAATCCAATTCGAGCGAGAGGAAACAATAAATTTCCTACTGTCCTGGCAGAACGTGTCTGGTCACATTATATTTTTGTTTATGAATAGTTCGTAATCTCTATTTACTCCAGAGAGTTCAAAGTGGTTGGTGTGTATGTATGTACATATACTTTTAATTACTCAGAACTGAAATTTAAACCTCTGACAGGATGTGATAAAAGAATTACTGTGAATAAGTCAAAGTGTTAAATTCGAGAAAGAGCAAACACTTTATTTCCTGTTAGCCTTTGGAATGCTGTATGCTTATGTTTATGAATGAATGCTGGATAAGAAGTGTTTATTTACTCTGGAGAGTTCATATCAATATCATTAAGTTGTTCTTTACATAACAGTAAAGTAAGAGTTATATAGTGCAATGACTTCTTGCTGTGAATTTAGTGGCGAGTTTTAAAGGCAGGTGTAGTGAAGTCAGGCTCGAAGTATTATTTTTAAGTTGTACACGTTCTTCAAAAATGTTTCGGAAACAGAACTAAAAGCGAGTTGTTGCAAAGAGTACTTCCGTTTAAAAACACGGAAAAAGTGTATCAGCTGGATCAACTTGCAATTGAAACGGGATACGAGGTAATACGCCTCCCACCTTACCACTGCCAATATAATCCAATTGAGTTGGTGTGGGCACAGCTAAAAAAAGGGGGGGGGGGTTACAAACAGAAATAATACTTTTAAACTGACGGACGTTGAACGACTTGTTCACGAAGAAATTGACAAGGTAACACAACAGAACTGGGAAAACTGCGTGAGGCATGCAGAAAACCTTCAAGAAGACGATTTAAGAAAGAAATAGCACGTGACGAGATTTTGGAACCTATAATCATAAATTTGCAAGACTCGATGAAGACAGTCACAATGACGAATTGTATCTTGACGGAAGTGATATTGACAGCGATATGGATGAGCCACTGGCAGTTCCATTGGATTACAAAAACAGGTAATTCATAAACTATAATTATAGTTATAGTATTTTAAAATATATACATAATTTGCCAAAATGCTTTTTCCAATTTTGATTATGGCAACTACATCATTGTAAAAGTTTTTAAAATATAATTTCCTTAACCTTACTCCTGCGCCAAGCAGACGTACATGTTGTATGAGGATACAAGCTGCCAACGCTGAGTGTGATACGCCATCTGATTAGTTGGACTCCAGAACTCTTCGCATTTGAGACACAAAATATATTATACTATACAGGGTGTCCTACAAAATTTTAAAACATTTAGCATTACTAACATTAATTCAAACAGCGTTCTAGATGGTATATTGCTAAAATGGAAGGCATTTTGAACACTTTCTATATGAGAACATTTTTGTGACTTAAAACTAGTAATGATAATTTAACTTTGTATAGCTTGAAAACCTTAAGAGATAGTCTCATATTTTTATACAAAAATGAAATCATGTAAAAACACAACATTTTTGAAAATGTTTTATATCCTTAACCATTTCCGAGATATTCATTGTTGGTTTGAATTTTTAAATTTCTGATACTTTTAAGAATGATACCGTCCCTGTTAGGCATAACATCAGTATAATAACCGCGAAAGTCATATTAAATGCATAATTAAGGGCGGATAGATACCACAATATGAATTAAGCTAAGTTATAACAAATATAGAGGACAATGAATAAATATACAGGTGCAAAAACTAAACAGGCAATCCCAATACATATATTTTATTGAAAGCACGTGAACCCAACGTGTAAAGAGAGCTGGGAAAATGAACACTTGCCCTCACAGGAATTTTCCTTGTGTTGAGCCGACAAAGGTGGCATTGTTCGAGAATCGCTCGAGGGGTAGACCCAAGCGACAGCGAGTCGCCTGCCGATGCATTGGTATGCACATGATACGTGATGAGACAATAGACACAGGGGATTTAAGGTACACATTTTCAAACGTGCTTCTGTATTAGTTACCTAGACCGTGGGGAAGTGAAGGTTGCGTTGAATAGAAGCCTCAGAAACTATAGTATAGCAACGCAAAGATTCACCCTGTAAGGAATGTGCTGTGGGACAAGGACAGCGAAAGTGTGTGGCAGAGAACGCTTGCTACACAGGGAGCAGACCGTTAAAAAAAACATACGTCCTATTCACTCTGTACACTAAAACCGGGGAAGATTCATTCACAAATGTAGAAGCCGTCAGAATGTTTTTGAATGGTCTGTAACTGTACTGACATGGAGTGTCATAAACCTGTCCAGGGAGGGTGTGGGAATCTTCGCCAACCTCCCTGCGTCTCATGCCTCGGAGACTTACTCTTCTGTGTAGGACAGTAGACGTTGCGATGAAATTTAAGAGTAGGAATGAAACACAACCTATAAGGAACGAGTAACAAGTCACATAACCTCTAAAGTGGCCAAAATTCGGCGAAAGGAAGGGGAAATTTGTGCAATGGCGACGTTTGATGTTTGTCTGGAAAAACACTCTGTAGTGGTGAGTGAAGGGGGCAACAAGTACGGAGAGGTCATCAAAGTCCGTGTTCACGAATGTACGCAGCAACACACGTTAGGTGGTTATCGAACACTCTGTGTTAACGAGTGAGAGAAACTGCACACATTACATCATTAAGATTTTACCAAACTCTGTTGTTGAATAATTCTCCGGAAATACTCTATTGCGCGAAGCAATGCTCTCGACGACAACGCGTACACAGCTACATACACCACTCGGCGCGTCCTAGTAATTTACATGTTCACTCGCGACTGTGATTCAAACTAGCCGTCATGTCACGCACACAGCAACGGGAAAATCCTCCAATAGCCCGCCTCGGTAGCGTAGATGGTAGCATGTCTGCCTCACGTTCAAGAGGTCCCGAGTTCGAATCTCGGTCAGGGTGAGTTACTTGGATAAGGTTTTTTCAGGGGGTTTCCCGTATCCATAAAGACGAATGTCGGATAACTCTTAAGCTCCATGGACCCTGGTCACATTTGAGCATCATTTCACCCATTTCATTCACCGTCCGATATGACTTAACATTGGAGAACGTAAAATTTAAAAAAAAAAGTAAAGTAACACCAACACAACAGTGAAGAGTGGAGAGGACGACTTGTATCAATAAACTTGCCATTTAACGGTCGTGGTGTCTTCTATGTGACAATACCCCTACACTGTCAGGACGCACCCACTCCCTGAAACTCAAAAGAGAGATTCCATGCAGACCTACCCTGAGAAAAACCCCGACCTGTTGTGAGTGAGTGTGTAGTGTTTTAGGGCCCGTCGACAGCACGGTCATTTGGGCCCCGACCTGTTGTAAACCTCCCATCCGTAGCCCTCATCCGTCACATTATCCTATCATATGAGGTGTTGAGTTCCGGGAGAGCTCAACGAGGTACTTAACGGGCAAGTACCGCCTCAAGAAGCAGTAAGCTGCGATTCATTTATTTCTGGTGGACATATAATCCAATTTTAAAATAATTGACTAACTATTGAGCCTCCTGTATTCCTTTGTACTTAGTATGAAACATCTAACAGAAACAATTTATGTAAACGTTTAACTCGAATAAGCTTTTATAGGATTAGTTTGTAGAATGCAGAGTTGATAAATACATATAAATACAACAAAAGCATTATTTTTTTTTTAAAAAAAAAGCTGTTTAACAAACTTTATAACTTCATAAGCATTAAGTTTTAGGTGTGAAATAATACAGTTGCCTTAGTAACAGTTGTCAGTAGTAAGACATTTTCACAAATAAAATATAATTGATTACATAAATGGTTGCTATTACTGCCAAATACTGCAGAGACATATTTTTAAATAACAGCTAAATTATAAAATATTTCACACAGCAGTTTGTTTAAAAGCACAACTTAATGCAATGCTGAAGTATTGCAATGAGGAAATGAAATGCAAAAGACAAGTTTGTATGGCGACCACAAAAGGAATCTCTGATCTTTATAGAATTAAGGCAAGACGTTATATATTCATAAATAAATCTTGTCTAAGTAAGTTAAATACCGAAACATTTTCGGCGAGTCATGCATTTGGTTGGTTCATATTAAGTGGCTTTGGTATTTGTAAAACAGTCAGAATAACATTAGTGGATTTTAAAATATCATCGTGTTTTCTGTACTTAAACAATGACTAAGACGAAAACAAGTGAGACTACATCTCTGATTTGTCCATAAAATCCATCAGCATCATTCTGTTTTCCTAAATTTTAAATAACTTCCATACCTGGAAATTCCCAGAATATCTCAAGGTTTACAGTTAATTTTAACTGAGTTGTTTGACTTCCCAGTTTGAAAAGTTAAGCTTGAATTATTAATGAAATATGTTCAGTTCATTAATATGCAAATGACAGGTTTAAGAAAACAATATCCTAGGTTCTACAACCCTTTTAAGCTGTTGAATTCTTCTCTGGCTTCCATTTCGTGTGTTTGTCATTCCTACTTCTCAAGCAATTACCATCATGTACGTGGTTTACATCTTCTTACTTTATCTCATTAGTGAAACCTCTTTCATGGGTTTTAAAGTGGTCCTTAAAATCAAGGATATCGGAACTAGGAAAGCGAGCAGAACGCGATTTACGTGGGAAGACTGCTAATGAGCCGGTGTCCCGTAATGCATGAACTACGTAACTGCGAATAATGGGAAGAGTAATTCATTCGGCTCCTTCTGTCACTCTTAGCACAAACCTGACGACTTTATTTAATGTTAAAATTAACACGTTTCGGGGTATTAAAAGGTAGTCAAAGTGATAACAATTATGAGACCTTAGTCTATTGCCCAGTTTTCATTGTTACAGACGTGTGAAAATTATTAGACTCAATCATGTTGTTGTTGTTGTCTTTTTACTTTGCTTCAGTTTAACATTCAAAATGACAGTTATTTACTGCCGTAACCTATTTCAATTTGTCGTAATTCTTTTCCTTGTTATAATATGAAGCATATTCAATGAAATTTCTCTCTTAATAATAGCAGCGGGATTTTTCTTTTACCTATAGTAATGTGGTGGTAGCTCTGAATTAAGAGCAGCCATTTTCTTCATATCTGTTTATCCAACTGTTTGGTGATATTGTTTTCATTTGGGGAATGCAGTAACTGAAGATTGTTAATATTTGCCTTTATTGTGTTTGATGGCTAATATATCCTCAGTATTTATTATAAATTGATCTCAAGCCAGGTAACATCGTTTATCTTATCCTTAGCATTCATATTGATTCAAAAGTGAGGTTATGGGTAAAATTGCTGACATCCCCAAGGAAAGTAGCTGTAACTGAGAGTCTTTTGAAGGAAACTCTTTATTCACAACGTGAAATAGCTAAGAAATTGTGTATTTCACAAAAAACTGTTAGTCACATTAATCAAGCTTAACATTCGGTGAGACGTTAACCTCACAAAGGGATGGAAAATGCGGGAGGAAAAGAAAGCTATCACCAAGGATGCAAAGGGAACGTGTGCAGGTGGCAAAACAAAATAGAAGAGCAACCAGCATAGACCTCAGTAACCAACTAAAGCAGTATGGTACAGAAATGTCAGCCTCAATAATTCGCAGAAGATTATGTGAAGCAGGTTTACCATCACGCAGGCCTCGTAAAAAGGCTAAACTGACACCTGCAATGGCAACAAAAAAAAGTTAAGAATGGGCCAAAGAGATGCAGAAACATCCAGTGGAATTTTGGAAAAAGGTAAATAGTATGAAAATTGTATATAGCATAAATTCAAAATATGTTCACTCTGTCATGTGAACTGGTTCCATTATCACTTCACTTTATTTTACATCCGCTTCATTTTCTTCTGGGATTCACTCGCTGGTGTGTCGGACAAGAGACGTCTCTAATCCCATGCCGTGACAGCATTTACTAGATAATTCGCTCACGGAACAGCAGTTTTATCGCATCAGAAGTGTACTCGGTAATTACTCCTTGCCTTACCTACTCGCGTACTGTAGAGATTGATGCGCTCGCTTTTATAGCGATAGGAAATTTCCACATAATTCCAGAATGTTCCAGAAGGCGAAAGATCCACAAGGTTCTAGTTGCCTGACAGCGGCACTTCTCTAGTCTAAGCAGTGCGAGCGCGCTGCTTTTCTCTTTGCATTTCCGACTGCCTAACATTGACTTTGAAGCTGATATTGCATATATGGACATATTAAGTAAACATGGCCATCTGTAATTCAACTTAAGTTAATAACCAAGCAGGCCATATAGATGATGCAACAAATGCTTAGGTTTATTGAAATCCCAAAATGTGACGTAGGACCAATCAGAATTAAGTATTACGGTAACTTAGCAACCAAAACAGAAAAAAGAACTAACGATTTTATTCTTAAATTCTTTCTTCTGGCTTGAAATTTGGAAGAGGGTAGACGTATTTTCGGTAAAAGACTTTTTGAAACTACGAGAAGTTATTGGAGTTCATCATTTATGAACGTTTAGTAAACGTTTAAAATATACATCGAAAACGTGACGCTACGATAAATAATTTAAGTAAAAATCCGTTGCATAATTTATAAATAAAAGGAGAAAATTAATATTGTGGCAACCCTGTATGGGTTGTCAGACCTGGCGACTGGCTTAACTTTGTTCGTTGGCTGCGCTGGGGAGGGGGGATGGCATATCCTCTTCCCCCAGACGAGCGGCCGCCACCAGCGCGAGAGGATGTGTTTGTAGCAACCCTCCGGAACACAAGCCTGATTGAATGTAAGTTGTCTGGAATTATTAAAACTCTTTTTAAAATGCATTTGTGAGTTTTCCTTCGCTGGACCTTCCACCTTTCACCACCATGCAGGTAAGCTAGTTATCAGTAAAATAACATGTCCACCCTACCGCGTGGTGTAACTAGTGTTTTTTGAGATAGTTTAGCTCTACCGCTACGGATTCCCCCCAAAGCTAATAAATATTAAATCTATTCTAATGTAGGGTGTGACATATTGGTGGAGACGCGGGTAAGATCTCAATTTTTTTTTTCTCCTTGCTTTAGTCCGGTTTTTATGAAAAAAATTTGAATGTATACGGTGGTGAAAGATGGAGGAAACATGGCCGACCGCGTGGTGTTCAATTAGTTAGAAATTCTAATCTGGTCATCGTCTCGTAATCCTTTAACTTTTGGTCTGTTTTTTATTTGATTTCTTCAATAGTAAACCTATTTCATAATATTGTGCTAAAATTTTTTTTTATAACTACATGGAAATTGATAATGGACACCACGTGGTCACGTGTTGATTTTCAAGGGACGCTGTGTGAGTTTTGGCAGTAAATAGTTTCTTTTTTGGTGTTTTTGTGAAGGATGCACTTCATTTTTGTGTTCATTCCAGTTGGTAATTCTGCTTATTTTATTCTGGTGTCCAGTGTTACTTAAAAGTAAGTCAAAATGCCTAAGAAAACGCGGCAATCATCCAATGTGCCAGTTACAATGGATTCACATGATGTAATAGCTTCGACTTCTGCTTTAGCTAATCAAAGTGCACATGTACCTAGTAATTTAGAAGTATCCATGGCACCTAATGTTAATCAGACTCAGACAATGCAAGTTTCGCGGCCTTTTATTGATCCACCCTGTTTTGACAGGATAGCACTGATATCTCCTTCAGAATTTTTGAGAAAATTTAACTTAGTTTCTACAGCAAATGGTTGGTCAGATGTACAAAAGTTGAAGTTTTTCCCATGTTACTTGCGAGACACAGCAGCACTGTGGTACCGAACTTTTTGCCATAGACACCCTGAGCATGATTGGCATTTTCTAACTCAACAGTTTTTGGCAGCTTTTCAAATGTCCAATCAAGATGAATTGTTGGAAATTAAACTTAGGCAGAGGGTACAATTAGAAAATGAACCTGTATTAGATTACATTTATGATGTATTATCCTTGTGTGACCAAGTTAACGCTGCAATGACACAAATGGAGCAGGTAAAAAACTTAGTGAAAGGATTGAAACCTCAGTATGTGCAAGCTTTGCTCCCATTAAATCCACGAACAGTTGAGGAGGTTTTACAAATTATTAAAAGCGTTGATAAAGCTAATTTTTATGTGCAACATAGACAACATTTAGTACAAGCACAAACATCAACTTACACTTCTCCACCTGTGTCATCTGCACCTGTTTTATCACGGTTTGAAAGTGTAAATCACTCTGAACCAGTTATTAATGTTGTTTCCACATTGAGTGAACAGGTCACTAAACTTGCTACCCAAATGCAACAGCTTCAGTCTCAATTCACTGCTGCTGTATCTACTGTGCAGCCACCTCCACTTAAGCCTCCAAGACATCATGAAAAGAGACAACAGGCACCTATTGTGTGTTACAATTGCAACAAGCGTGGTCATATGGCACGTAATTGCTGGACTTCACCATCTGGTTCAAAAAACTCGAGAGGCCCAGCCTCCAACGACATAACCTAGAGGTACCCAAAGTAAGTTCACCTGTGTCTAATGTTGTTTCTCTTCCAGGTCAAATTTTGCAAATTTTGGGGTCCATTGGGGAGTCAAAACTTCCAATTTTGTTGGATACAGGAAGTGCAGTTAGCATTGTGAATGCAGCTCATATCAATGACATTTCTAAAATGAAACCTGTCGAGATTTTGCTTAAAACAGCTGGTAACAAGTTATTAGATGCGCCTTATCAAACAAATTTGAAATTTCAAATTAATGACTTTGTTTTTCAGGAAGATGTGTTAGTGGTAAAAGACTTGGCACATAATCTCATTTTGGGTAATGACTTTCTAACTTCACATAAAGTTACCATTGATTATTCTTGTGCAGAAGTTAAGATTCAAACTCATGAGGGAGAAATGGTACACATTCCTTTTGAAACAACATGTGGTGGTCCCTTTACAGATATTGCTGTGATTCCATTGAACGATGAGGTACAGATAGTTAATAAAGTTTCTGTTGTAAAAGATGTTAAATTGCCACCGCTTACTACTTGTTTTGTGGCAGTGCAGCCTTCAGCTGATATTACAAATGAGGTTATGTTCGAGCCTTCTACCAGTATTATGCATAAGAAGAATATTTCTATTCCACCTGTAGTTTGCAAATCTTCAAAGGACTTTGTGATACCAGTACATAATAATTCAGCTGTTCCTCAAACACTTTTTGCTAAAACTGTATTAGCTAATGCTCATGAAGTTGCATTTGTTCAAAGTAACTCAGTTTCACCTAAGGATGTTACTCCATTGAACGCTCCAAAGTTTGAATTTAATGTTAATACCAACTTAACTGAAGCTCAAAAGTCAGATCTTCATAATCTGTTGTTAAAATATGAACATGTTTTTGCCACTTCATTGCAAGATTTAGGCTCAACTAATGTAGCGGAATTTAAAATAGAGGTAAAGGATGAAAAACCTATTAAGCAACGACCCTATAGGGTAGCTCATAAGCAGAAAGAGATTATTTCCCAACAAGTAGAGGAAATGAAAAATGCTGGTATTATTAGAGATTCTCAGTCACCTTGGTCATCACCTGTTGTGTTGGTAAAGAAAAAAGATGGCTCTATGCGGTTTTGTGTAGATTATCGTCAACTGAATAAGGTTACAGTAAACTCAGCCTTTCCCTTGCCTCTTATTGATGACCTCCTTAGTTACCTTGGAGAAGCTAAATGGTTTGCTTCCTTAGATTTGTTGTCAGCATACTTTCAAATTCCTTTAGAGGAGAATAGTAAAAAGTATACCTCATTTGTTACTCATGAAGGGCAGTATGAATTTGAACGTTTGTCTTTTGGGCTTGCTAATGCACCAAGATTTTTCAGTTTTGTTGCTGAGAAATTGTTAGGAGACTTGAAATTTAAGAAAGCTTTAGCATATTTGGACGATATTGTTGTTTTTGCCAAAACTTTTGAAGAATTATTAGAAAACTTAGAAGCTGTTTTTCAACGTTTGGAAATGCATAATTTTAAACTGAAACCTGGGAAATGTTTCTTTGCTATGGAAAAGATAAAGTTATTGGGTTTTGAAGTATCTAAAGATGGAATTTCCCCAGACTCTGAGAAAGTTACAGTGATCAAAGAACTACCACGCCCAAGGAATGTTAGAGATGTGAGAAAAGTTTTGGGTTTGTTCAATTTCTACAGGAAATTTATTAAGAATTACTCTTACATTGCCCATCCATTGATTCAGCTGACCAAGAAAAGTCAAAGTTTTATTTGGGGCCCGGATCAGCAAACAGCATTCCAGCAGTTAAAGAACTCTCTTGTTTCTGCCCCTGTGTTGGCTCATTATAATCCTGGAGCCTATACAGAATTACACACTGATGCTAGTGGTCTAGGAATAGGATGTGTTTTACTACAGAAAGTAAATGATAATCTTAGACCTATTGCATATGCTTCTAGAACTTTGTCAAAATGTGAAAGAAATTACAGTGTACCAGAGTTAGAGCTTTTGGCAATCGTTTTTGGTTTAACACATTTCAGGACTTTTGTGTATGGCTATAAAGTGCATGTTATTTCAGACCATCACTCCCTTTGTTATCTGAACAATTTAAAGGATTTGACAGGCCGGTTGGCTCGATGGAGTCTAAAGTTACAGGAATTTGATTATGATATATGTTATAAATCTGGTAAGAAACATAATGACGCAGATGTTTTGTCAAGGTTCCCTGTGTTGCAGCCTGAAGAGCATCAAATTGAACAACTTGATGAGCTAATTACCTGTTTGCTATCACCAGTTGAGGTTGCTCAGAAACAAAATGATGATCCAGTTCTGACTCCAATTATTAATGCCCTTAAGGATCCTGAATCTGCTCCTGCTAAGGTTCAACGTCAAGCTTCTACCTATATTTTGAAAAGTGATGTCTTGTACAGGAAAAATTCGGGTTCTACTGGTCCCTTGCATTTACTAGTCATTCCTGATGTGTTAAAGCATGAAATTTTGTCCTCATGTCATGATGATCCACTATCTGGTCATTTAGGTTTTTCTAAAACTTTTAGTAAGATTAATTCAAGATACTACTGGATAGGTATGAAAAAAGATATTGAGCATTTTGTGAAAACTTGTCCAAGTTGTCAGTCTAGGAAGGCACCTAAGAATCAAAAACCTGCTGGTCTTTTGCAGCCTATTCCAGTTAACTTTATTGGAGAACGTTGGGGAATAGATTTGTTAGGCCCTTTACCTCGTTCTACGTCGGGTCATAAGTATATCATAGTTGCTACAGAATATGCTTCTAGGTGGGTTGAAGCTGCCCCTCTCTCTTTGGCTACCATTCCCCAGGTTACTAAGTTCATCTTACATCAGATTATTTGCAGGCATGGGGCCCCTGCCATGTTACTGTCTGATCGTGGTAGTGTCTTTCTGAGTGAAGTAACCCAGGAACTCTTGAAAGCTTTGTCAGTTTCCCCTCATTTTACTAGTTCATACCACCCTGCATGCAACGGCCTTACTGAACGATTTAACCAGACTTTACTAAATTGTCTTAGTCATTTTGTGGATTCAAATCAGCGCAATTGGTCTAATGTTTTACCATATGTGATTTTTTCATACAATTCTTCTGTTCAGGAAACTACAAAATTTTCACCATTCTATTTGATATATGGTCGTGAACCTTCCTTACCAAATCAGGTGCAACTTCAGGCCACTTCAAATGATTTATTTGTTCGGCAAACTTTGGAAGAGATTCAGAAAGCTCGTGAAGTAGCCATCCATAATATTAATCAGCAACAGATTAAACAGAAAGAAAGATATGATGCTAAGCATAGAGATACTCATTTTGCAGTAGGTCAGCTTGTTAAGATTTTTACTCCAATTAGGAAAAAGGGAAAATGTACCAAATTGCTTCATAGATATTTTGGGCCTTTTGAAATTGTTCGACAAATTACTCCTGTTACTTATGTGGTTCGTCGACCAAATGCTCCTAGAGTTAAGGAACAATCAGTACATGTTTCTAGGATATTCCCATATTTTGATCCTGTGGGACCATATAGACTGTAAATACATTTTGCTTTTCTTTTGTGTCACATCAAATGTAAAAAGGTTGTATGTAAAGTATATTGTCCCTTGATTTCTGAGTGTGAATTTTGAGATTTAGTGTATAGTGTGCTAAGCTATTTTGTTTTGGAATATGATGTATATTATTGGCAAATGGCAATACTTGGATAGATGTTTGATGAATTAGATGTCAAAAGTTGAACATACAATTGTTATTATTGAAAGTCACAATTAATTGATATTAAAAGTATATGTTCCCTAATAACTGTTTTGAGTTGAATAACCTCATTTTATGATAAATTTTGCAATGATTAGAAAATTGAAATTTTGTTTATTAATTTTAAGTTTACATTCTGGAATAGTGCTGTGCTACCTCGATAAGAAGGATGAATGAAATTATGTGTGATTATGTGAAAGATGTAGAGGTAAAGTTTATCTGGTTAATGGGGTTGCTGTAATGTGCCCGTTAATCCAGTGTTTTAGGCTCGATAAAGTGGCTGAAATGTGCTTATCGATGCAAGTAATTAAGTGTATTTTTGAGTTTTGTTTAGCATTGGTGCTGAAATGTGCATGCTAAGATGATGAGGAAAACCTGAATCACAGAGAGGTTTGTGAATGACTGTTATGAAGCTGAGACCTGGGGATGTTCTGTTTGTCATCCTCGCCATAGTTACCAGGTATTTGTGAGATAGCACATTACTAGTACAGATGTTTACTTTGTCTCTTTATTGCAGGATGCTAATAGTTTGAACATTTTGATAAAATTGTTTTGGATTAAGAGTGATATATATTTTGGAGTTGTGTGATTACCAGTATGCTTTAATGGTTTATTGAATTCTAAGTTTTATGTTGAAAAGCAAAAGTACCCTTCAATGTATACAAAAGTTTTTAGAATAGGCTAAGACATGATACTATATTTTCTCTTTTGTGTATCTAGGATGTGAAATTTTGAGGCCCCAGAACTTAATTTTTCTTTCAGTTTTGTTCTATGTATTGTGTTGTAGAACGATTTTTTTTTTTTTTTTTTTTTTTTGTTGGTGTAGTAATGTGACAGTAGTTTTGTTGGCATGCAAAATGTTGATGTTGGTAGATTGTAAGTAGTTTTGTTGATTTGAAAGGTAGTAGTACTGATGATATTAAGTAGTGCGCGCACATAATAAATATGATTGAAATTATAATGGTAAAACAAAGAGAAAAACTGAGCTCATTTTTGTTTAAGTGTACACGTCAGTTTTGTTAAAAAGTTTATGGCCACGTGTAATATTTTGGGGTACCCCTCTAATTGTAAGTTTTGGTATTTTGAAAATTTGTAATATTTTTATTCAATGTTTTGGAAGGTCAAATTATTTTGTGCTGTGTGTATTGTATTATTTCTACCCCAAGGGGTTTTTGTAAAGTTTTGATTGTGACATTCCTACGTTTTATGTATTCTTTTGTGAAGATTATTTTGTGAAGATTATTTGATTTATCTTGTCAAAATTTGTAAGCTCTATATATTGCCGAGTGATGGAAATTATCTTAGTTTTATCATGTATCTTGCTACCCAGATGGGGTGCACCTAAATTTTTTTTTATTATTTATTATTGTTCAGAAGCGAAGTTTGTTTTAATGACGTAGTTGTCTTCTGTAATTGACGTACACTTATATTTTTGGAAATAATGTTGTAGTATGATGATACGTATCAAGTCAGCCCTATTTATCTGCGTTCCTGCTGCACCACACTGTTCCTACCGAACTGTTTGCACCATGGGAGTGCTAAACCTGCCACACTGCCTTGTGTCATCGGGCTCTGGTCCGCCCTTTATGACCACTGTTCGTCAGAGCTTTGGCAGCTATTAGTGCTGTCACTTCGTACCTGTGTTGGGGGCAGAAGAACTATTAATGCCCCACATTGTTATTCAGTGTAGAGCAAGTACAATTGTGCTCAATTCAGTGGTCTTTATTCATCAGTGACTGCAGTGCAAGCTTCAAGTTTTTTTTTATTACATTTGTGAGACCAGTGGGAATGGAATGTACTGTTCAGGCAGGTTGTGAAACTTTTTTTGCTTGGTGCAGTAGTGGTGAAAAGTGCTGAACTTCATTTATTCTTCTTTTAGGGCTTTTTAATTAAAGTTATAGACAGACACTGGAGTAAAGAAACGAATGTGTAACGTCAAGAGACAAGATTTATGTGTATAATACTGTTTGTGATGTTTGTATGCTAATTTTTTTTTTGTTCCATCACTCGAGCGAGTTTCTTTTCATTTGTTATTAATTGTTCTGTTGACCCTGGGTCAACAGCTTGTGGTCCGGGGGGAGGTGTGGCAACCCTGTATGGGTTGTCAGACCTGGCGACTGGCTTAACTTTGTTCGTTGGCTGCGCTGGGGAGGGGGGATGGCATATCCTCTTCCCCCAGACGAGCGGCCGCCACCAGCGCGAGAGGATGTGTTTGTAGCAACCCTCCGGAACACAAGCCTGATTGAATTTAAGTTGTCTGGAATTATTAAAACTCTTTTTAAAATGCATTTGTGAGTTTTCCTTCGCTGGACCTTCCACCTTTCACCACCATGCAGGTAAGCTAGTTATCAGTAAAATAACATGTCCACCCTACCGCGTGGTGTAACTAGTGTTTTTTGAGATAGTTTAGCTCTACCGCTACGGATTCCCCCCAAAGCTAATAAATATTAAATCTATTCTAATGTAGGGTGTGACAATATATAGTAAAGGGCTATATACATCAGTGGGAAAAGTCGCATGTAAAGAAGAAAATAATGTTGAGAAATATAATTCCAAGTAAAGTGAAACGGTATTAATTATTTTATTCCATAGTTGCCTAAAAGTGAAATCCCTTTTGTATCGACACCACGCCTGGGAAGTTTCACATCTCATCGCTCGCCGCAGCTGCCGGAGAGAGGATTTATAGAAATCTTCGAAAACAGCATCTTCACGGCTCTTAGACGAAAGGTTCGTCGCTTCTACATCAAGGTAAGGTTTGACTTCTACACGCGTCGCCACACCGAGGAAGCGCGAATCTTTTGCGCGTGTGGGGCATAGACCTCACGAAGGGGCGAATCCAACTTCAGATATGTCACCGCATCGTGTGATATAAATCCAACCCACAAGGAGGGGAACCGCTCCAAATAGTCTGTAGCCTTAGCTACCCGCCTCGGTAGCGTAGATGGTAGCGTGTCTGCCTCACGTTCACAAGTTCGAATCTCGGTCAGGGTGAGTTACTTAGATAAGGTTTTTTCCTGGGTTTATCCTTATCCTGATGGACGGATGTCGGGTAACTATAAACTCTATGGATCCCGGGCTCATTTGAGCATCATTTCACCCATTTCATTCATCGTCCGATATGGCTTAACGTTGGAGGATGAAAATTACAACAAAAAAGTTACCTTACCCCACAGCCTCTGCATCACAGCAACACCAGCATTATTATTACACAGCCAAATACTTTTGTTTCATGCCATTAGATCTGTTTAGTTTCCAAGTTATCATAACTGTTCCCACTATCTTTTCTGGGTCTCCCAAGATCTCTTCTCACTGGTACCACTGTTATCTAGCGTGGTCAATATCAAGAGACAACTTTCTTACTTGTAATACCTTAGGAATTTCAGTATTCCTTTACTGGTCTTTCAGACTCATCTCCGCTACTCGTTTCTTCGGTGAATCAAGCTGGGTAAAGCAGCTGGTAGGGATGGAATAGCACCAGAACTGATTAAATATGGAGGTAAAGAATTAATGAAAATACTGAAAAGTTTATTTCAGAAGATATGGACGGAAAAAAATACCGAGAGATTGGGAATTTAATGTAATTGTTCCAATACATAAGAAAGGCAACCAAAGTGATTGCTCAAACTATAGACCTATATGTCTCTCCCCGGTTGTATATAAAGCGTACACTAGAATCCTGGAACAGAAATTGAGGAAAATAGTAGAACAAGATTTAGAAGAAGAACAGGCTGCTTTCCGAATGGGTAGACAAACCCAAGACCAAATTTGCTCATTGAGAATGATAATAGAAAAAGCTATATATTGAGGAAAGGGTATTTATTTAGCATTCTTAGATTTCAAAGCAGCATTTGATTCAATACCTAGGGAAGAAATTTGGAGAGCTCTAAAGAACAAAAAAGTACCTATGAATTTTATTGAAGCAATACAATCAGTTTATCAAGAACCAAAAGGGATAATAAGATTAGATGGAGAAGAATCAGAACCGTTTCTGATGAATAGAGGAATTAAACAAGGAGATAGTCTCAGCCCACTCTTATTTATTATTGTTATGGATGAAATGTGGAAAATTTGCAAAAGAAGAACAGCAGGAAATATGATAGGATATAGAAATTTAAGACCAGTTTGGGCACAATCGTTGATATATGCTGATGACATCATAGTAATAGCAAATAGTAATAATAATTTACAATTAGCGCTAAATGAATGGAAAGAACAATTAACTAGAAAAGGTTTAGAATTAAACATACCCAAAAGTAAAATCATGGATATAGAAAGGAAAGAAGAAGAAGTTAAAATTAAATGTAATGATGAAATCTTAGAACAGGTAGACAGTTATGAATACCTGGGTACAATTATAAATAAGGATAGAAAAATAGAGCAGGAAATTGTAAACATAATAAGAAAGGCCAGTTCAGTCTACTATCAGATTAATAATACTATTGTGGGAAAAAAGGAAATAACAAAAGATACAAAAATTATAGTATTTAAAACAATAATACTACCAATTCTATTATATGGAGCAGAGAGCTGGACTCTCCTACAGAAACAAGAAAGCAAAATAACAACTATGGAAATGAGATATTTAAGACGAGCTGTGGGGAAGACAAGAAGAGATATGATTAGAAATGTAACAATAAGGGAAGAGCTGGGTACACACTCCGTTAAAGAAATATTGGAAAAAAGACAAATGGTATGGACATGTACTCCGCATGTCAAAAGAAAGAAAGAAAAAAAAACAATATTTAGAAGCAAGACCAGAAGGTAAAAGAATTAGGGGAAGGCCACGCATGTTGTGTCAGGAATATATTGAGAAGTTGTGGAAGGATAGAGGGAAAACCATGACAGAAATGAAGAGAATGATAATGAGAAAAGTGTAGGAAATGGGTAGAAGAGGCTTGTGCTCCACGCTTAACAGCACAAAGGAGTTAGAGAAAGAAGAAGTTTCTTCGGTGATATTGTCTTATAAAATTGAAATAATGTTTCCTTTTCCGGCGCTGCTGTAATCCTAACCGGTATAGAGCAACTCCACCTGTTGGCAACCTGCAATCAAGATCCAGAACATAAGGAAGGCTGGGTTCTCTTGTTATCGAAGATATGGTACTTCTTGGAAGCTGGGTATGCTACTATAAACTGGTAACCTAAACTATTGAAACACGACATTGACTTCTTCATCGACGACCCACGAATAGTTGAGGAATCAGATAAAACCAGTTTGATGCGGCTTCGTGGCTTACAGCTGCCTAAATCGTGACACAGAAGTATTCAACTGCATCAGTTTTACTTTCTCCACCACGTGCATAGTAGGTGTTACATTCCACCTGAAAATTCTGTATCGAAATATCGTACAGTGTAACTCCAAACCTAATAAGCTAAGTGCGGGTAATTCGGATTGGTGGGCGACTTGGTTTATGTTTCAAAATCTGCTCTCTAGGGGACGGTAGTGTATTGTTGGAATGACTTTTGGGCGAAGAAGAGACAGTTAAGTATGTATTACGATTGTGTTTCTTCAGTTTAAGTGAGAAATCGAGGTTTTTTCCGTAAAGGAGGTATGTAATTGCTCCATTTCTGGTGTGTTGTTATTGTGAATGCAAGGCTTACGTAGAATCAGGAGTCTGGCTTGCAGAAATTTATAACAATCTTTATTGCAGTAAAAAGACGTCAAATTGACAATCAGCTGTCTTCAAGGTCGACTCGGTGCTCCACCGCACGTAAACAAATGTAAGAAATCACTGCGGTACACTATCACACAACACACTACTGCTGGTTCTAACACTTGCCGGTATTTATACCTCCAGTCATTGGTTCTAGAACACCGTAGAACTTCCGGGAACATTCGCGGCGGCAAGAGAAAGACTATTTATTTATTTATTATTCATTCATTCATTCATTCATTTATTTAATTAATTATTTAATTAATTATTTATTTATTTATTTATTTATTTATGTATTTATTTATTTATTTATTTATTTATTTATTTATTTATTTATTTATTTATTTATTTATTTATTTATTTATTTATTTATTTATTTATTTATTTATTTATTTATTTATTTATTTATTTATTTATTTATTTATTTATTTATTTATTTATTTATTTATTTATTTATTTATTTATTTATTTATTTATTTATTTATTTATTTATTTATTTATTTATTTATTTATTTATTTATTTATTTATTTATTTATTTATTTATTTATTTATTTATTTATTTATTTATTTATTTATTTATTTATTTATTATTATTTATTTATTTATTTATTTAGGTGCAGAGGATCTACTTCCATTAGTCCTGGACCCGTAGGGCCAAGGATCCGGGCCTCCTTCTACCCGGGAGCGATGGAAACTCCGGGGGTCTTTCCATGGGGCATGGTCTAAAAAGCCCTTCCACCGACTACAACGTCAAGACGGTTGGAAGTGGATACGCCACTTACGCGCGTCAACCCCGCAGGGAAGACTACCGATATGACCTCGGTGGGGCCGCCTGGTATCTAGCGCACCTACTAACTCTGCTGGCTAGTACCCGGGAATTATGAGGCAACCCTCTACCCCCTCCGGGCAGCCTTAGCCTGGCCGGAGGTACCCAATTCCCCGTGGGTGTCGGGAACACACTGCCCCCTCGAGTCCAACCCAACCCAAACAACTCCCCGACGGGAGGGTCTCGGCAGTTCGGCCCGAGGTTCCTCTAGTAACGTCAGAGGTACCACGAGTGCTAAGGGTCCGAAGCGCCCACACCACGGCAGCTGAAGGGGATAGATCCCCTCCCCTACGGGAGGCAAGAGAAAGACAGAAAATTCCGGAGCCTCTCTCTGACTCTTTCTCTTGACAAGAGTCCAGCCCTCCTACCCACTCGCCCGCCTGCCTTGTGTCGCGACCGCACAACAATGCCATCGGTGACATTATTTAAGTTCCTTTAAGATCGATTTGTAACGAATGTGCATTGAAATTCCTCCAAAAACTAGTAATAATAGTAATAACCCATGGCGCGAGAGCCCTTAGAGGGCCAAGGCCTACCAACCCGACTGCTGGCCTCACGGCCACTTACGCACGGCAGAGGTGGACGATCACCCAACCGATACGGGGAGATGTGGTCAGCATCTCGACATCCTCCAGCCGGAATGTTGGTTTCCGTGACCTGGGCCGCTTACCTAGCGTAAGCTCCTCACTTTCTTCACGATGTTGAATGGGCACCGGTCCTATACCCGGGACCTAAACTCCCCACCACATGTGTGGGACCGAACCAGGGCCACTTTCCGTGGCCAGGGACCAAGGCTAGCTGTCTTAGCCCGCTACGCCACGGCGCAGGACTCCAGAAACTAGTACCATAAGAAAATACAGACTTTCTTACATCCATAATCCTCCTTGTTGTAATAGTTACTTAATCAGTGCTGCCAACAGGCAAAAATAAATACCGCTACAACAGTGGGCGAAATGGATGAATCTTATTTTTTATTATTTACGTCCTCCAATGTTAGGCCATATCGGATGATGAATGAAATGGGTGCAATGATGCTCAAATGAGCCCCAAAAATGGAAGAATGACACCACGAAATCTCTGTGGTCGCTATGGCAAATAAGCAATTCATACGTGGAAAATATATGTGAGATGCATAAAGAGATGAATATACAAGTGTAGAAACATGTTATTTTGTTCTCATGGTTACATTATGCACTGAAATTAAATTTTCCGCTGTTTTTCTTTCCATTCCGATTTATCTGCTATGCCAAACCTATTCATTCTCCAATTGCGGTCGATTGGGATTAGTTTCCACTCGGAATAAAAATGTAAACGGAAGTATACAGAAAATTTATCGAAAAACTTAGCAGTTACATAATCTAGAATGTCCAGGCTTCAATATAAGCTAGATGTTTTCATATTTATGTGACAAATATGACTTTTGTGAAAAATTTTCAAAACACTGATCCGATTTACCCGCTCTTACCTTAATCGATTAATACATGGTATCAGTGGCGTATGCTGGGATTGTGACTAGGCCTACCAGATCCGGACAATAAGAGATTGTTGATTAATATACCCATTTTTCATCACAAGTAACAATTCTCCTAGAAAATTTATCATCCATGGGATTAAGGATAAGCTGACGACAAATATCTACTCTATATTCAGCCTGTTGAGGTGTCATTTCATGAGGTACAGATCTACGGCTTCTGTATGATTTTCCAAGTATCTTAATGTGGCGACGTATGGTATCTTTTGAGTACCAAGTTCTTCTGAAAGCATACGTGTACTTTCTTGTGGATTTTCTCGAGAAACTTGGCGTGTATCCTCAATATTTGATACATTAGTGCCCGATTTCACCAACAGATGTTAAAATCGACGTTAACAAATGTAACGTAACAATTATCACAGCGCTAAAACTAATGTTAAATTTCTTGCATTTCACCAACCTGTTTTCTTAAAATGTTAACAAACCTGTGTTAACGTCAAGAAACTTGTAAACATCATAGCTATAGAAGGCTATGGATGATATTCTGAACGCACTCCGATGCGTTTTTGTTTTCATTTTCGTCTGCACAAATGGCGGATGAACAAAATCATAAATAAAGCCGTGAGACAAATTTCTCATCGACGGAAAAAGAATTGTTAATTGAAATGGTGACGAAGTGTTGGGATATCGTGGAAAATAAGAGGACGGATGCAGTGAATGTAAAAGAGAAAGATGTCGCGGGGAAAATATTGGAAACGAATTTAATTCAAATGCATGTGTCACTACTACAAGCACCAAACAGCTTGTCATTATTACGTAACTTTAAAACGAGGAGCGAAGAACAAGTGACTTGAACGTTTCAAGACGAGAGGTGGACAATGTATTATCCACGTAATTCAGTGAATTATAAAATCGCAAGGTTATTAATACTTGAAGCAAAGGCGAGATCGCCATATTCCTTTCGATGCATGTTCTAACCTCTCTTGTACTTCCGCAGTAACCTTCACAGCAACATGTTTCGACAGTCTATACCTCCGTAAAACAATTTTCTTCGGATAGTTTCTTAAAATCATTTCTCCTCATAGGCCGTACTCTATTATGAATGCCGTTTAGACGGTCTTAAATATAGCAAATCGACATCAACAGCTGAGTTCACGCTCGCCATCTTGACTATTTACAATTGTTAAGGACTTAACAACAGAAATTCGGCGTGTTAGTTTAACATGAGATTTAACACTTGTGTTACGCTAACACTTGTTGGTGACTTGCAATTTTTGTTTTAACTATTGCTAAACTCGTGTTAAGTCTTAACATTTGTTGGGGAAATTGGGTATTGGTCTTTCAGAACGTGGGAAATCTCCATTACTGAACGTTGGAACCATCGTATTGCCACACGCTCACTAACGACACCTTCTTGTTCCATCCACATATTCTTCGAGCTGTGCCAGCGTCTTTATAATCTTGTTTCCAGTAATGTTTTAGAAGGACTCTGAGTTCAAACTTTGTTATCTCCATTTTGTGATTGTTAACAACTGAAGAGTGTATATGTTCGCAGTGTACGCAACACTAGCTATGGCCTCTTTGCCAAACCAAAGAAACCCAATAAATTTTCCAAACCACCAAAATCAGAAAACCGACTTTACTTATGAGACAACCTAAGAGTTTAAGTACACATAAACTTCCTTATAAACTCCTAACAATGTGGAATAAATGTATTACGTACTTGTATATATTTAACAATCATAGAATAAAACATGCAAATATGCAAAAATCTGAACTTTTAGTCATTATGGACCAGAAGTTACAAAGTATTCAAGAAGAACAGGTGGCAATAATGACTGGGTATCATTTTGCAGGTTTGTTGTGTTACCAAATGGCCGTATCATAGGCCTGTACAAGTAGCCATTTAAAAAAACAGTGCACTTAAGAAGCTGACTGTTGAGTGTACTCATCATCGTTATTAATACCAAACTCATGTTGGGCACCACTTCTGGACTGTAACTAAATATGTTTGGACCGCGTAGGTGTCGTGTCGTTGAGAGACATTTTAATATATGACGTATACACTGTCCAGTTGAAGATGTCAAATTCGCTGGCCACAACAGAACGGTTGCCCTCGTCAACTTCTTTATTATGTGCTGTGTAAGTATAAGGCGAGCATTTTGTATATCTTAGAGAAGGGCTCCAATGTATCCCTCAAAAACTTTATTTTTCTTTTTTAATTTACGTCCTCCAACGTTTGGTAATATCGGACAATGAACGTATACTCTCCATAGAGCTTAGAGTTACCAGGCATTCATCTTTCAGGGTAAGGAAAACCCCAGGAAAAAACGTTATCGAAATAATAATATTTATTAATAGTAATATCAATAATAAAGTATAGAACAGTATTTACTTCTCATCTTTCTTCTACATACAATTTCATGGATACATTGACATTTATAACATTTCTTTCACACAATAACAAAATGACTTATTCACATCTAACATACACTTTCTACCTGCTTGTCTCAAGTCTTGATCTCAATACACATAATCCCTGGTTTTCCGTGTACTGATGACCCTCCTCTCCCTTATATCCCTCTTTCTAGTTTTCCAGCCCTTAATTGTTAGTTATTCTTCATCAATCTTAACCATTTCTCTCTAACTTCCCCCAGATATTCGCCTATGCTTCTTATATTCTTTTCTCCTTTTACCAATAGCATTTTCTTTATTATTAATACCTCCACCACATCCCTAAAATTGTCCCACTTTTGTTGCCAAATTTGTTCTCTCCATATCTTTGTTTGTTTGCAATAAAGTATAGGATGCCAATCTATCCTCTTCTCCACACATTGGGTATTTCCCTGTATCCTTTTCATATCTAATACCTTTCAAATTTCTAACTCCTGTCCTTGCCCAGGCAAATCCTTCTCGCCCTGACTTATTACACACATCTATGTACTTCTCCCTCCCCCACACTGTCTTTATTTCCCTATATGTCCTCATTGATCTTTTCTCCCTTACACTGGTAAATATAACTTGGCTATCTAAATCTTCCAGCCTTAATTCTACCTCTTTCCAAAAGCCCTTATAATAATACTCCTCCTTTCTCCAAATATGTCCCATACCTATCTGTTCCATCAGTTCCCTTACTTTTTGCGCCCAAGACTCTCCCCATTTGCTTCTCATCTGCAAAAGAAAACATCCCTGGATAATATTGCTTTCCTCCAAATTGGCAACTCTTTATAGATATTTTAATACCCTTCAGACAATTGAATGTCTTCCCAACTCTAATTGTGCTGCCCCATTGGGTGAAGCTACCGGTAAGCCCAAAATATATTTACAGAAAGAACTGTTAATAACGTCCACCTCTTCCCATGCTTCATCCACTCCCCATATCTCTGCCCCATGCAAGAACTTATTTTCTACTATGGCAGTATAGATCCTTTCCAGCCATTTGACATTAATGTCAGGTAATTTCCTTAAACATGCTCTTAAAATGCTCATGGCCATTTTACCTTTTGCTAGAGCCAATTTTTTCTGTTCAGTCCATTTACCATCACAGCTCAATCTTATCCCCAGTTAATCAAATCTCTTTATGACCTCTATTTCTCTTCCATTTATCTCCCATTTCTCATCTTTACGAAATCTATAACCTTTCTTAAAAACCATGATCTTCGTTTTTTCGTTAACTCTCTACCCCCATTTTTGGCAATAACTACTTATTGCTTCAATTGCCTTCTCAGCCCTCCAACAGATATAGAACCAACTACTAAGTCATCTGCAAATAAAAACCCTGGGATTTCCAATAATAAAGTAACAAAATACATTCAGAACAATAGAATTGAGGCAAGGCTGCAAATTGAGTCCTGTACTGTTTAATATGTTTACAGATGATATTTTGGATGAAATTAGAAGGAAAATAGGCATGTATACAATAATTAATAACAGGGAAATACGTGGTTCGTTATTTACAGATGATTTAGTAGCAGGGGTTAGAACCAAAGTGGGAATGGAGCAATTGGAGCAATAGATAAATTTTGTAAGGAATGTAGCCTTAGAATTAATGTAAACAAAACTAAAATTATGGTATTTAAGAAAGGTAATAAGTTAAGAAAAGAGGAGAAATGGTACTGGCAAGGAAGAGAAGTTGAGGTGGTCAATATATTTAATTAACTAGGAGTACGATTAAGCAGTAGGGGGGCTCGAAGGAGCAGAAGGGAATGGCAATGGCTAAAGGTAAAATTGCATTAAAACCTATGAAAGCATGCCTAGATAAATTTACAAGAATGCAATTTACACAGCCGTAGTAGAAGGAAATGCTGTATGGGGTGAAGATATGGAGGAGGAGGAGGAGGAGGAGGAGGAGGAGGAGGAGGAGGTGGAGGAGGGTGCAAATATGGATATGATACATAGAAACTTTTGCAAACAAGTTTTGGGCTTACTACGAGCTTCACCAAATGGAGTGACACAAGCAGAATTAGGAAAAGGGGATTTTTTTTTAATTTACGTCCTCCAACGTTAAGTTATATCGGACGGTGAATGAATTGGGTGAAATGATGCTCAAATGAGTCCAGGGTCAATGGAGCGTAGAGTTACCCGATATTCGTTTTGAAGGATAAGGGAAAACCCCGGTAAAACCTTATCCAGGTAACTCACCCTGACCCAGATTCGAACTCGGGACCCCTTGAACGTGAGGCAGACATGCTAGCATCTAGGCTACCGAGGCGGGCACCACGGATCTTCTGGTTTCCCTCCAGCCACTCTAACCATTTGAGCTACTATGGTCAACTGCCGACATGACATTAAATTCTCCAACTAACTCGGCTATGGCATTGAAGTTTTCAGTTTGGCTCTACTCTTTCATAGTGCGTCCTACACACGGCTAGTGTGAAAGAACAATTCGTTTCAATTAATTGAACTTATAGTGGTCCGAACTATAAAGCCCGGGCCTTAAAGTACTTACAGCATAGTAAGTCGCCATTAAGGTAGTTGTCTCATGTGTTTATGTGACCTCCTAAGTGCTTTATCGGGAGAAACACGAGTTAGTTGGAGAATTTAATGTCATGTCAACAGTTGACCATAGTAGCTCAATGATTTAGAGCGGCTGGACGGAAAGCAGAAAATCCGTGGTTCAAATCCCTGCTATGGAATTGAATTTTTCAGTCTGGCTCAACCCTTTCAAAATAAAATTGCTGAATAACCACCGAAGTATCGAAAAGGTGCCCAACGAATTTTCTGAAGTATTGTTAGATGTGGATACCATAATAACAACATTCCTAATTACTTCCTTTCCGTTTTTCTCACCTTTAGATTCATGCTTCAAAGTTCAAAGACTGCTTGGTTGACGGGTCGTTCAACATCCACTGTAGGTAACTCCAGCAGAGGATAGGATCTTAGGGAGTTCTGCTCATCTCTGTGTCTTGTCTGTCTGCAGCCTGTAGTCTCCTGTAGTTCCTAAACTTAACCTCTTCCTTCTCTTTCATTCATATCTCTTAGCAGAATATTGGCAGCTTTGCAACATAAAATAATAATAACACAAGTCAGCAGTGATTGTTATTATTATTATTATTATTATTATTATTATTATTATTATTATTATTATTATTATTATTATTATTATTATTATTATTATTATTATTATTATTATTATTATTATTATTATTATTATTATTATTATTATTATTATTATTATTATTATTATTATTATTATTATTATTATTATTATTATTATTATTATTATTATTATTATTATTATTACTATTATTATTACTATTATTATTGTTATTATTATTATTGTTATTATTATTATTGTTATTATTATTATTGTTATTATTATTGTTATTATTATTATTATTATTATTATTATTATTATTATTATTATTATTATTATTATTATTATTATTATTATTATTATTATTATTATTATTATTATTATTATTATTATTATTATTATTATTATTATTATTATTATTATTATTATTATTATTATTATTATTATTATTATTATTATTATTATTATTATTATTATTATTATTATTATTATTATTATTATTATTATTATTATTATTATTATTATTATTATTATTATTATTATTATTATTATTATTATTATTATTATTATTATTATTATTATTATTATTATTATTATTATTTTTATTATTATTATTATTATTATTTTTATTATTATTATTATTATTATTATTATTATTATTATTATTATTATTATTATTATTATTATTATTATTATTATTATTATTATTATTATTACAATGAGTTGCTGCTTACCCTAGCCTGAGATATTGCAAGGAATGTACAGTAACATTATGCGAGAAAATAACTGTATGTCAGATTCAGTGGCAGTTAAGTTCCCAAGAAGAAATCACTGCATAAGACTATTTAGCATAGCAGGACTCATACGTGACAGAAAAAAGACATAGAGTTGACTTCGAAAGAGTGAAAATGCTAGCGTTTTTGAACAGAAAGTTTAAAAAGGGGACTGTTTTGCTTTCAAAAGTCTAATGTAGAGTTGAAGAATAAGAACACTGATGGTTTTAAGTTTTGTCTCATGAAATATGTGCAACTATTTAATTTTACTGGCATAAGACAGTTCTCCCAACATTGTATTTTCTAAATGATACAACAGCCATATGTTGGAGTAAATCAATAGAAGGGCTGAACATCACTCTAAACAACACTACCTTTGAATTGCTGAACTATTTTCAATCTGTCAAACTACAATGTAAAATGCAAAAGACCAATATGATGCACTTCAACTTGCTAAAAAGAATATGATGGTAATATAAATCTAAAAGTACAGAGTGACATTGTGTCAGAAGTGAAAACACATGAATTTTTGGGTATTGTGTTAGATAGTCGACTAACTTGGGCTGATCATATTGAAAACATATGCGGAAAAATTAGTAAATCATTATATCTCTTAAGATATTTTAGCAAGTACAACAACACAAATATCCTAAAATTAATATACTATGGATGTATCTATCCATATCTAATCTATGGAATAGAAATATGGGGTTCAACAGCCAAAACGCGAATGGATAAACTGCTTATTTACCAAAAAAAGGTGTGTTAGAGTCATGTATAATCTAAAAGCAAGAGAATCTTGCAGGGATACCTTTATAAATAAAAAGAATAATCACCATCTACTCTCTGTATGCTTATACAGCTATAATGTTTATTGTGGACAAGTGTAATCCAGTTAAAAACAGTCAGGTACATGAACATAACACCAGAACCAATATGAATTACTATAGAGATAGTGTAATTAAAACTGTCTCTCAAAAGGATGTACATATACTAGGAATTAAGCTTTACAATAAACTGCCATCTGATATTAAATCAATAGCTAGCATCTCAAAACAGCAGTTTAAATGGAAGTTAAAGGCTTTCCTCATAAATAAATGTTTATATAACTTAAATGAATTATGACATTGCAGCTTTAATTATACTTGAAAGTGATAAATTCATTAAGCTGATTAAGGGATCATGTGTAGAATTAGTTTCTAATGCTGTAATTGACTCTGTAAATTAGATTCTAATGTTGTAGAATTGACTATGTACAAGTAGTATTAATGATGAAAAATTGACTATGTCAGAAATTATAACCAACAATCTATTGACAATATTTATTTGCTTTTTCTACTTTAGACTTTTGTTGGATCCTGTATCTGTTACAGTTTTTAGTCTTATGTAACTTTTTTTATTTATCTTTGTATCTTGAACTGACGTGTCCTATAACATATGTATTATGTTCCAAAGGATGAAATAAACACAATACAAATTAGTTAAATTATTAAAGGAATTAAATGTCTCGATATATTTAATGGTTTGGGAAAAGATATTTATTTTAAAAATAAATATCGCGTAATGAATTTTGAAACACCAGCAGTTGATTCTGTTCTTAAGTTTGTTTCGCTTGCAGATTATGGTAATACTGAAAAAAACATAACAACATAGTAACTTCCTTAACGACGAATTTGTTTTCTCCTGTGGTTTTCTTTGACTGACGAAGTGGCAAGAGTTCATTAAATCGATTTCAAATTCAACTAATTCAACTAATAAGAAAAATCAAGTAGTATATTTGTATATTTGTATAATACTTATTGCTTCACTGTAACTGCTTCATTTTCTATGGCCACGCCGTGGCTCAGTGGTTAGACCGCTTGGCTCTCACCAAGGCGGCCCGGATTCGACCCCAGGCGACCGCAAAGTGAGATTTGTGGTGGACAACACGGCGCTGGGGCGGGTTTTCTCCGGGATCTCCGGTTTCCCTCACCATCTCATTCCACCGGTGCTCTATCTTCATCTCATATATCATCAGTGTCACCGCCTGCGGTGCCGTATGTAGTAAAAGCGGGCGTTAAACACTACACATTTCATTTTCTACGTAATTCTATTTTGTATTGAAACTAGAAGTAGATTATATCAGATTGATTTGCGTTCAGTAGGGTCACTTGTAGCCAGAAAAGGCTGTGAACATTGAACATGTCCAGAGGTATAAAGTTTAATAGCATATATATGTACAAAAGTTAACATAAGATACATATTATAGTATACAGGCAATATGAACAACATTATGGAAAACAAAGCAGGGATAATTATATATGATATAAAATGAAACACTTTTTAAATCAGCTTTCACTTGACTTATGCCAGTACGTCTCAACCTTTTTGCAATGAATACCATTCTTGTTATTTATTAAGTACATATACATTAAAAATAAACTTTCAACATGCATCAAAGATTTATTGGTAATGATTTGTCATTGGAACAGTTAGATACTACTTACAGAGCTACAGACGCATTATCAGGATAATTTATCATTCAGATAATCTTGTACAGAATAAAAAGATTTTGAGCAAAGGTACTCTCTAACAGCTTTTTAAAAGCACCGAAATTATCAATTTTTTCTTTAAGAACATTAGGAAGTGCGCCAAATATTTTGATAGTTTCATAATACACACCTTTGTGGAAGCAAGAAAGTTTAGCACTGGGATAATGGATATTATACTTTTGTCTAGTGTTTATTTTGTGAATTACATTATTTGTTGCATATAAGGCACGATTGCATAGAAAGATACATGCAAGGAAGAGTTAATATCTTCAATCTTCTAAACAGATCTTTACAGAAGCATCTGTTGTGGGTGTAAGTAATGATTCTTATAACCTTCTTTTGCATAAGAAATATTTTTTTTTACTTTCTACTGAGTTGCCCCAAAATAATATTCCGTAGAAATGACGGTATCGAGTATTCAAGTACCGGGTACTGTGTAAGTGTATCGGTATCGAGGAAACACCCGTCCTGGAGATCATAGTAGATAAGAAACTACCCTAGCACAGCTTACCAACCAAGTCAAAATAGTGGTCGACGCGCTTCGAACCCGGGACTCCTCGAATGCGAGTCCCATTGTGAATGTGGCATACGATTTTGTGAACCAACGTTTTCCTCGTGTCTTGATAAACAAAAGAAAATAGGATGATTAAAAGAGGAGCTTTTTTGTTTAATTAGCGGGTAGAGAGAGTGACCCTCCCACTTGACAGATATTTGCTCCATGGCATGTGTGGTCTTCCAAGAAACGTCACCAGCTCTGATACAAGCCGCCGTTGTTTATACCGAGTGGAACACAGCCTTGAATAACGCAGACGAGCGAGTGAATGAAGGATGCATCAATGAATAAATAAATGAAGGAATGCAATTAGAATGAAATCATCAGCTGCTACAAGTTAAGTCTTTCGCCTGCCGCTCGCTGTTGAGTCATTGACATGCATGGGACGGAACGAGCTCTCCGGTCATCTGCTCGTTGGACTTTCCTGCGCTCTTCAAGCCAAAGTGATGTCAAGTAAACAAGGAATTCCTTTACCTGCAATCACTACATTTACAGACTACACAAACGCCTTAGCCTAGGACATTTATGAAAAATCCATTTTTTTTTACTAATATCTGAAGATGACGTCCAACTTAATGTATCTTAATTATGGGTGAAAATGGAGGATTTTATTTGTCCTTTCACGCCTTCTTAGCTATTCTTTATTTAAAGTTCCCTTTTATAGCATTTTTTTTCGTTTAACAGATCTTTTTTCACTTTAACTTCTTCTGCCTACGGATTTGGACACGTAAATTCAGTCAATAAGAATAAAAATAGAGGAGAATTATTAGGGTAAGGACACCATATTTCGGATAGGTACCTCTAGCCATTATGCAGTTAGTTGTGGTGAAGTAGCGCATTGGTACAGATATGTGGATGACATTTGGGCAATAATAAATGAGAAACAAGTGGATGGTGCATTAAACTACTTAATTTACAAAATCCTGCAATAAAATTCTCCATAGAAAAAGAGATAAACAATGAAATCCCTTTCTTAGATTTGAAACTTACCAGAAAACATAATAAACTTGAATTTAGCATACACAGAAAGGAAACACACATAGAAAATTTCAATAAATCAGATGGATATAACCCAAGAAAACACAAGCATGCTGTTATCAACAGTTTAACTTACACGCTGGTTAATGTACCTTTAAACAAGATAGAATATAACAAAGAGTACAATAACATCATTCACATTGCAGAATACAATGGATACAGTGCTGAATTGGTCAACAAGAAAATAGATAAATTCAAAAGACAACTAAGATGCAAACAAGTAACTACTCTCTCCCCAATTAGCAATAAAACCTCATACAGAAAATTTACGTATCATCCCAGAGCTACACACCTTTTCCAAAAAGTCTTCAAAGAACACAATATTACTTTGGCCCCACAGAACAAATTTAGTGTACAACACCTTTTGAAATCACATAATACAAAGGAGATACCCACAGGCAGAAAATCAGGAGTGTACCGGATAAATTGCAAGGATTGTGACAAATTCCACATTGGAAAAACAAAAAGGAACGTGAACATTAGGCTTAAAGAGCACTTTAGGAACATAAGGAATAAAGAAATAGATAAATCGGCGGTAGCGTACCATTTTTGGAAGGAAAATCATGACATAGAACGAGAAATTCACTTACTAAAAAGTGTCAAAGGTCCAGCTGCATCAACCACATGGGAAAAAATCTTTATAAAGAAATATGAAAGTAAATTGTTTAATTTCGATACTACCTTTGAAGACAACCCCAATTTCAAGTTCATCAAGATACCGACAGAGACGCACCTATCACCTCCGAGGAGTTCACTGAACCGGCATCCATTAGTCGACAACAGCTGATGATGTTAGGAAGATCCTAACGAAACGCGTTCTAGGTAAATACTAGCAATAAATGGAGCATTGAGCATTAGTTCGACTCAAAATTGTATTAATTCGTTAGTTGTTTTGTTCACGATTAGAGTGTTTGAAGAGCACTTTTTAGAGCGATTTCTTGTGCTTAAGGTAAGGTCCTAAATCACGTAATTACTGTCTGTAGTATGTTAGTGTATGATAGTTTTCTTATATGCATTAACATTTGAAATTACTTATATCTTGTTTAATCCAAGCTGTTATTTATTCAATAAGACGAAATTCTTACTTTCGGATACCACAGGTCATCGTAATTTGGGATATGCGAAATTAGGAATGAAGAATATTTTACCGATCTACAAGGCATGTTTTTTAAGTCAGTACCGTTTTGGAATTAAAAAAAGACGTGCATAGATATCGGAATAATTTTATTTTTACATGAAAGCCTGTACCTTAATCTACTTTTCTACATAATTTCCGTGAATATTGAGGCACTTGTCATAACGTGGCACCAGTTTTTGAATACCCTCCTCATAAAATTCTACCACCTGACGCGTTAACCATTGTATCGCAACTGTTTTGACTTCGTTATTGTCTTGAAGACGCTGACCGCCCAGATGTTTCTTCAAGTGCAGGAACAAATGGTAGTCGCTGGGCGCCAGATCAGGGCTGTATAGAGGATGATCTAGACTTTCCCATTGAAAAGATTTGATGAGATCTTCGGTCCGATTAGCCACATGTGGACGGGCATTGTCATGCAGCAAAACGATACCCTTACTCAACTTGCCACGTATTTTTTTCTGGATTGCACGGCGCAGATTGTTCAATGTCTTACAGTAAGACGCTACATTGATTGTCTCATTACGAGGCAGAAACTCCACTAGCAATACTCCTTTTCTGTCCCAAAAAAAAAACTGTGCACATGATTTTCCGGGCAGAAATTGTTTGCTTAAACTTCACTTTTGTGGGCGATGATATATGTCGCCATTCCATGGATTGTTGTTTCGATTCTGGTGTGACGTAGGCCACCCATGTTTCGTCACCAGTAACAATTTGGTCTAAAAAATCTTCACCTTCATTGTGGTACCGCTCAAGGAAAGTCAATGCACTGCCTAAACGTTGGGTTTTGTGCAAATCCGTCAACATTTTCGGAACCCAACATGAATACAATTTCCGGTACTTCAAGTTCTCGGTCACAATGTGATACAAAATACTACGAGAATATTGAGGAAAATAGTTGCACAATGGTGAAATTGTAAAGCGTCTGTTTTCTCTCACCTTTTCGTCCACTTTCTACACCAAATCTTCAGTAACGACCGAAGGACGCCCGCTCCGTTCTTCATCATGCACATTTGTGCGGCCATCTTTAAATGCTCACACCCATTTCCTTACCATTCCATCACTCATAATGTTTTGTCCGTAAACTTCACAGATCTCACGATGAATATCGATCAGTTTTACGCCTTTAGCACTAAGAAATCGTATAACAGCCCGTACTTCACAATCGGCGGGACTTACGATTGTCGGAGGCATCTTAAACACTCAGTAACCAACGTATACAATGAAGAATCAGACTGTAATGGCGTCAGTGCGTAGACAAGAGATATAGGTAACCATGGGCGGAACGCCGACCGTAGCGCTGCGGCGACGGAATCGCAAAACGGTACTGACTTTAAAAACATGCCTCGTAAAAGGCTTTTTATTCATCAGATGGCACCAGGGCGTAGAAGGGGTAGTTAGGGGTGGTGAGAGAAGCAGTTAAGGCCGCCAAGGAGAAGAAAATTGGATTTTTAAAAGCTTCCAAATGGTACGGCGTACCTCGCTCTACACTAGAGAATTATGTAAATCACAAACAGAAATATATTGACAGTTTATTAACTGCAAAAATCGGAAAAGCACTTGGTGAGAAGCTGAAAACCGAACTGGCTGCATTCTCTATGGTTAGGGTGATCGCTATTTTGGACTTAGGAAGAAAGACATTAGACCAATGGCATTACAGCTAGCTTTGATGAACAATGTAAAACATTTGATTCATGTAGCGGTATGGCTGAAAAAAATATCTCAGGGATGTTATGAAAAGACACTCTCAACTGGCTTATCGCACTCCACAAAGGTATCCGATATTAGGCAACATTTTTGTAAACTAATCCAAATGCTCTTTAATGGTTTTTATTATGTCTTATGTGAACTTACTTTATAAGACACTTTTTGACTAAGGGGCTGTAAGCTAATATGATTAAAGAACGTTGTAACAAAATTTCGTGTCTATTGATGTACTATAAGATGTAGAATACCCAAAAATAAAAATGGTATCCAAAAAATGGTGCCCTTACCCTTCTTGCAAAAGTTGTTTACAGATGATAAAATTATTATTGCACAAGATACAGACGATGGTTCTGATATGACTAGGAAACATGAAGAATATAATAAATAGGGCCTAAGGATAAACATGAATAAAACAGAATACTTCAAAGTTAATTTACATAGAATGATCAAATAAAAACCGAGAGAGGGGTGAAATTAAGTGATGGTTCGATTGCATCAGAAATAGAGATGAGAATAACAGGTGGATGAAAAGTAATTGGAGTGCTCAACTCTGTGTTATGGAGCAAAAATATCCTTCTGAAAACCAAAACATTAATGCATTGGTACAGAGTGTTATGTCACGTGGAGCAGAGACTTCTAGACAGCAAGCGAATAAATTATTGTCAACTGAAACTGATTTCTGGAGGCGAGCAGCCAGGAAATCAAGAAATGAGAAAATAATAAACACCACAATTAGGGAAATGATGAGAATAGAAAAGAATGTTTTTGAAATAATTGAAGAGAGAAGACTAAGATGGTATACCGAACGGGATGGTTCAGGCGCTTTTATCTGTGGCCCGCATTTGGGAGACTTGGGTTCGATTCCCTTGGCCGACCTCCCTGACCCATGGTTTTCTTTGGGGGGCTTTCCTGGGTTGTCAGGCGAATGCTGGGTTAGGTTAATACATCCCCCGAATTTCTCGTCCCTCCATTTCATGGACAATGTGGTCTCTTTCAGGGTAGAAGTGTCGGTGGGTGTCTTGGCGATGTCGTGACTCCTTGAGTCGGCTGCACGCTGTCTCCTCTCACCTCATCCTTGCTGCCGGGGATGCCCCACTTAGGGCTAGGTTTCAGTGTCCGCCTTGGTAGCGTAGATGGTAACAAGTCTGCCTCTCGTTCAAGAGGCCCCGAGTTTGAATCTCGGTCAGGGCGAGTTACCTGGATAAAGTTTTTCCGGGGTTTTCCCTTATCTTAAAAGACGAATGTTGGGTAACTCCAAGCTCCATGGACCCTGGGCTCATCTTTTTATAATTCTTTTTATTGATCGATCAGCAGTACAATGCTTTACAGATCATATTAAAAGAAGGTAACAGTACAATAAGAACAATAACATTCAGGGGTAGGCCAACAGGCCGCCCCCTAACTACATTAAGTTAGAACTCCAATAATACTCTCTGAGAAATTATGTCAATATTGAAGATGTAAGACAGACATCAAGCACTAGAATCACTCAAATCAGATGTATCACTCAGAAGCAGGTCCTGTGGTAGTCTCCTCTTTAAGCGTGAGGGTTGGCGCGTGCGGACGCCGATGTTATAATGCACAGCTCCTGGAACTTCTTGCAGCCTGGAAAAGAAACGACGAGCGCTCCTGCGAATGTAGTCGTGAAGAGGTAACAGACCTAGTTCGTGATGGAGCTGCTGATTACGGATGAACCATGGAGCGTTGGTAGCGATGCGCCTGAAGCGATTCTGTATGACCTGAAGACGACGCAAATGACATGTGTGTGCAGCAGGTCCAGTGGTAGTCTCCACTTTAAGCGTGAGGGCTGGCGCGTAAGGACGCCGATGTTATAATGCACAGCTCCTGGAACTTCTTGAAGCGTGGAAAAGAAACGACGAGCGATCCTGCGAATGTAGTCGTGAAGAGGTAACAGTCCTAGTTCGTGATGGAGCTGCTGATTACGGATGAACCATGGAGCGTTGGTAGCGATGCGCATGAAGCGATTCTGTATGACCTGAAGACGACGCAAATGACATTTGTGTGCGGCCTCCCACACTTGGCAGGCATATGTAATAAGCGGACGAACGAGTGATTCGTAGAGTAACAATGAAGACTGTAGGCCGAGGCTGGAACGGCGATGCAACAGAGGTGAGAGTTTTGAAAGTCGTCCGGAGGCCAGTGATATAAGACGATCGATATGAGCACGTCAGATCAGTCGAGAGTCCAAAAGCACTCCAAGGTATTTAACGGGAGTTGTAGTGGGGAGCCAAGGGACATTGTTCCTGTAGAGACACAACGGACTAAGCGGAGTATATCGGCGATGAGTGAAGATTTTAGCCTCGGTTTTCTGAGGGTTCAATGAGATCCGCCAAGTGCTGAACCAATGAGTTAGGCGATCTAAAGAGAGCTGTACTACTTGTGCGTGCTGGAGATTAACATGAGAATAATATAGTACTGTGTCATCAGCGTAAAGAGCTAAAGAAGTCGGAGCTAAGTCAGGAATATCAGAAATGTATGTATTAAATAGAGTTGGGGCCAAGACCCTGTGGGATACCTGCGGTATTATTACGTGGGGATGAAAGCTTTCCACCAATGCGTACTGAAAAGCTGCGGTCGTAGAGGAAACTGTGGATTAGATGTGATAAGTAATTAGGAAGACCGATGCGGTAGAGCTTAAGGAGCAAACCATCATGCCAAACCCTGGGCTCATCTGAGCATCATTTCACCTTTTTCATTCACCGTCCGATATGACTTAACGCTGCAGGACATATATATTAAAAAAAAAACAGGTTTCGGTGCCGAATAACCTCCGTGATAATCCTAATCCTAATTCACGATAAGAAAAACAAAGCTTATTTCAAGTGCTGCAAGTCCTTTTTCATTTCTCTTCATTAATAGCCAATTTTCGCTGTTTTATATTATCTATTAATGTGTGTGGTGACGATGGACGCAATATATCTTGCTCCAAGTAACTCAGCTGGACAAAATTAAATTGTCGCTGCCAAGGTTGCTGGATAAACCCGCGTTTCGGTTGAACGATTTTGGGATAACCGGGGGTTTTATTGCGCTTAGAGTCTGCAGCCAGCAAGACAAGAACGCGGGGTAATTAAAGTAAAAGGTTGTGCCGTCAAGACTGCCTTGCAATGCCAGATCTGGAAGCTGACAGAGGTACGGACTGCATTTCCAATGAACCTGCTCATGTCCGCCGTCTACATTCATAACAGTATATCGTTACAACCAGAGCATCTTAAATCAGCTGCACTGGCTTTCCAATCTCTCGTCATTGCCAACACATTAACATGACTAAGCCTTGTTTAATAGTCTGTCAACCAGAAGCAAAATCTTGATAAATGGTCATTCATCCATGTAGAATTATGACAGTGAACAAAGTCATTTTACTGAAAACAAATGAAAAATGTTTATATTTTAGAATCACTTTCTAATGTTTGGGGAGTGTACTTTGATATGCTCTAATACTTCGTTAATTGAAGCACTCAGATTCAATGTTTTTGAGAAATATGCAAAGATAGAGTCAGACTGAAAAATTCAATGCCATAGCCGGGATTTGAACCACGGATCTTCTAGTTGCCGTCCAGCCACTCTAACCCTAGAGCTACTATGGCCAACGTGCCGAGAAGACATTAAATTCTCCAACTGACTCGTATTTTTCCCGGTAAACCACTTAGGAGTTCTCATAAACACATGAGACAACTACCTTAATGACGACTTACTATGCTGTAAGTACTTTAAGGCCCGGGCTTTATAGTTAACCACTATTAGGTCAATTATTGGAAATTAATTGTTCTTTCACACTGGCCGTGTGTAGGCTAAAGTATGGAAAGATAGAGTCAGACTGAAAAATGCAATGCCATAGCCGGGATTTGAACCACGGATCTTCTGGATGCGTCCAGGCGCTCTAATCCTTGAGCTACTATGGCCAACGTGCCTACATGACATTAAATTCTCCAACTGACTCATGTTTTTCCCGGTAAACCATTTAGGAGTTCTCATAAAAACATAAGACAACTACCTTAATGGCGACTTACTATGCTGTAAGTACTTTAAGGCCCGGGCTTTATAGTTAACCACTATTAGGTCAATTATTGGAAATTAATTGTTCTTTCACACTGGCCGTGTGTAGGCTAAAGTATGGAAAGATAGAGTCAGACTGAAAAATGCAATGCCATAGCCGGGATTTGAACCACGGATCTTCTGGATGCGTCCAGGCGCTCTAATCCTTGAGCTACTATGGCCAACGTGCCTACATGACATTAAATTCTCCAACTGACTCATGTTTTTCCCGGTAAACCATTTAGGAGTTCTCATAAAAACATAAGACAACTACCTTAATGGCGACTTACTATGCTGTAAGTACTTTAAGGCCCGGGCTTTATAGTTAACCACTATTAGGTCAATTATTGGAAATTAATTGTTCTTTCACACTGGCCGTGTGTGAGAATTTAATGTCATGTCGGCACGTTGGCCATAGTAGCTCAAGGGTTAGAGCGGCTGGACGGAGACCAGAAGATCCGTGATTCAAATCCCGGCTATGGCATTAAATTTTTCAGTCTGACTCTATCTTTCCATACTTTAGCCTACACACGGTCAGTGTGAAAGAACAATTAATTTCCAATAATTGACCTAATAGTGGTTAACTATAAAGCCCGGGCCTTAAAGTACTTACAGCATAGTAAGTCGCCATTAAGGTAGTTGTCTCATGTGTTTATGAGAACTCCTAAGTGATTTACCGGGAAAAACACGAGTCAGTCGGGAATTTAATGTAATATCGGCACGTTGGCCATAGTAGCTCAAGGATTAGAGCAGCTGGACGGCAACCAGAAAATCCGTGGTTCAAATCCCGGCTTGACATTGAATTTTTCAGTCTGATTCTATCTTTCCATACTTCAGCCTACACACGGCCAGTGTGAAAGAACAATTAATTTTTGAGAAATCCTGTAAAACACACGATAAGCACTCTGAATACCAGTTCTGTAATAGTGCTAAAAGTTTTGAGGATCAAAATATATTAAGTCAAAAATATTATGACCCTTACATGTTGAATGGGCATCAATTTCAGAAATAAAAGTTGTTAAGTCAGCCTTTTCGAGTTAGATGTTGTTAAGTCAAGTAGTTGCCGCATTAGCCGTTTGGTGGTGCCACTACACTGTGCTACCCAGCTCTTTGATATCAGCTGTTGATGCATTTTAGATTAGACATTCCTCAAGTGCGCTTTCAGAAAGTTTATCTGTATTTCCTAATACCAGGACACTCTTTCATGCCTATTGACAGAAGTTTTGGCATTATTGAGAAGAAGAAACGATCAATGAATAAAGTTTTAGTCCCTTCCACATGGGTGAAACTGATCAAAGATGCAATACAGAAGAAGCTCATTGATGTTGTCCATGTCATACGTCCGCTGACCGATAACGGGGAACATGATGGCACTCCAGATGTTGAAGTTTCTGAGTTCAAAGATGCCCTCAACCATGCCCTTGTAAGAAATGTTCCTGAATTCACTTTAATCCGGAGTGAGTATTTCCAAAGAGGATGTGTACCAGAAGTTCGTCACACAATGTCTTCCTCACTTTATCATCCCCAGTCTCTTTTGAGGAGAGTAGTGAGGTGGCACAAGGCATGTGATGATAATGATAGTTGGTGCTACAGGCCATGTAGGCCCTTGGCCTCCCTAACCACCCTCTTCCATTCTGCTTGGTCCTCTGCTTTTCTTCTCCAGCCTTTAACCCCCAACTTTCTCAAGTCATCTTCTACAAATCTGTTTTCCGTCTCATTAGCCGTTTTCTTCGCCAGGTTGTCTCCAGGGTATCCGAGTTAGTCCGAGGCTGTATTAGGATATCCGTAACAAAGTTCTTTTTACGAGGTAGGGGAGTTAACCCTACGCCCAACCCCCAACTTGGAGGGCCAGGTCCCACATTTATGTCCCCTGGGACTGGGTGGTCCAGTTATACCCCCGAGCACTGGGTGATCATTTTAGTCGCCTTTTACGACAGGCATGGCCTACCTTGGGGCTATTCTTTACACCCGGCCACCACACGGGTGACACAAGGCATGTGATAGTGCGAAAAACACACCAGATAGGCTTTTGAAGATTAAGAAGGCAAACTATTACGACGTTCGTTCACTACTGGAACATGTCACTCTGCCAGAAGGTACTACATTTTATGACACAATGACATATGGAAGTGAGGTAGATGGTAATGTAGTAGAGATGGAGTGATGTTATGATGACAAGTTGTATGTCAATCCAGAAGTGCAAAGTGGATTAGTCCATAGTAGAGATGTATTAGTGAAAATAAAGTAATGGTTTATCCATGGCTACACATTACAATTTTGTATGATGGAAAAAAGCTAAGATTACGAATCAGAAGCTGTTAAGTCAAGTGACTTAACAACTTTTCATCTATTTTAAGTTGAAAGTTAAAAGCTAATAATAAAATATCCTGCCACACAACTATATCAAACCGTGAGAAACACTTCAGTGCATACTTTGCACCTCTAAACGGACCCATCACATAAAATCCTTTCATTTGTATTAATATTTTGGTATTTAAAATTACTTTTTAAAACTTTGAGCAGCTATCCTGCACAACTTTTAAACAGTGAGTTAGAAACTTTTGTTTCTAACTGCTTCAATTATAACGTTTTAAAGAATATTTTTTCACCACAAAATATATTTGTCTAGAGAGATTTCCAGTCATTAAGGCCTAAACAATATGAAGATCGGGTTGGAGGTGATATAATGGTTACAGGGAATTCAAAAATTATCAGTTATACGAGGGTGGGTCAAAAATTAATGCCTCCTATTATTTTTCTCTTTTAATTGCTAAGAAAATTGAATCCAATTTACATAGCTTGAAAACTTCAACATTGACGATTAATTTGTCACTATTCAATATAATCTCCGTCCTTTTCCACAGTTTTGGTCCACCTTTTAACTAGGACACGTATTCCAGTGTGGTAAAACACACAGTCTTGCTTACTAAGCCATTGGACGTTTTCACAGCCTCCTCATCTTCAAAATGAATCCCACGATGAGCTTCCTTTAGTGGTCCGAACAGATGAAAGTCTGATGGTGCCACGTCAGGGCTGTAAGACTTGCCATCCCAATTTCTCAATTTCTGCAGTGGTGTAACGTCTTGTATGTGGTCTTGCATTGTCATGCAAAAGAAAAACATCCACCATAGTTTTTGAATAGTTGTTGAATAATCGTCATCACACTGCCTTTACTGAGGGAGGTAATGCGACACAATTCACCTGTTGTTACCCGGCGATCACCACGAATGATGTCATTGACTTGCTGAATGGTGCATGGAGTCACTGCAGTCTCTGCCTGCCGCTTCGCTTTTCATCTGCCAGTGGTGTTTGCCCTTCAGCTTCGTTACAACGACGAACCCATCGTCTAACAGTGCTGACATCCACCGTTGCATCACCATACACATTTTTTAGCCTTTCGTGAATACGAATTGGCGTTTCACCTTCCGCAGTCAAAAATTCAATCACAGAACGCTGCTAATACCAATATCGATGTCAGCCATTTTGCAAGAGGATACAGTGCTGCCACCTGCTGAGTTAGGAAGTTACTACTGGAGGGGATTGGAGAAGAAGGTTTGAGGAATTGTGCCAAATTCAAAGTTTTCACATAAATTACTTATTTAAGGGAAGAAAGAGGCATTACTTTTTGATCCACCCTCGTATCTTAGTGATGAACTTCATGAATAACCCTCAAGAACTGCTGTTATTCAAGAAAATACTAACCACTTTTCGAGCAAGGCTTGAAGAAGATTAACGGAATCTTTATGAATTTATTCGGTCGACGTTGGGTATTGAACAAACATAATACAATTTACATCAACAGTTAGACGTGAGAAATTTTTCTGGTCGATGGATTCCACATAAACTGACTCCCTATCAAAATCAACGACTAGTTGATGGAAGAATTCTAAGCTAATACTTCAAATTTGGTTTGGAATAACGTTACTGGATTTATTGTTAAGACTGAAAAGAAAATCAATCTGCTCATTGGATGTTTCTTTAAAACTCGTTTGTTTTCATATATGTTACACCTATCTGATATTATCGTAGGTGTTTTGCTTCTTTTTTTTTTCTTTTAATTTACGTCCTCCAATGTTATATCGACGTTGAATGAAATGGGTGAAAATATGCTCAAATAAGTCCAGAGGCCATAGACCTTAGAGTTGCCAGAAATTCATTCATATTTCAGGATAAAGGAAAATCCTGAGGGGGAAAAAGTATTTATCCAGATGACTCATTCTGGCCGAGAAACAAACTCGGGACCTCTTGAACTTGAGGCAGATACGCTACTACTTACGCTACCAAGGCGGACGATTTTCTGTTTCAGTCACACATGAAAATTATGTTAGCCCACGTTTGGGGCAAGGTGTCTGCCTCGCATTCAAGAGGTTCCAAATTCGTAGCTCCATTTGATTTATATTTTCCCTAGCGTTTTACCCGAAGTTGGAGAAGTTAATATCAAGCAGATATGGTAGCTCAGTGCTTAAGAGTAACCGAACGTGACTGAGTGACTCGTGGTTCAAATCCCGGCTATAGCACTGAATTTTTCAGTCTGGCTCCATCTATCCAAGCCTTGCCCTACACACCTCTGGCGTGGAAGAATATTTAATTCTCATGTTCAACTAAATGTGGTAACTAAACTTTCCTTTCAGTGTCACAGACACATGCTCGTGTCCCTTTTTCAAGCGAACTCCTCGACATTTTTTTTTCCTGGAATACAATATTTCTTCTGCTGAAAAAGTAGCATAAATTTCAACATTTCGAATACCTTATTCCTATCTGAGTGTAAATACCTGTAGGTGATCTTAGAGATATGGTTATAAATAGGACCAGGAAGTTGAGGACGTATAAATTTTCTAAAAAGGACCTTTACAAAATATCCCAGAATAGACTTAAGATTGGGGGAAAGGATGTAAAGATGTTTTACTAGACTTAATTTTTGGCTTGCAAGAATTTCCTTCACAAACTGTGAAACTGCAGTGAAACCAGCCTACCCATGAAGTCATTGTCAAAATGCTGGTCAAAAATAACGGGATATTTAGGGGGGTTTACTATAGTATACCACAGCAAAGTAAGTCTCCGGGAATGAGACGTAGGGGGATTGGACAAGGTTCCTGCACCCTCCATCGATAGGTTTATGACACCACATGTCAGTTCAGTTACAGACCACTCAAAAACATTCTGACGACTTCTACTTTTGTGAATGAATCTTCTCGGTTTTAGTGTACAGAGTGATTAAGGCGCATGTTTTTAACGGTTCTACTCCTTGTGTAACAGGCGTTCTCTGTCACACACATTCGCTGTCCTTATCACACTGAATAAAGGAGGCACATTCCTCTTAGGGACTTACTTTGCGTTGGTGGACAGTAGGTTCTCTGCTGGTGCTAATGACGAATACAATAGAAAGCGCCCTCTCGTCTGTTACCTGCTGTAGCCAGTTTTAGGAGTGTATATTAGAAATTGGGATTTAAGCTAGACTCTGTTGAACAGGGAAAATATAGTCAAAAATAGTTAAAGTTGGAAAAATAAGCAAAAAAGAAAAACTTGTATAACAAAACAAAGATGCCTTTAAATAAAAACAGATAAAAAGATAAAAAGCGAGAAATAAAAATTCTAAAAAGGGACCTTAAAATAAAAAATAGCTAAAAGGCAAAAAGGGCAAATAAAATTTAAAAAAGGACCTTTAATAAAAGATGGCTAGAAAGGCAAAAAGACATACAGAAGTTCTAAAAAAGGAGCCTTAAATAAAAAAAATAGTTAAAAAGGCAAAAAAAAGGGCAAAGAAAAATTCTAAAAGAGGACCTTTAAGTAAAGAGTAGCTAAAGGACAAAAAGGGACAGAAAATTCTAAAAAAGGAATCTTAAATAAAAAAAATATCTGAAAGGCAAAAAGAGCAAATAAAAGTTCTAAAAAGTACGTTTACATAAAAATAGCTAAAAAGACAAAAAAAAGGACAAAATTCAAAAAAGGACCTTTAAAAGTAGATAAAAAGGGTAGAAAGGACAAATAAAAGTTCTAAAAAGTACCTTTAAATAAAAAAATAGCAAAAAAGACAAAAAGGACAAACAAAAATTCTAAAAGGGGACCTTTAAATAAAAAATTAGCTAAAAAGGCAAAAAGGAACAAGAGATGCTAAAAAACAACCTTTAAATAAAATATAGTTTAAAATGTAAAACGGACATACAAAAGTTCTATAAAGGACCTCTAAATAAAAAACTAGCTAAGAATGCAAAATGGGCCAATAAAAATTTAAAAAAAAAGGATCTTAAGACCAAAAATGGCTAAAAAGGCAAAAATTGGCAAAAAATAAAAAATAAAATGAAAAATAAATTTAAAATAATCAAAAAGGTAAAAAGGGTTAAATAACAATTCTGAGAAGGACTTTCAAATAAAAAGTAGATAAAAAGGCAAAAAAAATGGACAAATAAAAATTCCAATAGGACCTTTAAATAAAAATGAGATAAGAGGACAAAAAAGGGCAAATAAAAATTCTAAAAAAAGGATCATGAAATAAAAAAGAGCTAAAAAGGCAGAAAAGGACAAATAAAATCCTCAATTTTCTGGCCTATACTGACCCATTGGCCTCATCCTCGGACATTAAGGAAAAAATAATTTTTTGCTCAACTTCGTAGCCCTAGTTGTAAACTGTATGCCCATAAAGGTAGGTCAAGAGTGGCTGGCCTCTTGGAATGTCATGAATGACCAATGCGGACAAGCTCATGGCCATGGCCAACTCTGTCGCATAAACAAACTAGGACATGGGAAATTGAAAGTTACAGAACAGCGAGAGAGATTTTGTCTTTCCTTTCGTTTCGTCAGGAGCTTAGGGCTACACATTCCGAGCGTTCCGATTGTGAACCGGAGTTAATTCCTAAGTTATGTATAAACAGCACTGAAAACGTTGCGAGACTCGAGTTAACGGAACGAGCTGACCCAGTTCTTGCAGTGTAAAAACATTCAGTGACGTGTGATATCGATATGGAACTGTTGCAAGTATCTTCCACCTTTCTCCCCGCTCTTTATGATGCATGGGAGAACGGGATTGGCCACTTTCCCACGAGCAACAGCTGCAAAAATCTACACATTTACTGTCAAATACGGATTCGCTTTGATATCTTTTCACAAGACACTTCTTGATACTGCCTTGATCCAAGCGGCCGGCGCTTTCATTTCCTCAGTCTGCTACATTCGCTGATAACTTTCCTCCTACTTTTTTAAACACCTCTCAGACACGTTTTCAACCAAAAAATGTTCCACATGATTTGCATTTTTATTATTTTCATCGTGGAACTGTAATGTTGAGAAAGAAAAGAATCGAAATTTACTGCATAAGCAAATCTTATATAGGCTGCTTCAACGAAACGTAAACTACACTTAAGGGGCATTGAAACTGAATTTTCCAACTTTTATATTTTAACCTAAAACCTATTTAAATGAAAATTCGCACACTTTATATGAATAAACAAAGAAATGTGCACAAAAGCTGAAAGTTTAGCTCAAGCAGTTTCTTAGCTAATTCAATTAAATATTTTTGACGTACAAATCAAAGCAAAAGTGATACATAAGGAATAAATTTCATGCGCAACTCAGAAAAGTACACAGAAAGAGTTGGAGGATGTGAAAAATACAAAAAAAAAAAAAAAAAGCGTATCACTGGGTTTTAATAATGGCGGATTGTGAATAATGTTTGATCGAAATGATTCAAAGATGTTTATAGTATATTTATATGATGTAATAAAAAAATCTAAATATTTATACACCAAAAAGCACAAACCCAGTGTCCCTTAAATACAGAATACGGAAGTGCAATGACATACAGAGAGTTAAATACGGGGTCTGTTCAATAAAGAATGATCACAATTTGTTTTTGACACCGTACCTTTACTCAACCTTATAATTTTGATTGCCCTTCTCAAAATACTCTCCCCTGAATGCGATGCACTTGTCCCAGCGTTTCTGCCAGCCTTCAAAGACATGCTGGAAAACATTTTGGAGAGATCCTTCAAAATCGCCTCCGCAGCCTTCACCACTGCGTCTGATGATGCATAATGCCTCCCACGAAGGCGTTTCTTCAAGTTAGGGATTGGAAAAAAGTCAAATGGGGCTGAATCCGGACTATGGGGAGGGTGGGGGATGCACTTCACGTTTATTATTTGCAAGATATTCAGCAACATTGGCAATATGCGGCCGAGCATTATCGTGGTGCAGCATCCAGCCTGCTTCACGGAAATGTGGTCTTTTGCGCCTGATATGGTCTTGCAATGTTTTCAGGACATCCCTCTAGTATTGTCCAGTTACTGATGTGTGTGCAGGTACAACATGCTGATAAACCATTCCATGAATATCAAAGAATGAGATGACCATAACTTTCCCAGCAGATGCACTACTTTTGCTTTCTGGGGGGGCTGGTGATGAAGGAGATTTCCACACTGAGCTTTGCTGTTTGCTCTCAGGATCAAAATGATGTAGCCAAGTTTCATCGGCAGTGATTAACTTCGGATATTCCTCTAACATCAACTTTAACTGCATGCAGACCTGCATGTGAATATCCTTGTTTGGGAATCAACAGTCTTGGAACCCATCGCGCACAAACACGTCTCATGTGTAATGTTTCTGTCACCAACGTGTGGGTGGTACCCAATGAAATGTTCAGTATTTCACAAAGTGATCTTAAGGTAATTCGTCAATCCTCTCTCACAATGGCAGCAACAGTGTTGATGTTTTCTTCCGTAGAAACAGTAGCTGGGGCATCGGGTCCACCTTCCTTTGAAATTGATTGTCTCCCCTCTTTAAACATTTTAAACAACATTCGAACTGTGTTGTAGGAAAGAACAGACTCTCCATAGGCCTCCTGTAACATTTTGTAGGCCTCAACTGAAGATTTGTTGAGATGAAAGCAGAATTTCAAAGCCGCATATTGTTCCTCGCGTATTACCTCCATCACAGCACTAGGCGATACTGAACATGTCTGAACTTGTCTGTTCTCACAGATGGAAACCAGGAGTACCAACAATGAAACTACTATGGCGTGTTGTTTCACATTAAGATAACAGAATATAATAAGAATGAATTTTAGTGCGAAAAATTATGACCGTAAATAAATTATGATCATTCTTTATTGAACAGCCCGCTTATAAAACTGAACATTTCCTGAATTTTATTACAGTGGTCAGAAGAAAATAAACATAAGTTGTGCAGAATAGATTGCAGTCTTGATGTTTGAAAATATGAGCCGTAATTAGATAACATATGGTATGCCAAACAAGGTCAAACCTTCACTAGCTCAACATTGTTGGTGATATTAAAATCTGTTATGCAGGCTTTCCTGCTGCTTGTAAGTACTTACCTTTCTCCTGTACTGTTATCGTTGTGTGAATTGGCAAGAATATTCTTGCATTTTATTCATTATAAACAGCTGTAGAAATTATTTTATTAGTATTTTCTTGTAAGTACAATTGGTAAAGGGCAATACAGTAAGCTTATTTGATATTCAGATTTTTTAAAGTCTGGTCGCTATGGGCTTTAGGTTTTATTCTCTTTGAATACCTAGGATGGGGGCAGAAAGCAAGAAGGAAAAAGAAAATATCCAAACGAACTCTCTCCATCGAAATTAGCTCCCATTGGAGTGGATAAAGCAGGGGCAGCTTCTGAGATAGTGCCGCTGTGCCATGGCACCATTTGTATGAAAACGAAAGAAAGAGAAGTGTATAGGAATTGCGCAAAAAAGATTGTTTCTGAGTGTCTGCTCCCTCGTGTGAATAGGCGCGTTAAACGCAAGTGCTCTGTCCTGATTGTTTTCCGTGGCTTGGCGCCGATTCCAGAACGGCACCGTCTACGCTCATAAGCGCCTGTGTTAAGGGCTAGAATGTCTGCTTATACACGGCTTCTTATGGGAGCAGGTAGTGCCTAGATTTCTGTGGCGCATAACTTACGGTTTATCCGCTAGAGTGCAGTGAAGCACGGGGCTTAAGATAACTGTCTCTCTGTTGCGAAATCGTACACAAACGCTTCGTATCACATTCTCCATGAATTGTATTATCATACTTTTACTGTACTCGCTACACCTGTGCGTAACAATAGTACGGATGTAATAAATATCTATTTGTGTTTTCCTGTACGTTCTGTTTGGTACAGTATATTATAAAATAGGATGGATTATTGATAAGATTACCTAAACTACTCAAAATTGGTGCACATATTTATATTTTGAAACAATTTATTGGCGGACAACTAGTTCCACTTTTACGGGACAGTTTGAAACAAATAGTGTTTAGCTCAGGGTAAAGCAATGAGGTTTCTCACAGGGTATGCGTAGATATGTATGAGAAGGATGGTTTTAATGACACTGGAATGCCCGTTTCAAACTGGTTTATTGACTGTTTCTTTTTCTCAGAACATCGAACTTGAAGTTGCCGACCAAGGATTACCAATAGATCACTGTTCAGAGAGACTGAAGGTGGAATGCTTCTTACTCGATAAACTTAATTCGTTCTTCACGTACATATGAACCGACAAATATCTTCTCTCACCTCTTCTGGTCTGTCCTCAACCAAGACAGAAGAAGTGGGCCGCCCTAATCGGCCTCACGCCGTAGACTGTCTTAATGGCTTGCCAGCCACGAACTGACTGACTGTCCTCACATGTTCGTGGATGTATGTGTCACTTTCACTTTTTGGAAGCCCTCTTTATTCAACTAAAGATTCCCTTTTGTGGCTATTTTGTCGCCATTGTGAAGGATGCGAAGAATGCCCTATTCACACAGTCTATTGCTATCCTTTAGAAATCTGCTAAGGACACTGTTTCTTACGTTTCTTTGTTAAAACAACTTATTCACCCAAAGTGCTATTCGACTTAACTGGCCTTGCACGTGTTGTAACAAAGAACCAACATTCCTTTGAAATCCATCATGATTCTTTATACATTGCAATTCTTAATTTCGGTATCAATTTTTACAACCTTTATTTATGTTTTATTTATTTATTCATTTATTATTTATTCATTTATTTATTCATTCATTCCTTTGTTTGTTTGTTTATTTAGTTATGTATTTATTTAATTTATGTATTTATTTAGTCATTAATTCATTCGTTCATTTATTTATTTATGGCACCGCCAATACAATGCCTCACCGGCCGCCCCTGGGATAAAGTATAAATATTGGTAAAGCAAACCAATAACAAGGATTTTCTTGGATGACTCCACAAAATAAGTAAAATGTACAAATAAAAACATATTTTTCCCCTTTCTCAACGTAATCTCCAGAAATGCTGATACATTTGTGATATCGGTGTTTTAATTCAGTTAAACCATCTCTGTCGCGTGCTTTATCATGGTCCTCAAAACAGCTGTTTACCGCATCAATGACCTCCTCTTTGCTGTAAAATCTTCGTCCTCCAAGACATTTTTTGAGGTAGTGTAGTCACTGGGTGCTAGATCTGGCGAATAGGGTGGATGTTCAAACAATTGAACTTTAATTCGCACATTTTCCCCATTGCAGTGACTGAACGATGGGCCGGAGCATAGTCGTGTACAAACAATATTTTTTCTATGACAAATGAGGTCTTTTTCTTTTCACTGCAGCACTCACACCGTTGCAGTAAGCTTGCGTAGTAGATACCATTGATACTTTTACCATTTTCTAAGTAATCAATAAAAATAATTCCCTGTGAATCCCAGAAAACACACGCTATAACCTTGTTAGCTGACAACATTAACTCCGCCTTTTTTGGAGTTGGTTCACCCGGGTCAGTCCAATGTTTTGACTGTTATTTACTTTATGGAGTGTAGTGATGTATTCAAGCTTCAACAATGGTAATAAGTCGTCTCAAAAATTCACTGGGATTTTCACGGCAGAGCTCCAAATTCTTAATAGGAACAGTTTTGCTTTGCGACATTTTGATCAGGCGTCAACAAACGCGGCACCCATCTTGCACAGACCTTGTGAAAGCCCAAAACATTACTTACACTATGACATGATCCAGCGAGTGGAGAACGTTGTTTCGGAGGACCGCTGACTGCAGACATCGCCTCCAAAATTGACATGTCAGACTGGCTGGTGCGAGGCTGTGACTATGTTGGGTTGTTGTGCCACGATGTTCTGCCTTCATTGAACTGTGTCACCCAGGAACGCACATTAGACACGTCCTTGGTACCATCAGCATATGCCTCACTCAACTGGCGATGAATTTCAATGGGTGTTGCGGCAGTACTTTCTCTCCGCCTCACGGCTGCACGTACCTGGGTCGACGTCGGAACTCCTTCCTCGGTCTCCACGTCGTTGCCGACTGCTTGCTTTACCCTTGGCTCTAGCTGCTGTCTCCTGCATGGACTTTTTGGGGGGGGGGGGTCCTCAGGGTGTTAAGGTTGAGACAACACAAACATCCGATAATCTCTAAACTGCTTTAATTTTGTCCTTATACTTGTGGAACCCGGACACTTTCAAATAACTGCATTTTATCCGGACATTTTACAATACATTTTACTGGACGCGGCACGTCGTCGGACACACCAGACGAACGCATAGAATATACTTGACTGCCATGAGGCAATGAGCAATGAGACAAAATGAGACTGAATGGGGTTTCTACCCTCTTATATACACAGCACAGCGTCACAAGGAAACACTAAGAGAATATTGACCTGTGTAACGGTACAGTAAAATAGCTAGCATTCCATTCTATTGTCTGACATCCGCCGTTCATAGATTGTCGCCCGGGAGTGCAGTGTTTCTCAACAATGAGCCTGCACAACAAATTGCTCATATACAAGCAAATACTCCACCCTGCACTAACCTATGCTTGCACAGTCTGGGGAGTTGCAGCAAAATCCCATCTCCACAAACTACAAGTCCTTCAGATAGCAACAGCTTCCGATTGGTACATTCCTAACGATAATATCCATGCAGACCTCTCCTTCCTAAAAATCACAGACTACATCCTTACCTTATCTCATAATTTTTATAACAAGCTCCCTTCTAGCTTCAACAGTCTAATCCGCGGTCTGGGAGAATATGACCTCGACCCTTGTGAAACCTACAAGCGACCCAGACTAGTGCTAGCACCACCATAGGCCCACACAATCCCCCAGATATTCATTACATTCCAACCCCTGCCAACAAACCAAACAAGCATTAAGACATATCCACCACCATCCACCCACCGTCATATCATTAAAAACCACCACCATGCCAGTAAGGGACAATGTCCCGAAATGGCAAAACGTCGAAGGCCCCTGCTCTGAGGAGGAGGTTCACCTTCAACGACACCACTGTGCTGTGTGACGTATATCTGCCCAGGTTCGTTACCGTATTTCACATCAAAGTCTACAATTTTACTTTCACAAACATAGCTAGTTACAGTTCTCAAATTTATGTATAATTATTAAACATATTACATAATTAAATGAGTAATTGATCCGAGGACCAAAGTTCCTGTTTCAGTGTCACACCACGAAAATGGAGAAAACGAATGATTACACGCTGTTCTTGCAAAGAAAACGTCGCCATTTTAAGTATCAAAAACAGTCCTAGCTCTCGTCACTGTCACTAGTGTTCTATGCACTGTACAGTGCTGCCATCTCTGTCACGGATTGACAAAGTGTCCAGGTATATGGAAAACAAACCAGAAATTCCTATCTGGTTCCAGTCCTGAAAAAAAAAGTAGGTGGTGTTGTAACTTATAATTTGAACGCACCTCGTATATTGATGGTTTTAAATTTTACTAATTACTTTCACTGGCATTTCACAGTTTTGGTAACATTCTATTTGATATTGAAATAGAAGTATCGGGTATCATGGAGAATATCGTAAGTATCGAGTACTGAGAAAAACTGGTACCGAACATCCCTAATAATAATTAATCTGCCTATTTGAAGTAAGCCATAGAGAAAATAAACAATTTATGTGTAGCATTCACATGGTTTTCTCAAACAATGATCTATCCCACCATATAACTACATAGTATGCTAGTTAAACTGAGTAGGCAGTCTGAGATTGGTTACAAACAAGACACAGAAGCAACTTTCAACTGTTTATATCTGTTTATCAACTTCACGAAACTATAAGCTACAAGAAGTAATATTAAAATTATAAATACAAATATTTTATTAAAACATTCATAACAAATAAGTGAATAACTTAAAGTGAATGCGGCAGCACTTTTGCAATAAACATTTCAAAGGTAATTGGAACATTTAAAACACATTTGCATGCGTCAAGCAGATATTCTCTCAAGGATAATGGCATGAAATGAGGCCAAAATAGTCATCCTTGCTTGGCACTGAAGCATCTAAGAAGGCACTTTTTTGTTCAGTTTCCGATAAGATAAAGCGCCAGCTTCGAGTGCAGTACACGATATTTGTTATAGAATGTCGACGTACATACTTCGCAATGTAATACACAATATGTTGTCTTTCTCTGTAACGTAAGCATGTGTGAATCGGGTCAGTATTTTGAAAATCTTTCTCAAAATCTCTATTTGTCACGTAAATATAAAAGCTTTTGCTTTATATTGAACTTTGGACATTATAGATTATGTTAAATGTTAAGTTTATCGTTGAATAATTTTTTGTATACTTCCGCTTTCATTTTTATTCCGAACGGAAAGTAATCCTAATTGCCTGCAATTGGAGGATAAATAGGTTTGGCATAGGGAACGAGTCGAAATGGAAAGAAAATCGGTGGAACATTCAATTTCAGCACATAGTACAAAATAACACATTTCTACACTTGTATATTCATATTTTTATATCTTTATATATTTTGTATATACATATATCTTTATGTATCCCACATATGAATTACTTCTTTCCCAAAGCGCCCACACCGATTTCGTGATGCCATTCTCTATTTTACTGGGCTCATTTGAGCATCATTTCACCCATTTCATTCATCGTTCGATATAACTTTATGTTGGAAGACATAAAATAACGTGACTTTGTGTGTTCGTAGAGTTAAAAGTCCAATTGCACAAACTCAAAATGTTCTTTATTTCCACCGAATTACAGTTGGAACACTTGATGATTACATAGAACTACGTAGCGCACACAATTACAATCCACTAGTTCGTCTGTCACAGGTCCACTCCACACTCACAATTACGTACAACTCCTCTGATACACGTACGCAGTCTTCCAACTGTTCCAGACGTCAGGGGGAGGGGAAAGAGACGGCTAGTGATGCTTTTCCAACCATCCCCTCAGTGAATGCTATAAGATAAATGGGTAGGCGTGAAATGAATGCCTCCTGTCGCCCACACAGCTGCCAGTCGGTCGTGCCTTTCGAGAATTGGGTGACAATAATAATAAGAAAAAATTGGATCTGCCACCTTACCTTAATCCGCTTCTCCCACTTTAGTAGCGGTATTTATTTTTGTCCGTTGGCAGCATTCATTAAGTAAGTAATCTTTATTTCCATTTAAATTACAAATTATTATACACTTACATACTTAACCATACTGAGTTGCTGCTTATTCTTGGGCCCAATAGACTCAAACTCTGAGGTTGTAGAGCTAATGGGTCCTTATTGGCTACTTATCTGAAATAACTTCTTTCTTCGAAATTAGATCTCGCAGAGCAGTGGACAGAAAACTACTTACAGTACTGTACTTAATGGAGGGGCTTATCGCACGTCGGTGCTTCAGCCGAAATGAAACACAATCGCAGCGAGAGGTGAATGATCACGCATTGTTTCGCAGTGTTTAAAGAAAGAAATCCGGAATCGTCTATAAAAAAACATTGAGAAAGAAACTGGTGATCTAGGCAGGCATTCTACTAAAATTAAAATCTTGTCAAGGGCAATGAAATATTTATACAGAATCACTAACTTGGAAGATGGCAATATTATTAAAGAATGTTTTCATATTCAAAGGAGAAGTAACTGGGGTGGGTCTTGGGCACATAAAATGTATGACTTGTTGAAGCAGATAGGTATGGGTCATTTTTGGATAAATGCAGAGTATGGGTATACGGGCTTCTGGAAAGAAGTTAAGCTAAGATTAGAAGATATTGACAGACAAGACATTTTTGCCAATACAAGTGACAAAGGCTCACTGAGATTATATAGAGAAATAAAAATAACCTGGGGGAGGAAAGGATATATAGATATATGTAGTAAGTTGGGGCGAGAAGGTTTTGCTTGGGCGAGAACAGGAGTGAGAAACTTGAAAGTTATAGGTCAAGAGAGGGAGCTAGATAAATGTCCATTGTGTGGAGAAGAGAATGCAGATTTCCATTGTATATTAAATTGTAGTCAAACAAAGATATGGAGAGAGCAGGCCTGGCTACGTAAATGGGACAGTTTGGGGGGTGAAGTAATAATCAGAAAAATGTTGTCAGTAAAAGGAGAAAAGAACAGGAGAAATATAGGGAATTATTTAGGGAAAGTTAAAGAGAGATGGCTAAGAACAATTAAGAGAAATATATGGAGTGGGATAGGTGAAATGGCAGAAAGTGTAAAAAGGAGCAGAGGGCCTCCAATACACAAAAACCTGGGGTTAGGTGTATGGGGACTGAATTACTATTCAATGGTGGGCAACATGATAACATGATAGGATTTTCAGGATTTAGGAATATATGGCATATTTCAGTATGGATTTTATAATTCTAGTCTTGATTTTGTATTTCCATTTGTTGATGTAAAAGGAAATAAATTACTATTACTATTACTAACTGGTGATCTCCTTGGTGTTTCCGCAAGTAGTGTACTTAGTGTTAGAATGGAACAGCAAGCATCCGGAACACTAAGAACCCAGAGAAAATCGCGTAAATGCAAACAGCGCGTGGAGAAATACAACGATTTTACGAAAAGTGCTACACGCGGTAAAGTTAATGATTATTTTTTACAGAAATGAACCAACTCATAGATTCAATAAATTAATGTGTAACCCAACTCTATTTATTGTCCAGAAGTTAGCGCTGCTATATATACTACTAGTGTTGCAAAACTTATATGCGTTCATGCAGCGTCTAACACGTGGCGAGTTGAGTCAGCTCCGCCTTGTTTTTTACAGCAGGATTAAACTAGCGTATAGTTAACTTCTTCGCCCACAAAGGTCGTTCCAACATAACAATACACTATCGTCCCCTCGCTGAACGATGGCTCAATACCATTGCATCTAATGGTCTATGCTTTAATTGCTGGTCAGAACACATTTCAGAAAGCAAAACGATATTACCTATGAGACAATATCTATAGCTCAGTCGGTAGAGCACCTGTCTGTCGTCTTGGGGGTCCCGGGTTCAAATCTCGGCAGTGGGGCTGGGGATTTTTCTCCGACCAAGATAATTTTCCATCTTCCCCAGAGTCTGGAAGTACGAGTATGAATGAGAGTGCGAATGTGTGGGTGATCTACTGATTTTTTTATAATATATCTATCTGTTTTCTGTAGTTTCTCACACATACACTATACACATAAACACCCATGTCCAGGGCGGAACTTGTACCCGTGACCCTCCACGCGGTGGAACGCTAGAGACATACGTTCTAACGACCATGGCTACGAGGCAGGCACTGATTGAAACCCAACGTATACGAGTATACCTTCGAATGTTCCAAACGAGAACGGCCACCGATATGACCATTGGATTTAAAGGCGGGGTATAAACGCGGGGTATATATATATATATATATATATATATATATATATATATATATATATATATATATATATATATATATCAGGCATTATACCAACTAAACCAAGTCGAGTGTGTTCAGTCCCCGTAGGGGACGGGATCCGTCCCCTTCAGCTGCCGTGGTGCGGGCGCTGCGGACCCCTAGCACTCGTGGTAGCTCTGACGTAGTAGAGGAACCTCAGGCCAAACATTCCAGCCCCTCCCTGATAGGGAGTTGTTCGGATTGGGTTGGACTGGAGGGGGCAGTGGTTCCCGATACTCGTGGGAGATCGGGTACGTCTCCGGACGGGGTTGAGGGAAGCCATTAATATTCCCGGGTACTAGCCAGCATAGCTAGTAAAGTCTGTCTACTCAACGCAAGTGCACGGCGGCCGCTTTCTTTGAGGAACCCTCATAATCGTTTTACAACATGGACCCTCCTCTGACGGTCCTCTCTACAAGGTTGCAACATTTTAACATTACCGTCTTGCACCTAATGAAACAGAACAACAGGAAGTTGGAACTTTGGCAACTGAGACTCCACGCGGAGTAGACATGCAACTGTCATTTTCAGAAAATTGGGGTTGCTATTGGTCCCCAACGTCAGTGTTCCATTTCTGAAGTGTGGAGATAGATTTATGACGGTCATTACTGGGCGGAAAGGTCAGGTCCTTTGAGGTCCCTTTGACTGGGAACTGCACACGTTGGCTAAACAGACTTTAGAAGGTGTGCTAGATGACCAGGCGGCCCCACCGAGGTCATATCTGTAGCCTTCCCATTTTGGAGTTGGCGCGCGTAAGTGGCGTATCCACTTCCATCCCGTCTTGAGTCCACAGGACCAGATGAGGGGGGGCTTGTTAGTCTCTAGGTCTTGCCCTATGGAAAGCTCCACGGAGGCGCCGGGTGCCCTTTTGGGACAGCTCTGTAACTCCCTGGTCTAAGGAGGACCGGGTCCAGGACTAATGGGAGTAGAATCTCTGGCATTAACGTGTGTGTTCAGTGATACTTCCCTTGTTGGAGATACCCGGCATTCATGTTTCAGGATAAGAGAAAACCCCATATCATTTCATCCATTTCATTCATTTTTCGATATGACAACGTTGGAGGACGTAAATCAATAAAGATTAAAGATAAATAGCTTCTTCCTTTTCTGTCTTAGTTAAGAATGAGTTTTCGTGTTGTTCCCTTCTCAGACAATTAATGAAATTCATTAGTACACTGAGTTGTTTTTCTTAAAACTTTAAATTAACCAACCATTTATTTACTTTTTAACCAAATGAAAGCATCGCAACTATACTATGAGTAAGTATCTTCTGCTGTAGTTAACTGCATTAAATATTTTAATAATACCCGACTTTATTGCCCAACATGTATAGTAAAGCTGACGCCTAACAAACGACTGTCACTTAACACTGCAAAAGTTAGTATTGCTGCAACACTGAAAACGCAAGAACTGTCATTGTTAAGCTACCCAGCTTGTTATCCTTTACAATGATAGCCAACGGAAATTCTGAAACTTAGGTATGAATAATGTCACACATTCCAACTCGGAAGCTTTTATTAATTTATAATTTAAATCCGACCTTGAAACCATCGCATGAACAAAAGCAATTTTATTTACGAGGTCTGTATTTCTATTTTCTCTGCCATTTACATAGTTTAGGTATAGAATGTATTTGCATTTTATCCAAAAACCAATCGTAGCATTTAAGTTTATCTTTCAATGATTTGTTATGTTTTTCAAAAAGAAAAAAGAATCCACCATCCTAAGTTACCTTTTACATCTAATGCCCGATTTCACCAACAGATGTTAAGACTTAACACGAGTTTAGCAATAGTTAAAACAAAAATTGCATTTCATCAACATGTGTTAGCGTAACACTCGTGTTAAATCTCTTGTTAAACTAACAAGCCAAATTTCTGATGTTAAGTCCTTAACAATTGTAAATAGTCAAGATGACGAGCATGAACTCAGCTGTTGACGTCGATTTGTTATAAGACCGTCTAAATGGTATTCGTAATAGAGTACGGCCTATGAGGAGAAATGATTTTGAGGAACTATCCGAAGAAAATGTTTTACGGAGGTATAGACCGTCAAAACATATTGCTATGAAGGTTACTGCGGAAGTACTAGAGAGGTTAGAACATGCATCGAAAGGAATATGGCGATCTCGCCTTTGCTTCAAGTATTAATAACTTTGCGATTTTATAATTCACTGAATTAGGTGGATAATACATTGTCCACCTGCCGTCTTGAAACGTTCAAGTCGCTTGTCCTTCGCACCTCGTTTTAAATTTACGTAATACTGACAAGTTGTTTGGTAGATAGAGTCAATATGAAAAATTCAATGCCATGGCCGGGATTTGAACCACGGATCTCCTGGTTTCCGTCCAGTTGCTCTTAACTTTTGAGCTACCATGGCCAACGTGCCGTTCTGACATTAAATTCTCCAGTTGACTCATATATTTCCCCGGTAGACCACTAGGTGCTCTCACATTCGAGATACACCGTTTATGGCGGTTTACTATCGTAAGTGCTTAAGTCCCAGGTTTCATCATTTAACTCTTATTATTTTAGTTAATTGATGGAAATTAATCATTTCTCTACATTAGCCGTATATAGGATAAGGTGTTTGATAGAGTCAACATGAAAAATTCAATGATTCAATTGGTGGTTGAATTTCTTGAACAGGTATACATTTGGGTAGAATTGATTTCCATGCTAATTCGCTGATGCTATTTGCTAATTTGGCCAAGGTATTAGATAATTCTGGCATTCTTATTATATTCCATAAATTAAATCCTCTTAATTTATTTCGTTCTTCAGTAATTACATGGCCATACTTAACGCATTCAAATAAAACATGTTCTGGATTATCTACTTTACTACATATATTACAAATGGAACTATTTAACTTCTTCACTTTATACCAATGTGTACCATAAGGTCCATGTCCAGTCAAAAAATGAATTAGACCTTTTGTGGGTTTTACATGTTTCAATTTCAAGCGTTCGATTATAAATGGAAAGAATTCATGAGTTCTTCTACCTTCATTTATACTATCCCATTCATTCTGCCAATCCTTCAACAGATGTTTCTTGATATCTTGTCTGGTATTACACACCTTTCCAACTATACTATTTACTTTATCAAAATTATTTTTCTTGAACCAGAACATTGCACCTCTCAATCTAATACAAAGACCAACAGTAATCCGCAAGCATTTCTTCATTCCAACGGCTCTGATATCTTTGTTCCATAACAGAAATGTCCTGATGGAGTCTCTCACTAGCAGCTCCACAACTAGGAGGAAACAAGTCTAGGTGGCAGTGGAGAAAATGGATCTTAAGAGACATGTTGCATCCAAGGTTACGGTATTTTTGCAGGAGCACTGTCACCAAATGCTTGCAGTTGTCATCTCTTTTGTTGCCCAAAAATCCATGAACAACACCCTTGAAGGCTTCCCAAGCTTCCGTTACTTTCCCCTCCAAAATTTGGTCAAATGCAGGATCCTTTACAAGTTCTCTTATTTGTGGTCCGACAAAACTGCCTTCCTTAACTTTAGCATCACTTAATTTCCAAAGTTTCTCTCTGATTGTGTTTTGTTATTTGACAGGTGTGCCAACTCCCAAAAAAATCTTCCAAATTTAAAATCTTCACTCTAAAAAGTGAAATATCACTTTATCTTTAAAACAAGAGCTAGTCTATCATTTTATGGTGATTTTTCAATTCAGCAGATGGAAATACACGTAACTTCATTATTTTTAAGCCCGAAAAATTTTCATTGTCGCCCAATTTTATTTAAACATTGGAAATTTATCCAAAATCGTTGGCCACTTTGGAAAATCATTTTTTTTTTCTCGAAAAAATTTCCAAAATTTACATGTAAGCGGTAGTTATATTAATATTGGGGATAGATCCTCGATACTTAAGATAGTTGTATGGTATCCACTGGAACGATATTTCAGAAAATTCGCTCAATACTTCGGTGGTGATTCTGCAATATTAGTTTGTTTTAAGCCCGCCTCGGTAGCGTGGTGGTAGCGTGTCTGCTTCACGTTCAAGAGGTCCCGAGTTCGAATCTCGGTCAGGATGAGTTACCTGGATACGGGGTTTTCCCGGGTTTTCCCTTATTCTTAAAGACGAATTTCGGGTAACTCTAAGCTCCATTTACCCTGGACTCATTTGAGCCAATTCATTCACCGTCCGATATGAGTTAACGTTGGAGGACGGAAATTACAGAAAAAAAAAGGGTTTGTTTTAAAATCATAAAATGTTATTGTCGTAAGTAAACATTGCAAAGCCCCAGAAACTGCAAGGAATGTGGCACCTGGACAGTAACATTATGCGTGGTAATAATCGTGTGTCAGATTCACTGCCCAAGAAGAAATCACTGCACGTCTCGACGACGAATTTTGTCACCTCATCATTATAGTGTACTCAATTGTTGGAAAACAAATTCAAAATTTCCAGAACTAAATATTAGCTGTTAAATATTTGTGTGTTCCACCTGCAACAGCTTTCTGTGAAATACTTTTTAGCATATCAGGACTCATATGTGACAGACCGAGGCGGTTTCGTCTGTGGCCCGGGTTCGATTCCCGTGGCCGACCTACCTGACCCATTAACTTTTTCGGGGGTTTCTCGGGGCGTTAGGCGAATGCTGGGTAAGTTAATTACATCCCCCGAATTTCCTGTCCCTCCATTTTATCTCCATTATTCATTTCACATCATCTCTCATCTGGTGTTCTCTTTGAGGGTAGAAATGTCGGCGGGAGTCTCGGCGGTGCATTTCAGGATGATATGCTCTGAGGAAAACTACTTCCTCCTCCGGTAGGTCGGTTGCCGCTCTCCAGTCCTCTGCTGGGACCATTTCGGGACCACCAGCCAGGGATTTTGGGGCTCGGATCGCCTGCCAGGCACCATTAGGGCTCGGCTACTGGGCTCGTTGCCGTCCCGCTGTAGGGGAGAGTGTCCGTGTCATTGACACCCCAGAACATTCCCTTTGGGAATACCCTCTAAGTCAGGACCAAAATACAGAAATATTGTGGTATCTGGGAAACAATACGATATATGATTTATTACGAAATAAAAGAAGGTTTGATTTGATTTAATTTACTGATTCATCCATTAGAACATGTACATGTTATAGGACACGTCAAATTATAAACTAAGTACAATATTTATAATTAAGGTAGCTAACTAAATATTTAAAAATTTAAAAATTCATCCACGCTGTAGAAGCTATTGGCTATAAGGAAGTTTAATAACAATTTCTTAGATTGATGTTGTGATTCAATCTTTTTTATAGATTCAGGTAGCTTATTGTAAAGATTTATTTTCTTTTGGTATCTGAATACTTTTATACTGTCTTTAGAATTTTCCCCCAAAAAATTATACCATATGCCAAAAAACTGTGTATATATGAAAAGTACCCTATTCTCTGAACTTTCAAGCTCGACATGCCTGTAATTGCCCTGATTAAGAAACACATTTTACTAAGTTTTTTCGTCAATGTCTCTATGTGAGTTTCCCAACTTAAATTTTCATCTAGTATTAGTCCCAGAAATTTGATAGTTTTTACATAATGTATTTGGTCTTGTCCCAGCATTAATTTTGGATACAGTTGACTTCCACTCATTTTATTATAGAAGCTTAGGGCTGCTGTTTTCTCCTTACTCAATATTAACATATTGGCACTAAACCATTTTTTAATATTTTTTAGACTATTTTCAATATGTACATCTGCCCCTTCTTTATTCACCCCTTTGATAAAAATATTTGTATCATCTGCAAAAAGTGTAACATTTATATCTGTTCTGTTTTCTACATTATCTGCCAAATCATTAATGTACACCATAAATAAAAGAGGTCCAAGCACCGAACCTTGAGAGACCCCATATTTCATTATAGCGCTACTTGAAATCTGAGTTTTAACTTCACTCGTTTCGCTATCAAAATACTTTATTTCCACCGATTGCTCTCCATTCTCCAGATAAGATCTGAACCAATCTAAAGCTAACCCCCTTATGCCATACGAGGATATTTTTTCTAGTAAAAGTTTGTGATAAACTAGATCAAACGCCTTTAATGTATTAAATAGCCTAACGGATAGGTTTTCGAATAAAAGATATAGAGAGTACCGTACTTCGTTATTTAGGTAGTTAGTTATAATTATTATTCTCCAATTTGTATTATAATTAATGTTTATTGTGAATAAATTGTATTAATTGTATTCAACTGGTTTGTATCAAGTCCAGCTTATTATATAGGTGCTGGACTTAAGAATAGAGGAGCTCCCTAGTCTGTGGTTGCACAGGCTAGGGGGTTTTTTGTTGTCCGTTGTCCTGGCCTGTCGGGGGAAGTATCTATCCAAGTAAACTGTAGGGCCCCTGCCCTCTGTATTGTCGTGGCTCCTTGGGTGGCCGCCCTCTCTCTCCTTCACCTCATCCTTCCTCCAGGGGATGCCCCACTTGAGGCATAGGAACAAAGGGCCCAGCATGGGGGCCTACGTACCAAATCCCCTCCGTAATGAAATACCAATCCCAAATGTGACAGAAAAGGAAATAGATTTGATCCCAAAATAGTGAAAATGCTAGTATTTTTTTAACAAAAACTTTTACAAATGGTTGCTTTGTTTTCAAATGTCTAACGTAGAGTTTAAAAATAACCCACATTCGACTTCAGGTTATACAAAACAAATTTCTCCGCAGTATTACAAAGGCTCCATGGTTCATTAGAAATGATCAACTCCATCAGGAACTTGGTATTCTTCCCATACATCTGTACTTCAAACTGATATCAAAGACATTCTTCGTTAGATTATCCGAAGTACCAGGCGCTGTAACCTATGACTTTGGACGACGAAACTTCGAAAGCCAGAACTGCCTCAAGACATGCTACTCACTGATTCAGAAGATAGCGACTTTTCTCACTAATTCAAAGTATATCCTCTATTTTTGTCATAACACCACTAATCATAATCTAGCCTCACGTATCTAACCTCACTTTTCAACTGTTATCCATCTTATTTAATGTTATTTTATGTGTTAGTTATCCTGTTATATACTTTGTCTTTTATTATCTTGCATTTAAATGTGCTCTTAATTGTTTTCTGTTTATATTATACATTTATCACCTATTGTATATGTTAGGGGACATTAATTACTCAGTTGTTAATTTGTATGCAATACTTATGTAATTTATCAAACGACATTGCAAATATAGTTCTTTTCGCCGATGACACTAGTGTCCTGGTGACCAGTACAAATTTAAACGAGTGTATAATTAAAAAAAAATGTTTTGAACTGTATGTCTTGCTGGTTCAAAGCGAACAAATTATCTGTGAATCTAGACAAACCAAAAGTGGTCAAATTTATAATCTGTCGTACGTCACATACTGAAATAGAAATCGGGATTAATGATATGTTATTAGAAGAAATTGACAACATAAAATTCCTGGGCCTTCAAGTGGACAGATGTTTAGATTGGAAAGCTCACATAAATTATATATTACCTAAACTGAGCTCAGCCTGTTATGCTATCCGAGAGCTGGTTAATGTGAGTTCTATCGACACACTTAAATTAGTATATTATGCATACTGTAACTCTATTATGAAATATGGAACATAGTGTGACTTTGTGGGTTCGTGAAATAAAAAGTCCAATTACACCACTCCAAAATGTTCTTTATTTCCACCGACTTACAGTTAAACTCTTGCCAATTACACAGAATTACGTGCTGCAACAATTACAATTTACCAGTTCGTCCGTTACAACTTCACTTGTACTCGCGATTACATAAACTCCGATACACATACACAGTTCGTACAGTCTTCCGTTGCACAACCCTTTCGTTCATTAACACGTCACTGACTAACACTGCCTTCTTACACCAAGAACTGTCCTCACTCATACACTAACCAACTGACTGACTGACTCGACTCTGTCTGTCTGTAACTCTCTTTATATAGGAATATCGCCGGTTTCTAGTGACCAGGAGAATGTTCCAGATTACGTAATTTCCAGAAACAGGTGTAGAGAAAACAGGCGACACAGTCATGTTTTTTCCCTGACCACAGTCTGTCACCACTACAAGACAAACGAGGAGGAGGTGTGGCTAACCGAACCCTCCCTGCCTTCCGCTGCCAGCTGCTTTCACAGGGTGTTTCAGCGCTCCCGTTACACTGCTCCCTCCTCAAAGCTGTTCGCCTCGAACAGCCCCATCGTAGCGTGCGAGGCGGTCCAGGTGTACCACCAGCATCTGCCCGGAGTCTGAGCCAGAAGTAGCGCTGCCGTAGTTTGTGAATCATTCGGTTCGCTCCCAGGTGTCCTCCTGAAGTACCGGCGTGCACTTCCTCCAAGACTTCCGGGACCTTGCTCCGGGGAAGTACCAACTGTCCTCTCTGCGCCTTCCCATCGGGTGACTCCCATACCCGGAACAGCACGCCCTCTCTGGTCTTCAACGAGTCCCATTGGGCCCAGTGCGACTTGTAGGTGGCGCTCCTCGGTGCGATGTCCTCCCAGGTTGGTCTCGTCCCTGCGTCCACTTCCCTCAAGAGTGGCCCCAAGTCTGCGTCCGCCAGCTGCTCCCTCCTCAGGCCTGCGCTATCCCAGCCTTCAGCAGGCACTGCCACAACTACTCGGACTGCTGCGGCACGCTCCTTCTCTTCCACTCTTGTGCGCTCATGGCCGTCCTGGATCTGCGGTAGGACACCTCCAATGTAATGGTCGCTAGCGTCGGTGTCCACAATGAAGGCGCCACCCGGTTGTGGGAAACCCAAAATTGGAGCACTGCACAGGGTCCCCTTCGGGTGCTGGAAATCGTCTTCGGCGTCCTCCGTCCACACATAAGGCCGGTTTTCCTCCGTCAGGCGGGTGAGAGGTTTTGCGATGTTGTCGGCCTTTTCCTCTAAATCATTAAGGCGGTCGTCTACTTGACCCTTCCGTTTGCCCAGGTTCGCGACGTCATTCCTCACGCCGGCCAAACGTTCCTCAAACTTTGCGGCGAGAGCCTCGTTCGCCGCCCTCATCTCCGTTGTCAGTTCGGCCATCTTTGAGGTCAATGTCGTGGCCAAGTTGTTGTTAGCCGTCTCTGTTTTTGCAGCGAGGTTTTCATTTGCCGTCTTCATTTGTTTCAACTCGGCGGTGAGGTTGTCGTTGGCCGTCTTCATTTCCATCATTTTCTCCAAAATCTTTTCCAATGCCGCGTCCATGGTTGTAATGTTCGGTGATGTTTTCCCGCTTCCTGACACCAGTGTGACTTTGTGGGTTCGTGAAATAAAAAGTCCAATTACACCACTCCAAAATGTTCTTTATTTCCACCGACTTACAGTTAAACTCTTGCCAATTACACAGAATTACGTGCTGCAACAATTACAATTTACCAGTTCGTCCGTTACAACTTCACTTGTACTCGCGATTACATAAACTCCGATACACATACACAGTTCGTACAGTCTTCCGTTGCACAACCCTTTCGTTCATTAACACGTCACTGACTAACACTGCCTTCTTACACCAAGAACTGTCCTCACTCATACACTAACCAACTGACTGACTGACTCGACTCTGTCTGTCTGTAACTCTCTTTATATAGGAATATCGCCGGTTTCTAGTGACCAGGAGAATGTTCCAGATTACGTAATTTCCAGAAACAGGTGTAGAGAAAACAGGCGACACAGTCATGTTTTTTCCCTGACCACAGTCTGTCACCACTACAAGACAAACGAGGAGGAGGTGTGGCTAACCGAACCCTCCCTGCCTTCCGCTGCCAGCTGCTTTCACAGGGTGTTCCAGCGCTCCCGTTACAGTATATTATGCATACTGTAACTCTATTATGAAATATGGAACATTATTTAGGGGCAACTGAGTTGAAAGTAAAAAAAAATATTTCTTATGCAAAATAAGGTTATAAGAATCATTACCAACACCCACAACAGATGCTCCTGTAAAGATCTTTTTACAAGATTGAAGATATTAACGCTTCCTTGCATGTATATATTCTCGATCCTAAAATTCTTTGTATGCAATCGTGCCTTATTTGCAACAAATAATGTAATTCACAGAATAAACACTAGACAAAAGTATAATATCCATTATCCCAGTGCTAAACTTTCCTGCTTCCAGAAAGGTGTGTATTATGAAACTATCAAAATATTTTGCGCATTTCCTAATGTTGTTAAATAAAAAGTTCATAATTTCTTTGCTTTTAAAAAAGCTGTTAGAGAGTACCTTTGCTCAAAATCTTTTTATTCTGTACAAGATTATCTGAATGACAAATTATCCTGATAATGCTTCTGTAGCTCTGTAAGTAGTATCTAACTGTTCCAATGACAAATCATTACTAATAAATATTTGATGCAAGTTGAAAGTTTATTTTTAATGTATATGTATTTTAGAAATAACAAGAATGGTATCAATTGCAAAAAGGTTGAGACGTACTGGCATAAGCCAAGTGAAAGCTGAATTAAAAAGTGTTTGATTTTGTATCATATATAATTATCCCTGCTTTGTTTTCCATAATGTTGTTCATATTGCCTGTATACTATAATATGTGGCTTATGTTAACTTTTGTACATATATATGTTATTAAACTTTATACCTCTAGACATGTTCAGTGTTCACAGCCTTTTCTGGCTACAAGTGAACCTACTGAACGCAAATCAATCTAATCTAATCTAATCAATGACTCGTATAGCAATACTGCTGGTCAGCCAAATAATAAATTAAAAAAAAGAGTTTAAAAATAGGAACACAGGTGGTTTTAAGTTTTGCTTAATTACATACAGACACTCAAAAAAGTGTTCGTCTAATCACAGTATATAAAATATAGCAAGTACAATCAGAAAAATATAGATAAGAAATGAACAATAAGTATTTACTTACATCGGTTAATATCTAGATTTAAAAATAAAACACAATTTGGGTTCATACATTGCTTAATTAATGAACAGCTCTACGTTTTTTAAAATCATATCCCATTTGATGTCAATTATTCGTCTAGTAAACAAGATCCCAGGTATGGTGTCTCGCTGACACACACCCCTTCACTTGTGTATCATCCACTGTCATTGACAGTTCCGTCTCTGTTTTCAAAGCTGTTGATTGCTATTTAAGTAACATGGCTCGGAAACGTCGTGAAAACTACAAAAAAAGAGAGAGAAAGTTGCATCAAGTCATTTAAAAAAGGAAAATCTTTTCAAGAAATTGGAGAAACCATTGGAAGACCTACCAGTATAGTGAAGACTATTATATATAGGTTTGACCAGAACAAAAGTTACGAAAATCAATCAAGAAGCGGTCGTCCTGCAGTTCTATCTGAGATGGAGAAACTACAGTTACTTAGGAAAAGTCAAGAGAAATCCTAAACTAGGTGCTCCAAAACTTGCTATTGCAGTTCATACACACACAGGAAAAGTCCGTTTCAGCACAAACTATAAGAAACGTGCTTTATGAAGCCGAGTATGGAGACCGAACAGCTCCTAGAAAACCATACTTTAGTAAAATCAACAGAAAGAAGCGAGTTGCTTTTGCAAAAGAACATAAATACTGTCACCCGATCGTTGGAACACCCTATGGAACCAGCTGTGAGCAGGCGAGCAGGGGAGGTCCGTGTTAGCCACGCCCCCCTCGTTTGTCTTATAGTGGTGACAGGAGATGGCTGGGACAAAAAACATCACTGCGCCGTCTCTTTCTGTTCCACCTGTGTTCTCGAACTTACGGGATATTTCATCTAATGGAGAACCTTCCAGATCGGCAAGCGGACCCTATATAAGCAACACGTCATGCAAGAGGAGTCAGTCAGAGTTCTTGGCAATCAGCGTAAGAGTTCAGTGCTAGTGTAAGGACGAGAAGACTGTGTATGTGCATCGGAGTTTACGTAATCGCGAGTGCAAGTGTAACTTTAACGGACGAACTGGTGAATTGTAGTTGTGTGCAGCACGTAATTCTGTGTAATTGGCAAGTGTTAAACTGTAAGTCGGTGGAAATAAAGAACATTGTTGAGTTTGTGTAATTGGACTTTTCATTTCACGAACCCGCAAAGTCACAATACGATGGGTTTGATTTCTGGAAGAAGGTTGTATTTACTGACGACAGCCAGCTGTTTAAATCAAAAGGGCGAGTAATAGTGTGGAGAAAAAATAATTGTGAGCTTGAGGAGAAAAATATAACAGCTTCAGTTAAACATGGAGACGGTTCAGTACTTGTCTGGGGCTGATGAGTGCAAATGGTGTGCGGGATTTGTGTTTTATTGATGGAATTATGAACCATAAGGTTTATATAAACATCCTAAACACACATCTGTCTAGAAGTGCGAATAATATGGGTCTTTCTGAGGATTTTCACACAAGATAATGATCCAAAACACACAGCTCTAGATGCAAGGCAATGGTTGTGGTGTAATACTCCACGATGGATGCCAACAACACCTCAATCCCCAGACATGAATCTAATACAGAATTTGTGGAGTATACTGGACAGAAATATTAGAAATCATCAGATATCTAATATAAAGGATCTAAAGAACGCTCTATTAGAGGAATGGCATGAAATTACAGTGTAAACAACAAAATCTTTGGTGAAATCCATGCCAATGAGAATACAAGAGATTATAAAGAGGAATGGAGGGCCTACTAAGTACTAACCGTAACATTCTACACCATTTACAATATGCAGACCAAATTTTCTCATTGAGAATGATAATAGAGAAAACTATAGATATAGGAAAGGGTATTTATTTAGGATTCTTAGATTTGAAAGCAGCATTTGATTCAATACCTAGGGAAGAAATTTGGAGAGCTCTAAAGAACAAAAAAGTACCTATGAATTTTATTGAAGCAATACAATCAGTTTATCAAGAACCAAAAGGGATAATAAGATTAGATGGACAAGAATCAGAACCATTTCTGATGAATAGAGGAGTTAAACAAGGAGATAGTCTCATCCCACTCTTATTTATTATTGTGATGGATGAAATATGGAAAATTTGCAAAAGAAGAACAGCAAGAACTATGATAGGATAGAGAAATTTAAGACCAGTTTGGGCACAATCGTTGATATATGCTGATGACATCATATTAATAGCAAATAGTAATAATAATTTACAATTAGCGCTAAATGAATGGAAAGAAGAGTTAACTAGAAAATGTTTAGAATTAAACATACCCAAAAGTAAAACCATGTATATAGGAAGGAAAGAAGAAGAAGTTAAAATTAACTGTAATGATGAAATCTTAGAACAGGTAGACAGTTATGAATACCTGGGTACAATTATAAATAAGGTTGGAAAAATAGAGCACGAAATTTTAAACAGAATAAGAAAGGCCAATTCGGTCTACTATCAGATTAATAATACTATTGTGGGAAAAAAAGAAATAACAAAAGATAAAAAAATTATAGTATTTAAAACAATAATACTACCAATTCTATTATATGGAGCAGAGAGCTGGACTCTCCTACAGAAACAAGAAAGCAAAATAACAGCTATGGAAATGAGATATTTAAGACGAGCTGTGGGGAAGACAAGAAGAGATATGATTAGAAATGTAACAATAAGGGAAGAGTTGGGCACACACTCCGTTAAAGAAATATTGGAAAAAAGACAAGTTAAATGGTATGGACATGTACTCCGCATGTCAGAAGAAAGAAAATCCAAACAATATTTAGAAGCAAGACCAGAAGGTAAAAGAATTAGGGGAAGGCCACGCATGTTGTATCAGGAATACATTGAGAAGTTGGGGAAGGATAAAGGGAAAACCATGACAGAAATGAAGAGAATGATGATGGACCGAGAAAAGTGGAGGAAACGGGTAGAAGAGGCTTGTACTCCACGCCTAACAGCACAAAGGAGTTAGAGAAAGAAGAAGAAGAAGAAGAAGAAGAAGAAGAAGAAGAAGAAGAAGAAGAAGACAAATACTTATTTTGTATCCTATATTGTATATCTTTACTTTTGAATGTTTAACTATGTTTATTTGAATAGATATTATGTGTTCCTTTATTGCATTCTGTTTTTTACTAATCAATAAATAAGGCAGTGTCCCTGCAGTACTTTATTCTGATGATTTTCCACTCTCCATACATCCTTAAACATAAACTCGTGCATTACACGAATACTTTTTGGAGTAACTGTATGTATGTATGTATGTATGTATGTATGTATGTATGTATGTATGTATGTATGTATGTATGTATGTATGTATGTATGTATGTATGTATGTATGTATGTATGTATGTATGTATGTATGTATGTATGTATGTATGTATGTATGTATGTATGTATGTATGTATGTATGTATGTATGTATGTATGTATGTATGTATGTATGTATGTATGTATGTATGTATGTATGTATGTATGTATGTATGTATGTATGTATGTATGTATGTATGTATGTATGTATGTATGTATGTATGTATGTATGTATGTATGTATGTATGTATGTATGTATGTATGTATGTATGTATGTATGTATGTATGTATGTATGTATGTATGTATGTATGTATGTATGTATGTATGTATGTATGTATGTATGTATGTATGTATGTATGTATGTATGTATGTATGTATGTATGTATGTATGTATGTATGTATGTATGTATGTATGTATGTATGTATGTATGTATGTATGTATGTATGTATGTATGTATGTATGTATGTATGTATGTATGTATGTATGTATGTATGTATGTATGTATGTATGTATGTATGTATGTATGTATGTATGTATGTATGTATGTATGTATGTATGTATGTATGTATGTATGTATGTATGTATGTATGTATGTATGTATGTATGTATGTATGTATGTATGTATGTATGTATGTATGTATGTATGTATGTATGTATGTATGTATGTATGTATGTATGTATGTATGTATGTATGTATGTATGTATGTATGTATGTATGTATGTATGTATGTATGTATGTATGTATGTATGTATGTATGTATGTATGTATGTATGTATGTATGTATGTATGTATGTATGTATGTATGTATGTATGTATGTATGTATGTATGTATGTATGTATGTATGTATGTATGTATGTATGTATGTATGTATGTATGTATGTATGTATGTATGTATGTATGTATGTATGTATGTATGTATGTATGTATGTATGTATGTATGTATGTATGTATGTATGTATGTATGTATGTATGTATGTATGTATGTATGTATGTATGTATGTATGTATGTATGTATGTATGTATGTATGTATGTATGTATGTATGTATGTATGTATGTATGTATGTATGTATGTATGTATGTATGTATGTATGTATGTATGTATGTATGTATGTATGTATGTATGTATGTATGTATGTATGTATGTATGCATGTATGTATTAACTGCAATTGGGTACTACCCGGTGGCAGAGTTAAGAATACAGATCAAATTACATATACTAGATTTACAACAATAATACAGTAAGCAATACAAACATGATATTATTTTACTTTAGTCACTTAAAACATATCTAATTACTTCTCTATTTACATATCATATAACATTATAATTCAAAAGTTAAACTATAAACCATCTAGATTTTTTCTAAATTTCTTCAGCGACAGGGGACAGCCCTGAAAGACTGCTACAGGCAATTCATTCCATTCTTCAATGGTTCTATTAACAAAAGAAAATTTTCCTACGTCGGTTCTGTATCTTCTACTCTTAATTTTATACCTATGATCGTTTCGTCCATAATAATCCGGATTATCTAACCTTACATTAACGTCCACCCATGCCTTTACACCAGCATTAGCTTTGAATAATGCTACCAACCTATGTTTTTTACGCCTAATTCTTAATTCCTCCCATTTAGTCTCATCTCCTTTTATAGGCCCAAAATACTTGCCTCTTTTTATGAATTTTATTGCCCTCTTCTGTATTTTTTCTAATGGATCGATTTGGTTAGCTCTATACGGGTCCCAGCATGCTACTCCATATTCCATAACCGGCCGCACTAAGGCCTTGTAGGCAATTTCCCTGGACCTAGCGCTCCCCTTTTTCAATATTCTCATTACGAAATGTAATGCCTTCCACGCATTCCTAGATGTGGAATTTACTTGTTCGTCCCATTCAGCATTACTTGCCAGGTACACTCCCAAGTATTTGCAGCTGTCCACCTGTGGAATTTGCAGCCCTCCCATGTGATAGTTAACAATAATTTTGCCCTTAGTTCTACTAAAAACAATCGACTGTACACATATTTAATTTTATTAGCATTACCTACATAGTTCTCCCAACATTCTATTTTGTATTGAAACTAGAAGTAGAAATGACGATATCTAGTATCGAAACATCGTGAAAAATATCGTGTACAGGTATCGAGTATCGAGATAAACTGATATCAACTCATTCGCAATTAACACGTACTCTTTTGTTGCCTCAGTTTAAAGTATCTGTAAGTAGGTTAGTGTGTATGCCCAGTAGAATGTAACAGGTATTTAAATAGAAATGTATCAAAACTGAGTCAAATGTATATCTCCCGTTATGTTGAAGATGGGAGGGGGGGGGGGGGGCTGAGTCATTGCTATCTCGAGATAAGGAACAATGCCTTCGAGCATGCCCACAAAACGCACTTTGCCTCATTCATAAATTTGTTTTGTTGATAAACTGCTGATTGGCAGCACAAGTTTGCATTGACGTCATCGATTTTTAAGACCGTTTGTGCGCACTGTTATCAGTTCTTTGTTTTCACAGACTTTGTACCTCGTTAAAATATACTTTGAAGTGCTGGAAGAAACTGCAACGGAATGTTTACATGCGCCATATTGCGGAAGGGAAGAAAATGTTTTTGTATGATAAATAGCGGAGGGTAGATCCGAACGAGTGAGCATTAAGGGTACTTTACAAGTAAACAATGGTGTCATAAACAATTTAAAACAATTCTGGCAGCCAAATTCAGGGACGGAAAACTCTTGCTGCCTGTACCGCTACATATGGTAGAGGAAGAACTGCGTATCAGCTAGAAATTTTGTGTCAAGATTCCCTGGATTAAAAGGGAATTATTAAGGTAGAGAGGGAGAGAAAAGGAGAGCATAGGGTTTTAGCATGGCTTGCTAAACCTTTGGAAGGAAGAATAAGGCGAGGGAGTGTGAAGAGTAGCCAGGTCTAGTGGCGGCAGGCGCAGAGCAGTGGGGTCACTAGCGTTTCCAGATTAAACATTCCCAGCCGCTACTTCGTTTAGATAATTGATTTTTTTATTTACGATCGCTCTTTAACTACTGTGGTTCATAATGTCACATTCTATATTGGACGTGAATGACAGCTTAATTTTGCTCAGAAGCCTCTTTATGACACTTGAGGTTCTTTTATGTCCCGTAATTCTATGACAAGGGTCCATCGGCTTTACTTCACTTCTGAAAAAGAAAACATGCTAAGGGTTTTTACGGTCCTGCGCCGTAGTGTAGCGGGCTAAGGCAGCATGGAGTGGAAAGTGGCCCGGGTTCGATCCCGGGTATAGGACCGGTGCCCACTCAGCATCGTGAGGAAAGTGAGGAACTTACGCTAGGTAAGCGGCTCTGGTCACGGAAACCAGGGAATCCGGCTGGGGGATGCCGAGATGCTGACCACATCTCCTCCCCGTATCGGTTGGATGATCACCCACCTCTGACGTGCGTAAGTGGGCGTGAGGCCGGCAGCCGGGTTGGTAAGCCTTGGCCCCCTTACGGCTGTCGCGCCAGTGGTTAACTTAAGGGTTTTTATGCTCTGAAATAATATCTATCATCCTCCGCCGGATTTGAACCCGCTACCATCTGGAACAGACGCTAGGATACTACCCTTAGAACCACGGAGGAAAGTCCGCGCCTTTGATGACCTGTATTCTCACAGAAAGGCTGAAGAGGAAGCTTTCACCCAAGCGGAGTAGCATTTCTGTCATCAAAGTGCAATCACCGCATATACCGCACACCACCATCCATTGCGCCCTCGGTAGCGTAGATGGTCTGCCTCATGTTCAAGAGGTCCCGAGATCGTATCTCGGTCAGGGTGAGTTACCTGAATAAGGTTTTTCCGGGGTATTCCCTTATCCTTAAAGACGAATGACGTTTAACTCTAAGCTCTATGGACCCCAGACTCATTTGAGCATCATTTCACCCATTTCATTCATCGTCCGATATGACTTGATGTTGGAGGACGTAAATTAAAAAATCATTGCGCCTAACTCTGTAATAATGCAAGAGTAAAGCCGAAACAAATGAGAGGAAATGAGAAATAAGGAAATCTGTGGTGATATATACAATCACCTGCGAACTGGGAAAATACTAAGCAAATTCTCCATAATTACCGTTTCCTTTATTTGTTTTCTTTCAAAAAATTCTCTCGTTATTTTCATTGAAATATCATATGTTAAAGATTTTTGCGGGAATAATAATGTATATACCTATTTTGAATTTTCATTAATAGTATATGAAATCATGTTTATTCTAAAATAGCATGGGTGAAATATAATACACAAAAAATTGCTACACAAAAAATATAGAATAGTTTGTTACAAATATTTTTATGTAGAATTAGTTATTGGTTATTAGTTATTAGCTTTTACACGATGAACTACATTTGTGGCGTAAGTTCCTTAGAGATTTATGACTCTTATTCTTCTCTTAGGTAAGGGAAATCTGGATTACGAATAAAACGTAGCTCAGTCGGTAGAGCTTGCCATTATAGGGGTCCCGGGTTCGATTCCCGGCGGTGGGGGTGGGGATTTTTCTCCAACCAAGATAATTCCTCATCTTCCCCAGAGTCTGGAAGTATGAATGAGAGTGTGAATGTGTGAGTGATGTAATGGTTAAAAACCAAAGATAACGAGTTAACACCTTCAGTATGTTCCAAATGAGAACGGCCGCCGATATGACCATAGCAGTTAAATGGAACAAGGAAAAAAAAAAATTGCGAACAATTGCAAAACACATATGCTGTAAGGAATTAAATATTGGCGGGATTGTTTTGTTTTATATCAAATAAATAAATGTACACATCTGTTTATTGCACGAAATATATTCAGTTTTTTTTCCCCCAAAGATATCTGAAGACCAACTTTCTTTGCAGTTGCCATTATGATGATGACTTTTTATTTTTATTTTACATCCTCCAACGTTAAGTCATATCGGACGATGAATGGAATGGGTGAAATGATGCTCATATGAGCCCAGGGTCCATAGAGCTTAGAGTTACCCGACATTTGGTTTGAGGATAAGGGAAAACCCTGGAGAAAACCTTATCCAGGTAACTCAACCTGACCAAGATTCGAACTCGGGACGTCTTGAACGTGAGGCAGACTCGCTACCATCTACGCTACCGAGGCGGGATTATTATTATTATTATTATTATTATTATTATTATTATTATTATTATTATTATTATTATTATTATTATTATTATTATTATTATTATTATTATTATTATTATTATTATTATTATTGAAAGGGTAGAGCCAGAATGAAAAATTCAATGCCATAGCCGGGATTTGAACCACGGATCTTCTGGTTGCCGTCCAGCCGCTCTAATCATTTGAGCTACTATGGCTAACGTGCCAGCATGACATTAAATTCTCCAACTGACTCGTGTTTCTCCCGGTAAACCACTAGGAGTTCTCATAAACACATGAGTCAACTACCTTAATGGTGACTTACTATGCTGTAAGTACTTTAAGGGCCGGACTTTATAGTTCGGACCACTATTAGGTAGTGATTTACCGGGAGAAACACGAGTCAGTTGGAGAATTTAATGGCGTGCTGGCACGTTGGCCATAGTAGCTCAAATGGTTAGAGCGGCTGGACGGCAACCAGAAGATCCGTGGTTCAAATCCAGGCTATGGCATTGAATTTTTCATTCTGGCTCTACCCTTTTATAGTGCGTCCTACACACGGCTAGTGTGAAAGAACAATTAATTTCCATTATTATTATTATTATTATTATTATTATTATTATTATTATTATTATTATTATTATTATTATTATTATTATTATTATTATTATTATTATTATTATTATTATTATTATTATTATTATTATTATTATTATTATTATTATTATTATTATTATTATTATTATTATTATTATTATTATTATTATTATTATTATTATTATTATTATTATTATTATTATTATTATTATTATTATTATTATTATTATTATTATTATTATTATTATTATTATTATTATTGGTAATTTAAGTCCCTTAACTTTTTAAGTCATATCGGACGATGAATGGAATGGGTGAAATGTTGCTCACATGGGCCCAGGGTCCATAGAGCTTAGAGTTACCGACATTCGTCTTTTAGGATAAGGGAAAGCCCCGGAAAAATCTTATGCAAGTAACGCATCCTGACCGAGATTCGAACTCGGGACCTCTTGAACGTGAGGCAGACATGCTACCATCTATGCTACCGAGGTGGGCATCATTATTATTACCATTGTTATTATTACAGTTTTTATAGTATTTTCCACCGATTGTGAAGTTAGCTATGACATGATTTTATCCCAGTTTTATTCTCAGTAGTTTGAATGATTCCTGTAGTATTGCCAATTTAACATCCTCAACTTATTTCTGCATTCATTTCCTAAATTGTCCAATATGTCTACCGAATTGAAGATTACGACCCCGTAGACAACGGTAAGAAAAGATTACTTAGCCACAGTGCGACACTGCCATGCTGATAGAAGTTCTCATACATTCCGGAAGATAGCTCTCTGCCTTGCTGCTGTCGAGCTTCGCTAGCTCGATCGGCTTGAAGCATTGTAATGCGGTACCACCACACGGCAGTAACGAGAACTACGGCGTTCGTCGTCTAATGGTGCCAAAAGGTTCCTGCAGAGACCGCTGCATTTCGAACAGAGATACTTATGCTACGAAAGCCTGGAGCTAGAGGTCGGGTATGTAGTAAATAAACCAGTGTTATTTGTTGGTCAAAGATAGAATACAATAGGTAGGAAAATATTAAGTTCTCTAGAGAGTTAATATACGAAAGTGTGAATTAAAGAATTTATATTACACGTTTTAATGCATATTTAAAAAGGAGTAAATGACTTCTTAGCTACAATAAACTAAAAGTTCACGAATTTACGTATTAAGTTTTACCATCCGCGCGGACAAGAAGAAGGTGCTTATAAATATTCGGAAATAACATATGAATATTGAAATACTGAAACAAGTTGAATGTTCTATTTTAACCTATTTACAAATATTTAATTAATAAGATAACTGATGTGAAACTGAAAATAGTGACTTGTTTTGACTGATAACACAAACACAAGGAAGCAGGTTTCCCGCTTTCCGGAAACCAGCTCCGACCACTGGCGGGATGGTGGCGCGGCGCTAGCTATACGTATTACGTGGAAGAAGCGGGCAGAAACGTGTCCAAGCGTGCAACGCCAACAAAGCAGCCATTACAGTTTCCTCGCGAACATAGTGATACATGATATTCGACATGGATACTGAAGCTCTCATATCGGCAGTTTACGTTCGACGTCCGGTGTGGGACAAGAAACACAAACTACATTGCAACAGGAGCATCATAGAGAGGTGCTGGAGAGACATAAGTGTCGAAATGGACGAGGATGGTAAAGTATTACATTTTACAGTACTTATATATATATAAGGGTATTAGTTTGTTGTGAACTCCTCAGGGCCTAAGTTAAAGAACGCGTAGGTCCTCACCGACTTGTTTACATTTTTAGGGGGACAACCTTAATGTTGGGTTTTAAAATATACACTGTAATTACTAAACCAAATGGTAATTTAGTCATAGTATAGTCATTAGAGATGCTTTTAGTTGCCTGAAAAGTAGAGAAGTGCTTATTCATTTAAAGATTTAAAGAAAAATAATACTAGATCTGTTGAATATTAATTCATTGTTAGCGTGTTTATTCCTGGTAGCCGACATGAAGTCCGCTGTTCAGATCACGTCAGCGCTACGTTTTCTCGGGTTTTGCTTAGGATTCATAATTGTTAATGCAAGGAAATACCCGAAACATATAGAACGTTTTCTAAATTTCCACATAAAGGTTTTGTTTATCACCAGCTTTATCAACCGGTAAAGCTACTCTATGCCCTGTACAGTACTGCATGACAGTAAGTAGAGGTTGTTGACCTTCGGGGGGCACAGCGCTGCATTAGCTTATCTTGTTGTAAAGATGCAGTTAGATGGCGTACGAATATTGCGGCCGTGACTAGCGTTGGCAACATCCACAGCATGCTATCGCTTAAATACGGTGGCCATGATGCGCGTTGCCAACATCCATTAGCATGCTATCGCGGAAAATACCGCGGCCGTAACGAGCGCTGTCAATATCAACAGCGTGCTATCGCGGAAAATACCGCGGCCGTGACGAGCGTTGCCAACATCAATAACGTGCTATCGCGGAAAATACCGCGGCCGTGACGAGCGTTGCCAACATCAATAACGTGCTATTGCGGAAAATACCGCGGCCGCGACGAGCGTTGCCAACATCCACAGCATGCTATCGCTAAAATACCGCGGCCGTAACGAGCGTTGTCAACATCAACAGCGTGCTATCGCGGAAAATACCGCGGCCGTGATGAGCGTTTTCAACATCAACAGCGTGCTATCGCTAAAATACCGCGGCCGTAACGAGCGTTCTCAACATCAACAGCGTGCTATCGCGGAAAATACCGCGGCCGCGACGAGCGTTGCCAACATCAACAGCGTGCTATCGCGGAAAATACCGCGGCCGTGATGAGCGTTGCCAACATCAACAGCGTGCTATCGCGGAAAATACCGCGGCCATGATGAGCGTTGCCAACATCAACAGCGTGCTATCGCGGAAAATACCGCGGCCGTAACGAGCGTTGTCAACATCAACAGCATGCTATCGCGGAAAATACCGCGGCCGTAATGAGCGTTGCCAACATCCACAGCATACTATCGCGGAAAATACCGCGGCCGTAACGAGCGTTGTCAACATCAACAGCGTGCTATCGCGGAAAATACCGCGGCCGCGACGAGCGTTGCCAACATCAACAGCGTGCTATCGCGGAAAATACCGCGGCCGTGATGAGCGTTGCCAACATCAACAGCGTGCTATTGCGGAAAATACCGCGGCCACGACGAGCGTTGCCAACATCAACAGCGTGCTATCGCGGAAAATACTGCGGCCGTGATGAGCGTTGCCAACATCAGCAGCGTGCTATCGCGGAAAATACCGCGGCCATGATGAGCGTTGCCAACATCAACAGCGTGCTATCGCGGAAAATACCGCGGCCGCGACGAGCGTTGCCAACATCAACAGCGTGCTATTGCGGAAAATACCGCGGCCGCGACGAGCGTTGCCAACATCCACAGCATGCTATCGCTAAAATACCGCGGCCGTGACGAGTGTTGCCAACATACGTAACTGTCATCGCGGAAGATAGAGCGGCTATGATGAGCGTTGCCAACATCCACAGCATATTATCGCGGATTAAACTGCGGCCGTGACGAGCGTTGCCAACATCCATTAGCATGTTATCGCGAAAAATACCACGGTTGTGACGAGTGTTGCCAACATACGTAACATTTTATCGCGGAACATAGCGCTGCCATGACGAGCGTTGCCAGCATTCACATCATCCTATTGCGGAAAATACCCCGGCCATGACGAGTGTTGCCAACATCAGCAACATATCGTGGTAAATACCGCGGCCATGACAGGCGTTGCCAACATACGTAACATGTTATTCTGGTAAATACCCCGGCCGTGACGAGTGTTGCCAACATCAGCGACATGTTATCGCGGTAAATACCGCAGCCGTGAAGAGCGTTGCCAACATACGTAACATTATCGAGGTGACATGCGTTGCCAACATAGGTAACATGTTATCGTGGTAAATACCGCGGCCGTGACGAGCGTTGCCAACATAGTACCATGTTATCGCGGAAAAGACCGCGGCCGTGAAGAGCGTTGCCAACATACGTAACATGTTATCGCGAAAAACACCACGGCCGTGACGATTGTTGCCAACATCCGCAACATGTTATCGTGGAAAATTTTCTACGCAGTTTTCCCATTGCAGTATCGCTAGTTTATAATAAAAAGAAAATATATTGACAAAGTTTCTCTCTATTCGCATGTTAAGCTTGCTATTTCTTGTTCGTTTGAGCGTGTGTTGATACAGTCACAACCCGTTTCGCAAACGTGAGATTGTTTATTTCTGCATTAAAGTTCCCTGCGCGCCTGTCCACGTAAGTAATTTCATTTTATTGAATTGCTGTCATAATTACGAACATGTGAGTGTGTGTGGGCGTGCAATAATATTAGTAGCTGTTACACTGTGGCAATAAAATGCTCTTTCCAAGGAAATGTCAGAAGACGACCTAATAGACAGCAGCGAATCAAGCTAAGTAATAATTGAATAAACTGAACACAACACACTGAACAAAGTGATATAGAGGAGTCTATGTCTCTTATGCACGATTTCACCAACAGATGTTAAGACTTAACACGAGTTTAGCAATAGTTAAAACAAAAATTGCATTTCACCAACAAGAGTTAGCGTAACACGCGTGTTAAATCTATTGTTAAACTAACACGCCAAATTTCTGATGTTAAGTCCTTAACAATTGTAAATAGTCAAGATGGCGAGCTGTTGATGTCGATTTGCTATATATAAGACCGTCTAAATGACATTCGTAATAGAGGGTGTGTGTGTGTGTGTGTGTGTGTGTGTGTGTGTGTGTGTGTGTGTGTGTGTGTGTGTGTGTGTAGTGTTTAACGCCCGCTTTTACTACATACGGCACCGCAGGCTGTGACACTGATGATACATGAGATGAAGATGGAGCACCAGTGCAATGAGATGGTGGGGGAAACCGGAGATCCCGGAGAAAACCCGCCCCAGCGCCGTGTTGTCCACAACAAATCTCACTTTGCCGTCGCCTGGGGTCGAACCCGGGCCGCCTTGGTGAGAGCCAAGTGGTCTAACCACTGAGCCACAGCGCGTAATAGAGTACGCCCTATGAGGAGAAATGATTTTGAGGAGATATCCGAAGAAAATTTTGTTCGGAGGTATGGACTGTCGAAACAAGTTGCTATGAAGGTTACTGAGGAAGTACAAGAGAAGTTAGAACATGCATCGAAAGGAATATGCCTATCTCGCCTTTGCTTCAAGTATTAATAACTTTGCGATTTTATAATTCACTGATTTATGTAGATAATACATTGTCCACCTTCCGTCTTGAAACGTGCAAGTCACTCGTCACTTGTCCTTCTTCGCTCCTTGTTTTAAATTTACGTAATACTGAGTTAGAACATACATCGAAAGGAATATGACGATCTCGCATTAGCAAGTATTAATAACTTTGCGATTTTATAATTCACTGTGGATAACACACTGTCCACCTTCCGTCTTGAAACGTGCAAGTCACTCGTCACTTGTACTTCTTCGCACCTCGTTTTAAATTTACGTAATACTGAGTTAGAACATGCATCGAAAGGAATATTGCGATCTCGCCTTTGCTGCAAGTATTAATAACTTTGCAATTTTATAATTCACTGTGGATAACACACTGTCCACCTTCCGTCTTGAAACGTTCAAGTCACTCGTCACTTGTACTTCTTCGCACCTCGTTTTAAATTTACGTAATACGTTTCGTTTGTAGTAAAGACACATGCATTTGAATTAAGTTTGTTTCCAAGTTTTCCCCATGTAACATCTTTCTCTTTTACATTCACCGCTTCCGTCATTCTATTTTCCACGATATCGTTATACTTCGTCACCAATTCAATTAACAATTCTTTCTCCATTTATGAGAAATTTGTTTCATGGCTTTTGTTTACGGTTTTGTTTATCCACCATTTTTTTAGCTGTGTGCAGACTGCGGTGCAGACGAAAATGAAAACAAAAGCGCATCGTAGTACGTTCAGAAAATAATACAGCTGATCCACAGCCTTTAATAACTGTAATATTTACAAGTTAACATTTTTAGAATTGTTAACATTTTCGGAAAACAGGTTGGTGAAATCCAAGAAATTGTTAGCGCTGTTACAATTGTTACGTTACATTTGATAACGTCGATTTTTACATCTGTTGGTGAAATCGGGCCTTAGTTATGAAAACTGTTTTCTGGGAAAGATAGCTATTGCAAAATGAGAAGCGTGGATGTTTCGAAGGGTGGTGAAATAAAGGGGAGGAACATAGTAAAACATTTTCCTGGGCCGAAAAGTACAGCAAGAATTCTCATCTCTTCATGCCATAGTCAATTTTGACATAAATTTCTTAAAATGTGACATGCGCTACTACTTTCCATCAGAGACCATTACCGAGTTCTTTTATATGTGTGCATACGTTTTATGTCAGTTTACGACAGTGTGACGATTTTGTTTTGATTGCATTCAAATGCTGTGTGCGTGGAAACAGTTGGCAACATTGATTGCAAAATTTAACTACATTTTAATAAAGGAAACAGCTCTAAAATATAAGTACATTAAAGGTATGAATAGAATTAAAATATTAAGAAATGTTTATCCTTCATTTCCGTGGCATGTTTTGTACAACGCGTATCATTCGTGGCTATGTTGGAGGGTAGGGGAGATTTATTTTGTATAATGTGATCATAAATATGTCGTTATTTTTATTTATATTTTCATGGAGATTCATCTTTGTTAAACTATCGTAAGATTTTGTTTTATTAGTAATTGGAATTATAGTATCTAAAATTACATACACATTGTTTTGTATAGCTTAACATTGTGATGCATTTAATTCACGTGGTTTATAAAAAATGAAATGTGTAGTGTTTAACGCCCGCTTTTACTACATACGGCACCGCAGGCGGTGACACTGATGTTACATGAGATGAAGATGGAGTACTGGTGGAATGAGATGGCGGGGGAAACCGGAGATCCCGGAGAAAACCCGCCCCAGCGCCGTGTTGTCCACCACAAATCTCACTTTGCGGTCGCCTGGGATCGAACCCGGGCCGCCTTGGTGAGAGTCAAGCGGTCTAACACGTGGTTTATATTACAGCGATCGGCTATATGTACAGACTGATCACGCTTCAGAAAATTAGTTGTATTGTCATATACTATTTATGATTACAGGAATTATTTAATGCAAAAAGTTTTCCCTTAATGACATATTTGTTTTTGCTGAATCAGAACACTAAAAGACTTTATAATTATAAGGAAAAGGAATAGAATACTGAAACAAGAAGCTCGAAGTTGATGATTTGTATACTATAATACCGACAATGACGATGATGATTTTTTGTTGTAATTTACGTCCTCCAACGTTGTCATCTCGGACGATGAATGAAACGGCTGAAATGATGCTGAAATGAGTCCGGGGTCCATGGTGCTTAGAGTTATCTGACAGGAGAAAGCGTTATCCAAGTAACTCACTCTGACCGAGATTCGAACTCGGGACCTCTTAAACGTGAGGCAGACAAGCTACCATCTACGCTACCGAGGCGGGCCTTATGATGATGATGATGATGATGATGATGACGACGATGATGATTTAAATTTAAGAGCGCTCAACTCCATGGTCATCAGCGCCCTTTCAAAAACTGTATTTTACTTTCCTATAACTTCTCTTTTTCTGGAGCGAGTACTGGACTTGACTGGACCGGCAATTTTATCCAATCCCTTCTGGATAATAAAAGGGTTCAATGTCAAACAGTTCTTGCCTTCGTCATTTCTGGTTACAACTAAGTAGCGAGGACCACAAGACTCGACTACTTCCTTTCCATCTTTGTTAAATAATTTATGATTATTGTTGTTAAATTTTACCATAATAAATTGCCTAGGTTTCATCCCCCAGTGCTCCCCACCCACCACGGAGCCCAACAAGGGGTCATCCTACTGGGATGGCCGGGCTACACAGGGGATATAGCGAGCTCGCCGTCCCACTCACCCTGGAGTTCGGTACAATACCTAATCCTGGCCGATTGATTAGGGGTGGCTTAGTCCCTAACCTCCCGTTTAGGCGAAGCAGAAGCCAAAGTAGTGTATCAGAAATGCGCACCCTCCCCGAATTCAGAAGAACACTGTTACGAGCTCAGATACGCATCCCTCAACCACCAGGACAAACCTCTCCACCGACACGGGTCTCCACTCACGGCCTACACGTGGGTGGGCCTGCTGACCGTCTCCCTCAACCATGAAGAGGAGCCCACACGAGGGAGACTGTTGGCTCGGGACCCCGGGTGCGCCAAACCCGTACGTACCGAAGTAGGCCCCTCGGGGGTAACTTCTCTTTGACTTTACCTTAGCTTTGCTTTGGCTTTGCTCTGGCTCCGCTCTGGCGTCTATCCGGCTTCACTTTAACCTCACTCTAACTTCACTCTAAATTCACTCTAACCTATTCTCCAACCCATCGCTGGCTTGGCCCTGGCTTCGCTCTGGCTAGGCTCCGGTCATCGCTCCGGTCCCGCACTGACTTGGCTCTGGCTTGGCTCTAGCCTCACTCTAACTTCATTCTGTAACTTAGCTCTGGCTTGGCCCTGGCTTCGCTCTGGCTAGGCTCCGGTCATCGCTCCGGTCCCGCACTGACTTGGCTCTGGCTTGGCTCTGGCCTCACTCTAACTTCATTCTGTAACTTAGCTCTGGCTTGGCCCTGGCTTCGCTCTGGCTAGGCTCCAGTCAACGCTCCGCTCCCGCTCTAGCTTCGCTCCGGTTTCAGTCTAACCTCACTCTAACTTCACTCTGAATTCATACTAGACACTGGCTTGGCTCTGGTCTCACTCTAACTTCATTCTGTAACTTAGCTCTGGCTTGGCCTTGGCTTCGCTCTGGCTAGGCTCCCGTCACCGCTCCGCTCCCGCTTTGGCTTCGCTCCGGCTTCAGTCTAACCTCACTCTAACTTCACTCTGAATTCATACTAGACACTGGCTTGGCTCTGGTCTCACTCTAACTTCATTCTGTAACTTAGCTCTGGCTTGGCCTTGGCTTCGCTCTGGCTAGGCTCCCGTCACCGCTCCGCTCCCGCTCTAGCTTCGCTCCGGTTTCAGTCTAACCTCACTCTAACTTCACTCTGAATTCATACTAGACACTGACTTGGCTCTGGACTCACTCTAACTTCATTCTGTAACTTAGCTCTGGCTTGGCCCTGGCTTCGCTCTGGCTAGGCTCCGGTCACCGCTCCGCTCCCGCTTTGGCTTCGCTCCGGCTTCAGTCTAACCTCACTCTAACTTCACTCTGAATTCACAGTAGACACTGACTTGGCTCTGGACTCACTCTAACTTCATTCTGTAACTTAGCTCTGGCTTGGCCTTGGCTTCGTTCTGGCTAGGCTCCCGTCACCGCTCCGCTCCCGCTTTGGCTTCGCTCCGGCTTCAGTCTAACCTCACTCTAACTTCACTCTGAATTCATACTAGACACTGACTTGGCTCTGGACTCACTCTAACTTCATTCTGTAACTTAGCTCTGGCTTGGCCCTGGCTTCGCTCTGGCTAGGCTCCGATCACCGCTCCGGTCCCGCTCTGGCTTCGCTCCGGCTTCAGTCTAACCTCACTCTAACTTCACTCTGAATTCATACTAGACACTGACTTGGCTCTGGCCTCACTCTAACTCCATTCTGTAACTTAGCTCTGGCTTGGCCCTGGCTTGCTCTGGCTAGGCTCCGGTCACCGCTCCGGTCCCGCTCTGGCTTCGCTCCGGCTTCAGTCTAACCTCACTCTAACTTCACTCTGAATTCATACTAGACACTGACTTGGCTCTGGCCTCACTCTAACTTCATTCTGTAACTTAGCTCTGGCTTGGCCTTGGCTTCGCTCTGGCTAGGCTCCGTTCACCGCTCCGCTCCCGCTCTGGCTTCGCTCCGGCTTCAGTCTAACCTCACTCTAACTTCACTCTGAATTCATACTAGACACTGGCTTGGCTCTGACTTGGCTCTGGCTTGGCTCTGGACACACTCTAACTTCATTCTGTAACTTAGCTCTGGCTTGGCCCTGGCTTCGCTCTGGCTAGGCTCCAGTCACCGCTCCGATCCCGCTCTGCCTTCGCTCCGGCTTCAGTCTAACCTCACTCTAACTTCACTCTGAATTCATACTAGACACTGGCTTGGCTCTGACTTGGCTCTGGCTTGGCTCTGGACACACTCTAACTTCATTCTGTAACTTAGCTCTGGCTTGGCCTTGGCTTCGCTCTGGCTAGGCTCCAGTCACCGCTCCGATCCCGCTCTGCCTTCGCTCCGGCTTCAGTCTAACCTCACTCTAACTTCACTCTGAATTCATACTAGACACTGGCTTGGCTCTGGCTTGGCTCTGGCTTGGCCCTGGCTTCGCTCTGGCTAGGCTCCAGTCACCGCTCCGGTCCCGCTCTGCCTTCGCTCCGGCTTCAGTCTAACCTCACTCTAACTTCACTCTGAATTCATACTAGACACTGGCTTGGCTCTGGCTTGGCTCTGGCTAGGCTCCGGTGACCGCTCCGGTCCCGCTCTGGCTTCGCTCCGGCTTCAGTCTAACCTCACTCTAAGTTCACTCTGAATTCATACTAGACACTGGCTTGGCTCTGGCTTCGCTCTGGCTAGGCTCCAGTCACCGCCCCGGTCCTGCTCTGGCTTCGCTCCGGCTTCAGTCTAACCTCACTCTAACTTCACTCTAAATTCATACTAGACACTGACTTGGCTCTGGCCTCACTCTAACTTCATTCTGTAACTTAGCTCTGGCTTGGCCCTGGCTTCGCTCTGGCTAGGCTCCAGTCACCGCTCCGGTCCCGCTCTGCCTTCGCTCCGGCTTCAGTCTAACCTCACTCTAACTTCACTCTGAATTCATACTAGACACTGGCTTGGCTCTGGCTTGGCTCTGGCTAGGCTCCGGTGACCGCTCCGGTCCCGCTCTGGCTTCGCTCCGGCTTCAGTCTAACCTCACTCTAAGTTCACTCTGAATTCATACTAGACACTGGCTTGGCTCTGGCTTCGCTCTGGCTAGGCTCCAGTCACCGCCCCGGTCCTGCTCTGGCTTCGCTCCGGCTTCAGTCTAACCTCACTCTAACTTCACTCTAAATTCATACTAGACACTGGCTTGGCTCTGGCTTGGCTCTGGCTAGGCTCCAGTCACCGCTCCGGTCCCGCTCTGGCTTCGCTCCGGCTTCAGAGTAACCTTACTTCAGTCTAACTTCAGTTTAAATTCACACTAGACACTGACTTGGCTCTGGCTTGGCTCTGGCCTCACTCTAACTTCATTCTGTAACTTAGCTCTGGCTTGGCCCTGGGTTCGCTCTGGCTAGGCTCCCGTCACCGCTCCGGTCCAGCTCTGGCTTCGCTCCGGCTTCAGTCTAACCTCACTCTAGCTTCACTCTGAATTCATACTAGACACTGAATTGGCTCTGGCCTCACTCTAACTTCATTCTGTAACTTAGCTCTGGCTTGGCCTTGGGTTGGCTCTGGCTAGGCTCCGGTCACCGCTCCGGTCCCGCTCTAGCTTCGCTCCGGCTTCAGTCTAACCTCACTCTAACTTCACTCTGAATTCATACTAGACACTGACTTGGCTCTGGACTCACTCTAACTTCATTCTGTAACTTAGCTCTGGCTTGGCCTTGGGTTGGCTCTGGCTAGGCTCCGGTCACCTCTCCGGTCCCGCTCTGGCTTCGCTCCGGCTTCAGTCTAACCTCACTCTAACTTCACTCTGAATTCATACTAGACACTGACTTGGCTCTGGACTCACTCTAACTTCATTCTGTAACTTAGCTCTGGCTTGGCCTTGGCTTCGCTCTGGCTAGGCTCCGGTCACCGCTCCGCTCCCGCTTTGGCTTCGCTCCGGCTTCAGTCTAACCTCACTCTAACTTCACTCTGAATTCATACTAGACACTGACTTGGCTCTGGACTCACTCTAACTTCATTCTGTAACTTAGCTCTGGCTTGGCCTTGGCTTCGCTCTGGCTAGGCTCCGGTCACCGCTCCGCTCCCGCTTTGGCTTCGCTCCGGCTTCAGTCTAACCTCACTCTAACTTCACTCTGAATTCATACTAGACACTGACTTGGCTCTGGACTCACTCTAACTTCATTCTGTAACTTAGCTCTGGCTTGGCCTTGGCTTCGCTCTGGCTAGGCTCCGGTCACCGCTCCTCTCCCGCTTTGGCTTCGCTCCGGCTTCAGTCTAACCTCACTCTAACTTCACTCTGAATTCATACTAGACACTGACTTGGCTCTGGCCTCACTCTAACTTCATTCTGTAACTTAGCTCTGGCTTGGCCTTGGGTTGGCTCTGGCTAGGCTCCGGTCACCGCTCCGCTCCCGCTCTAGCTTCGCTCCGGCTTCAGTCTAACCTCACTCTAACTTCACTCTGAATTCATACTAGACACTGACTTGGCTCTGGCCTCACTCTAACTTCATTCTGTAACTTAGCTCTGGCTTGGCCCTGGCTTCGCTCTGGCTAGGCTCCCGTCACCGCTCCGGTCCCGCTCTGGCTTCGCTCCGGCTTCAGTCTAACCTCACTCTAACTTCACTCTGAATTCATACTAGACACTGACTTGGCTCTGGTCTCACTCTAACTTCATTCTGTAACTTAGCTCTGACTTGGCATTGGCTTCGCTCTGGCTAGGCTCCGGTCACCGCTCCGCTCCCGCTTTGGCTTCGCTCCGGCTTCAGTCTAACCTCACTCTAACTTCACTCTGAATTCATACTAGACACTGACTTGGCTCTGGCCTCACTCTAACTTCATTCTGTAACTTAGCTCTGGCTTGGCCCTGGCTTCGCTCTGGCTAGGCTCCGGTCACCGCTCCGCTCCCGCTTTGGCTTCGCTCCGGCTTCAGTCTAACCTCACTCTAACTTCACTCTGAATTCATACTAGACACTGACTTGGCTCTGGCCTCACTCTAACTTCATTCTGTAACTTAGCTCTGGCTTGGCCTTGGGTTGGCTCTGGCTAGGCTCCGGTCACCGCTCCAGTCCCGCTCTAGCTTCGCTCCGGCTTCAGTCTAACCTCACTCTAACTTCACTCTGAATTCATACTAGACACTGACTTGGCTCTGGCCTCACTCTAACTTCATTCTGTAACTTAGCTCTGGCTTGGCCTTGGGTTGGCTCTGGCTAGGCTCCGGTCACCGCTCCGCTCCCGCTCTAGCTTCGCTCCGGCTTCAGTCTAACCTCACTCTAACTTCACTCTGAATTCATACTAGACACTGACTTGGCTCTGGCCTCACTCTAACTTCATTCTGTAACTTAGCTCTGGCTTGGCCTTGGGTTGGCTCTGGCTAGGCTCCGGTCACCGCTCCGCTCCCGCTCTAGCTTCGCTCCGGCTTCAGTCTAACCTCACTCTAACTTCACTCTGAATTCATACTAGACACTGACTTGGCTCTGGCCTCACTCTAACTTCATTCTGTAACTTAGCTCTGGCTTGGCCTTGGCTTCGCATTGGCTAGGCTCCCGTCACCGCTCCGGTCCCGCTCTGGCTTCGCTCCGGCTTCAGTCTAACCTCACTCTAACTTCACTCTGAATTCATAGTAGACACTGACTTGGCTCTGGCCTCACTCTAACTTCATTCTGTAACTTAGCTCTGGCTTGGCCCTGGCTTCGCTCTGGCTAGGCTCCCGTCACCGCTCCGCTCCCGCTCTAGCTTCGCTCCGGCTTCAGTCTAACCTCACTCTAACTTCACTCTGAATTCATACTAGACACTGACTTGGCTCTGGACTCACTCTAACTTCATTCTGTAACTTAGCTCTGGCTTGGCCTTGGCTTCGCTCTGGCTAGGCTCCGGTCACCGCTCCGCTCCCGCTTTGGCTTCGCTCCGGCTTCAGTCTAACCTCACTCTAACTTCACTCTGAATTCATACTAGACACTGACTTGGCTCTGGACTCACTCTAACTTCATTCTGTAACTTAGCTCTGGCTTGGCCTTGGCTTCGCTCTGGCTAGGCTCCGGTCACCGCTCCGCTCCCGCTTTGGCTTCGCTCCGGCTTCAGTCTAACCTCACTCTAACTTCACTCTGAATTCATACTAGACACTGACTTGGCTCTGGCCTCACTCTAACTTCATTCTGTAACTTAGCTCTGGCTTGGCCTTGGGTTGGCTCTGGCTAGGCTCCGGTCACCGCTCCGCTCCCGCTCTAGCTTCGCTCCGGCTTCAGTCTAACCTCACTCTAACTTCACTCTGAATTCATACTAGACACTGACTTGGCTCTGGCCTCACTCTAACTTCATTCTGTAACTTAGCTCTGGCTTGGCCCTGGCTTCGCTCTGGCTAGGCTCCCGTCACCGCTCCGGTCCCGCTCTGGCTTCGCTCCGGCTTCAGTCTAACCTCACTCTAACTTCACTCTGAATTCATACTAGACACTGACTTGGCTCTGGCCTCACTCTAACTTCATTCTGTAACTTAGCTCTGACTTGGCATTGGCTTCGCTCTGGCTAGGCTCCGGTCACCGCTCCGCTCCCGCTTTGGCTTCGCTCCGGCTTCAGTCTAACCTCACTCTAACTTCACTCTGAATTCATACTAGACACTGACTTGGCTCTGGCCTCACTCTAACTTCATTCTGTAACTTAGCTCTGGCTTGGCCCTGGCTTCGCTCTGGCTAGGCTCCGGTCACCGCTCCGCTCCCGCTTTGGCTTCGCTCCGGCTTCAGTCTAACCTCACTCTAACTTCACTCTGAATTCATACTAGACACTGACTTGGCTCTGGCCTCACTCTAACTTCATTCTGTAACTTAGCTCTGGCTTGGCCTTGGGTTGGCTCTGGCTAGGCTCCGGTCACCGCTCCAGTCCCGCTCTAGCTTCGCTCCGGCTTCAGTCTAACCTCACTCTAACTTCACTCTGAATTCATACTAGACACTGACTTGGCTCTGGCCTCACTCTAACTTCATTCTGTAACTTAGCTCTGGCTTGGCCTTGGGTTGGCTCTGGCTAGGCTCCGGTCACCGCTCCGCTCCCGCTCTAGCTTCGCTCCGGCTTCAGTCTAACCTCACTCTAACTTCACTCTGAATTCATACTAGACACTGACTTGGCTCTGGCCTCACTCTAACTTCATTCTGTAACTTAGCTCTGGCTTGGCCTTGGGTTGGCTCTGGCTAGGCTCCGGTCACCGCTCCGCTCCCGCTCTAGCTTCGCTCCGGCTTCAGTCTAACCTCACTCTAACTTCACTCTGAATTCATACTAGACACTGACTTGGCTCTGGCCTCACTCTAACTTCATTCTGTAACTTAGCTCTGGCTTGGCCTTGGCTTCGCATTGGCTAGGCTCCCGTCACCGCTCCGGTCCCGCTCTGGCTTCGCTCCGGCTTCAGTCTAACCTCACTCTAACTTCACTCTGAATTCATAGTAGACACTGACTTGGCTCTGGCCTCACTCTAACTTCATTCTGTAACTTAGCTCTGGCTTGGCCCTGGCTTCGCTCTGGCTAGGCTCCCGTCACCGCTCCGCTCCCGCTCTAGCTTCGCTCCGGCTTCAGTCTAACCTCACTCTAACTTCACTCTGAATTCATAGTAGACACTGACTTGGCTCTGGACTCACTCTAACTTCATTCTGTAACTTAGCTCTGGCTTGGCCTTGGCTTCGCTCTGGCTAGGCTCCCGTCACCGCTCCGCTCCCGCTCTAGCTTCGCTCCGGCTTCAGTCTAACCTCACTCTAACTTCACTCTGAATTCATACTAGACACTGACTTGGCTCTGGCTTGGCTCTGACCTCACTCTAACTTCATTCTGTAACTTAGCTCTGGCTTGGCCCTGGCTTCGCTCTGGCTAGGCTCCCGTCACCGCTCCGGTCCCGCTCTGGCTTCGCTCCGGTTTCAGTCTAACCTCACTCTAACTTCACTCTGAATTCATACTAGACACTGACTTGGCTCTGGACTCACTCTAACTTCATTCTGTAACTTAGCTCTGGCTTGGCCTTGGGTTGGCTCTGGCTAGGCTCCGGTCACCGCTCCGGTCCCGCTCTGGCTTCGCTCCGGCTTCAGTCTAACCTCACTCTAACTTCACTCTGAATTCATACTAGACACTGGCTTGGCTCTGGACTCACTCTAACTTCATTCTGTAACTTAGCTCTGGCTTGGCCTTGGGTTCGCTCTGGCTCGGCTCCAGTCACCGCTCCGGTCCCGCTCTGGCTTCGCTCCGGCTTCAGTCTAACCTCACTCTAACTTCACTCTGAATTCATACTAGACACTGACTTGGCTCTGGCCTCACTCTAACTTCATTCTGTAACTTAGCTCTGGCTTGGCCCTGGCTTCGCTCTGGCTAGGCTCCCGTCACCGCTCCGGTCCCGCTCTGGCTTCGCTCCGGCTTCAGTCTAACCTCACTCTAACTTCACTCTGAATTCATACTAGACACTGACTTGGCTCTGGCTTGGCTCTGACCTCACTCTAACTTCATTCTGTAACTTAGCTCTGGCTTGGCCCTGGCTTCGCTCTGGCTAGGCTCCCGTCACCGCTCCGGTCCCGCTCTGGCTTCGCTCCGGCTTCAGTCTAACCTCACTCTAACTTCACTCTGAATTCATACTAGACACTGACTTGTCTCTGGACTCACTCTAACTTCATTCTGTAACTTAGCTCTGGCTTGGCCTTGGCTTCGCTCTGGCTAGGCTCCCGTCACCGCTCCGCTCCCGCTCTGGCTTCGCTCCGGCTTCAGTCTAACCTCACTCTAACTTCACTCTGAATTCATACTAGACACGTACTTGGCTCTGGACTCACTCTAACTTCATTCTGTAACTTAGCTCTGGCTTGGCCTTGGGTTGGCTCTGGCTAGGCTCCCGTCACCGCTCCGCTCCCGCTCTGGCTTCGCTCCGGCTTCAGTCTAACCTCACTCTAACTTCACTCTGAATTCATACTAGACACTGACTTGGCTCTGGCCTCACCCTAACTTCATTCTGTAACTTAGCTCTGGCTTGGCCTTGGGTTGGCTCTGGCTAGGCTCCGGTCACCGCTCCGGTCCCGCTCTGGCTTCGCTCCGGCTTCAGTCTAACCTCACTCTAACTTCACTCTGAATTCATACTAGACACTGACTTGGCTCTGGACTCACTCTAACTTCATTCTGTAACTTAGCTCTGGCTTGGCCTTGGCTTCGCTCTGGCTAGGCTCCCGTCACCGCTCCGCTCCCGCTCTGGCTTCGCTCCGGCTTCAGTCTAACCTCACTCTAACTTCACTCTGAATTCATACTAGACACTGACTTGGCTCTGCCCTCACTCTAACTTCATTCTGTAACTTAGCTCTGGCTTGGCCTTGGGTTGGCTCTGGCTAGGCTCCGGTCACCGCTCCGGTCCTGCTCTGGCTTCGCTCCGGCTTCAGTCTAACCTCACTCTAACTTCACTCTGAATTCATACTAGACACTGACTTGGCTCTGGACTCACTCTAACTTCATTCTGTAACTTAGCTCTGGCTTGGCCCTGGCTTCGCTCTGGCTAGGCTCCGGTAACCGCTCCGGTCCCGCTCTGGCTTCGCTCCGGCTTCAGTCTAACCTCACTCTAACTTCACTCTGAATTCATAGTAGACACTGACTTGGCTCTGGACTCACTCTAACTTCATTCTGTAACTTAGCTCTGGCTTGGCCTTGGGTTGGCTCTGGCTAGGCTCCGGTCACCGCTCCGGTCCCGCTCTGGCTTCGCTCCGGCTTCAGTCTAACCTCACTCTAACTTCACTCTGAATTCATACTAGACACTGACTTGGCTCTGGACTCACTCTAACTTCATTCTGTAACTTAGCTCTGGCTTGGCCTTGGGTTGGCTCTGGCTAGGCTCCCGTCACCGCTCCGCTCCCGCTCTGGCTTCGCTCCGGCTTCAGTCTAACCTCACTCTAACTTCACTCTGAATTCATACTAGACACTCACTTGGCTCTGGACTCACTCTAACTTCATTCTGTAACTTAGCTCTGGCTTGGCCCTGGCTTCGCTCTGGCTAGGCTCCCGTCACCGCTCCGCTCCCGCTCTGGCTTCGCTCCGGCTTCAGTCTAACCTCACTCTAACTTCACTCTGAATTCATACTAGACACTGACTTGGCTCTGGACTCACTCTAACTTCATTCTGTAACTTAGCTCTGGCTTGGCCTTGGCTTCGCTCTGGCTAGGCTCCCGTCACCGCTCCGCTCCCGCTCTGGCTTCGCTCCGGCTTCAGTCTAACCTCACTCTAACTTCACTCTGAATTCATACTAGACACTGACTTGGCTCTGGACTCACTCTAACTTCATTCTGTAACTTAGCTCTGGCTTGGCCCTGGCTTTGCTCTGGCTAGGCTCCGGTCACCGCTCCGGTCCCGCTCTGGCTTCGCTCCCGCTTCAGTCTAACCTCACTCTAACTTCACTCTGAATTCATAGTAGACACTGACTTGGCTCTGGCCTCACTCTAACTTCATTCTGTAACTTAGCTCTGGCTTGGCCTTGGGTTGGCTCTGGCTAGGCTCCGGTCACCGCTCCGGTCCCGCTCTAGCTTCGCTCCGGCTTCAGTCTAACCTCACTCTAACTTCACTCTGAATTCATAGTAGACACTGACTTGGCTCTGGACTCACTCTAACTTCATTCTGTAACTTAGCTCTGGCTTGGCCTTGGGTTGGCTCTGGCTAGGCTCCGTTCACCGCTCCGGTCCCGCTCTGGCTTCGCTCCGGCTTCAGTCTAACCTCACTCTAACTTCACTCTGAATTCATACTAGACACTCACTTGGCTCTGGCCTCACTCTAACTTCATTCTGTAACTTAGCTCTGGCTTGGCCCTGGCTTCGCTTTGGCTAGGCTCCGGTCACCGCTCCGGTCCCGCTCTGGCTTCGCTCCGGCTTCAGTCTAACCTCACTCTAACTTCACTCTAAATTCACAGTAGACACTCACTTGGCTCTGGCTTGACTCCGGCCTACCTTCGGTCCCGCTCAGGCTTTGCTCTGACTTCGCTCTGGCTCCGCTCAGGCTCCGCTCGTTCCGCTCTGGCTTTGCTTTGGCTTCCTTTGACTTTAATTTAATTTACTTTACTCTGTTTATATAAGGGTCAAACACGGATGTGCACGGGGGCGCATTCCTTTCAGAGACTTCGCGTTGCTTGACAATACTTATAATTTATCTCCTCTCCCCCTCATACGTCCAACGCCATGAGCTGGTGGACAAACTGTACAACTCCTGGCGCTATCAGCTATTGTTGCTTTGAATAGGGTGTGTCCTACGGTCCAGTTTCTAAACAGATGTTTTGTTTTAAACATTGCGATAAACTTGGAATTTGTAGGTGATCAGGAGGTGATACAATTGTGAGTATCCTAGTACATCAGTACAACTAATGCTTTAGCGCAAAACAAATATTCTTTGTTGTGTGCAGCGACCGACCACGAGGTTTTCGAATCTTTGTGACTGTTGAACTTCTCTCAAGAGGTAGCTATGAACTCGGTGGATTGTATTTTAAGAAGTGAAACAGATAAAATTATCTACGAAGAAAACGTTGTAATAAAGCGTCTAGGACGTCCGCAGCCCAATTTGACAGTTGAACATGTTTAAAAAATCAGAAGTGGGACTATAGGCGCAAATTAACAACAATGGCTGATTGCATATCACATTTCTGGAGGCTGGCCCCGTAGCTCAGTCGGTAGAGGAGCTGCCTGCCGTGCTAGGGGTCCCAGGCCGGGGGGTGGGGACTTTTCTCCGACCAAGCTGATTCCCCATCTTCCCCAGAGTCTGTAAGTATGAATGAGAGTGTGAATGTGTGCGTGATCTAATGATTAAAACAACCAATACGAGTTAACTACTTCGATATGTTCCAAAGGAGAACGATATGACCATTGCAGCTAAAGGTGGGGTATAAATGGAACAAATAAAACACATTTGGTAGATAATGATGTAGGCCGTGATCTAGTGGAAAATCTTCCAGTTCGTTCAAAACATGATGTCGAACATCACAAGTGGTGTGGCCGTAACAGTCGCAGCCGAGAGTACAACAAGATTTTCCACTAGACCACGGCCTACAAGCCCGGATAATCATTATCTATTAAATGACTCCGGCTGTAAAGGCCTACGCACTAAAAATAAAAATAAATAAATAAATAAATAAATAAATAAATAAAATCTGAAAATCTAATCCCGGTACCTAATTTCTTATACCGGGACATGATTTCCAAATTCTAATTTATTAACTACCACATAAATACAAAAATACAATTTAAACAATCATTTTTCAGATAATAAAATAAAACAAAAATTAAAAAAAAAAAGAAAAAGAAAAAATTTTAAACAAATACAAAAACTACCAATTTTAAAATATACACTTTAACTAATTAAAATTTACTGGAATCCAGTATACAAATAACTGGCAACCAGCTACAATTACAAAATAAGACTACAATACCGGAAACCGATACTTAATGTACTGGTAACCAGTACATTTAAAACTTATAACTGATAAAAAACCTTCTTAAAAACTTACAAAACATTTAACCAAAAACTTATATAAAAATAATTCATCAAATTTACATTACAACAATCACAGGATTTACAAATTATTAACTCCAAATTCTTTAAACAAATTAAAATACAATATATCAATTTATACAAACAAACAAATTCAATTATTATTTTTAATTCTACAACAATCAATATTTTTTTTTTCAAATCTACTTTATATCAAATAAAATATAAATTTCAAATTCAAAAAATAACAATACAATTCAAACATATTAAACAAACAATAATTATACATTCAATAACTTTCATATTTTCAAAATTAAACCATTACAATAACCTTCAAACAACCAAACCAAACAATTCAATTTAATTTATTTATTTCATCTATTTATAATTTAATTTTTTTTTTACCTTATTAAGACAAAAATATCAAATTAACATTATACCAAAACACATTTCAACTATTAAATCTCCTAAATCTTCAACATAATTATATATATATAAAAATTCCTATTCTATAATTTCTCAAAACACACTTTCTCAAAATTTTAACAATCCTCATTTTACACCATATTTAAATAAAATAACATCTCCATAACTTATCAAATTAACTTCTTAAATCCATTTTTCCAAATATCCACTTCTTAAAATAATTCATTAAAATCCTCCTTCATCTTCCACTCAAATTTACCATAATAATAATCCATAACTCAATTCACCAATATCCTTCACTACAAAACAACCATCCAAAAACTTTACTCATCCATTACTACACCACATTATTACTTACAACACTTCTCTCATCATCTTACACCGGGGAAGGAAAATCCCTCCCTAAACTAAACCACAAATAAACTTCATCATTCACTTTAAACACCACGGGGAGGGGCAAAGCCCCTCCCCCAAAAATATATACTACGCACTATAAAAAAGAAACATTTCTGGAAGAAGCCTCCCCACAATGAGTATACTCCCATGTTCCCGTAGGGGAGGGGATCCGTCCCCTTCAGCTGCCGAGGTGCGGGCGCTGTGGACCCTTAGCACACGGGGTACCTCTGACGTTACTAGAAGAACCTCGGGCTGAACTGCCGAGCCCCTCTCGTAGGGGAGTTGTTCGGATTGGGTTGGACTCGAGGGGGCAGTGTGTTCCCGACACCCACGGGGAATTGGGTACCTTCGGCCAGGCTACGGCCGCCCGGAGTGGGTAGAGAGTTGCCTAATAAGTCCCGGGTACTAGTCAGCAGAGCTAGTAGGTGTGCTAGATCACCAGACGGCTCCACCGAGGTTTTCGGTAGTCTTCCCTGCGGGGTTGACGCGCGTAAGTGGCGTATCCACTTCCATCCCGTCTTGACGTTGTGCTCAGCGGGGGGGGGGGTCTTTTCAAGAAATCAGGTATTGCTCTATGGAAAGAGCCCCGGAGTATCCATCGCTGCCGGGTATGGAGAAACCCGGGTCCTAGGTCCTATGGGTCCAGGACTAATGGGGGTAGTAACTCTGCACTTAACTATATTCTTATGTATGTTCTAGAGCTCTAATACATTGCCTATTATTTCTTTATTTTCAGAATTCAAGCTACGGAAGAGATGGAAGTACTTAAGAGACCAGTTCGCCATTGAGCTGGGAAAAGTACTAGCTTCATGCTCAGACAATTCAAAGAGCCCCATCATCTCGAAATGGCCGTTTTTTAAGTTGTTAGGTTTCCTGAGAGAAGTCGTAAAGCCGAGAATGGTTCTCAGATCATCTAACTCAACTGAAGGAGTCCACGATACATCAGTGAAGCCAGATTCGCCAGTAAACAGTCCAGAAGCTATTCTTGGTTACTCCGTTGATGGTGATGCTTCATCTTCTTTACAGGAAGTAGAATATCAGGAATATGCTTTAACAGAAGAGAATGTCGTGGATGCAGATGCTTCTGAAATTGTGACCGTTACAACCAAAAAGCGAAAGCACGGTGAAACAGACCCGTTTGAGTGTACGACACCTAAATTACAATATGTGCAAGAGATACCAAGCAGAACGGAAGACCAAAACGATGATGATGATGATGAGCATCTGTGCTTTTTTAAGAGTCTCCTTCCACATATCAAAAAGATTCCTCGAAGTCAGCTATTGTCCTTCAGAAGTCGCATAAATGAACTCGTTGAGTTTTATGCTTATGACGAATCGAATGAACTTTCAAACTCCCATCTGAATTCTACAACCGGGAGTGCTCCAAATACTTCCACGTTTGAACCATTCAGTTTTTCTGGAGTTTCGTCATAACTTTGCACTGCTTAAAATACGTTTCTATGATTATATTTTGACAACTGTGTGTTAGCAGTTCTAACACCGGATCTTTACAACAAATTGCATGTGTTAGTAACAGTTAAATAAAATAATACTCGTACATTAAAACTATATTAATATTGGAAAATCGCAGAACCAAACCGTCCTTTTGGAAAATTATCGTAATATACAATACGTTTGTGAAAGTTATTAAACAGTTTGTTTTGTTCATGTTACTATACTAAGTACATATATATTTTATTATATATGTATTATTGTTCTGTGTACCTGTAATGGGAATTAATAAATTGTTGGAAAGTATTCGGGTTTTCATTTGATTTAAAAATCTTGTTGGGGCTGTCTTGGTCATACAGTTGCATGGCGGTCGTTCCAATTGTGTTTTTTTTTTTTTTTTTTCATTATATGTGTTAAAGTTGTGGTGAAGTTGGTTGGTGCCTTTTGTTTCCTTAGCAACCAGAAAAATGTCGTTTCCAGTGAGCACCGGAATTGAAAAATAAGAATTTAATTACGAAATCACAGATTGTGATGAAACTCGCACATGAACAAACCGGAAGCTGATGTCATGAAAAGTATCGTATTAACCTGTCCTCACGGGTCAGCGGAAAGAGAGATTTTAGATACCGTAGGAAAATGGGCAAGAGTCTCAAGAAACAGGAAATATGCACCAAATAATAAAGTTTAAAGTGCACAAAACAGTACATAGGTGCTGTGGAAATTTTCCGACCTAATAAAGATACAAACATTTTTTTCCAGTTTTTTTCCCAACATAGACTCCTTGTAACCTAACACACTTCTCCAAGCGATGCTCCCATCTCTTAACCCGTCCAAATAGTACTCGGAGCTTTTCTCTGCAAAATAATTGTTCATGAAGGTGACTGCCTCTTCATTTGACAAAAATCTCTGTCCTCCGAGCGCAATTTTCAGATGAGGGAACAAAAAGAAGTCGCTTGGGACTAGATCTGTTGAGTAAGGCGAATGGTCAAGCAGTTCAAACCGTAATTCGTGGATTTTCGCCATTGCAACCACTGAGGTGTGACACGGTGCGTTATCTTGGTGAAACAGGATTTTCTATTTCTGTAAATCTGGCCGTTTTCCCGCAAGTTTTGCCTTCAGCTTGTCAAGTAATGTGTACTATGCTCCTGTAGTGTTTTTTTTTCCTTTTTGAAGATAATCAATTAAAATAACTTCATTACTATCCCAAAAAGCAATCGCCATCACTGCCTCAGCTTTTTTTTTAGAGCCGGTTCCAACCCTTTGCATTCAGCTGTTTGGACTATATTTTTGTTTCGGGCGTATAACGGTGCATCCAGGTTTCATCTACAGTAATTAATTGGAGCCAACACTCGGATTTATTGCGCCTAAACTGCGCCAACAGAGCGTTGGAAATGTTCATTCGAACAAGTTTTTGGTCTAACGCGGCATTCAACGCGTGGACAGCTTTCTCATGTCTAAATGTTGATTTAATATGTGACAATCACGTTCTTTTGATATTTTCATAGCCTCTGCTATCTCTCTCACTTTAATTCGGGGTCGTCTAGCACCATTTGGTGAACTTTGGCGATGTTTTCGTCGGTAGTTGCAGTTTTGGACGTCCCCAACGTTCATCGTCTCCCAAGCTCTTACGGCCAAGTTTAAATTCAGCTGCCCAAAATTTCACTGTGGTAAAATTGCCTTTCAAAAACAAATATTTAATGACAGCTCGATACTCGATTTTGTCCGTTTTCATAAAAACTCACATCAACTCACTGAAACGTTTTTATATAACAACTGAGTGTCCAAAATGGCTGGAACTTTGGTGAGTAGCTGCCAACAGATTAGCGAAATTCACTAGCTTTTATTTACGAGTGCTGCCATCTTCATGTTGAGGTCGGAAACTTTTCAGACCACCCTCGTATATTGCGTACTAAGAACTGTAAGTGTTACTTATCAGGTCGAGAATGCATATTGGGAATGCCAGACCCTCAGAGGTCTTATCGAGACCCGATAAGTAGATAACATCTCGTGGTTAGCCAATTACTTATTACGATATTAAAAAAAAACAGCAAAATGTAAAATAAATAAAAATGGCTACTATTCTGTTGAGTATTGCGTCAGTTCCTATTGGTACTGTTAAGTATTGAAAAGTAGAACCGTTAAGTATTATTGACGTGTTACATCCTTGTTGCCATGGCCATTGACAAATGTATTGTACATTTAGCTTACACAACCAAATATGTGCTCACAGTAATTAACTTACAAATCAAGTTTTGCAAAAAAAAGTAATAAACGTAAACTTTAAATAAAATTCAAATGAATTTGTTGTGCACCTTTCCTTGATTGAAGTTCCTAATTGCTTTAAATAGAATGTCCATTACAAGGATTCTTGGACAGAGAGACGTGTGGAAAACACAATGCTTGCATTTAACTACACACTTTTGAAAAATCAAAATTCGTGGGTTTGTTTTGTCACAGGGCAATGAAATTCATACCATCTAACAAGCAACTATTTCTTAATATGTTGATAATGCAAAACATGTAATATAAATTCATAATTTTTCTCATAAGCGTTCTAAGATGACGTCAACAAACGAAATTTTATAATCACATGTTATTTATTAGTTACACATAACCGCCACAATTTTTTTTTTAACAGAAACCAATTTTTTAGGAGAAATAAAGTACTCAGTCATGCATAAAATGAGCACGTTAGAATTTTTATATAGTGAAGTATATAGACAATTTTTTTTTTTTGAATTTGATACCATTATTCTTTCCCTTAAAATACACAGATTTTAAATTTTTAAAAATTCAAAATGTTTTACCTGAAAATATATTTACGGTCATTGTATTAAACATAATGGTTTGTGATACTACAAAAAGTTTCAGAACTCTAACATAAGTGCTTTCTGAGAAATGTGTACCCAAACATGTAAAATTGCAACTTGTGGGAAAATTCAAAGAACTAAAACAGGGTTGTTAGCTAACTGACCAGAAGTTAAAACATTCCTGCACCATAATCCTGCACTTTTCTGCACCAGTTTGGATAACAGTGATAGATCTACAATTACAAAACTTTTCTGAGCTCCACTGTTATCTACGCAAGAGCTGTTGTCATCATCTGGTTGAATGTGAGACAATTTTTTTTTCTAGAAGCTGAAAATTTACTGCTACTAGGAAGGTTAGATACAGTTTCAATGCCACTTTTTGTGTTTTTACGATAAAACACTGCCTTTCTCCAACCAAAACGCTTTATTCTACCCATATTTACAGCAAAGCTTCAAATCACCTTGAATAAATAACACTAAAGTCGATAATTTGAAATGTAAACAAAACTGCAACTATAATCCACATGTACTTCAAATGTAAACAATTCGCCATATTGTGAGAGCCTTCTGCAAATACATATGCAGCTATATCTGCAGCAGAGATACCAACAACAAGCATATAAATTTACCGCATAGTTCTGCTGCCACAAATCACAAAGTTATAACAATTTTAATTTCAATGGTTATGTATGTATTTAAAATGGGGCGTGGACATGGTGACGCCATATTTAAATCACCATTTAAAGGGCTTAAATATTAAGAATACCTATAATGCAATATATCATTGGATTCGTAAAATCTTGCAGATTTTTATAAGACATAAAACAAAATTTCGATTTTTTGAGGCATTCACACGTCCCACTGTCCTTCTGATTGAAGTACTTTTAATTTTCCCTAGAAGTTTTGACAAAATTGCTATAAATAGAATGCCCATTACAAGGATTCTTAAAGCAATTTGGGCTACAAATCGAAAGAAAGACAATTGATTGAAAGATAAGCAATAAAATGTCAAGATCACTTTACAAGAGGTTTATTACCTTAAAGAATAACACAATATTCTGTAAGTTTTCTTCCGAAAGTCGTTTTAGAAGCGGTCTGGGTGCTTGAACCATGAATATTATCAGTTGCATTTGTCAACCTGATGTGCTTATCTAACACAAGATATGTCGTCCTCGGCCCATTGATTCAGTTGACACCTTGTGGTGGGTCCTGACACAATGAAGGCAAACGATGTTCAGCTAGACTTACAGGATATTGTTAAGCGACTATTACACGGTAAGATAACATTAACTCTTCTTGCTCATATTTTTAAATGTAATCACTTTCATCAATTAACTCATTTGAGCAGAATAGTTTCTTTGAGAGCTACGTGGAATTTAGAGATTTTAAAACAATGGCTTTCACAAATAAATGATTCATTTGTCAAAACAAGTACATCCCAAATACAGAAATGTAAAACATGACGTCTTTAGCATAAAATAAAAATTATAAAAACTATTTGACATCAAAGTTTCCTTAGTTAATTTATTAAAAGGCTCAAAATATTTAATATTACGAGGGCCTGTGAACAATTTAAATTATTTAAAATAATTTTAATATCTCTATACTTATACTCAGGGAGTATTTATAAACTTCTTTCCTGGCACAAAAGAAATGAAGGCAATTGTAAGGAAAGGAAATTTAACTAAACCAGTCTCAAAGAAAAGTGCTTCTTTAGACAGCATGTCTATTTGTTATGAAATTAAAAACATAAACTTAATTAAATACCCCATTGTTTTGAATTATAAGCTGCGGAAATATGAAAACAAGAAAAATTGGAAATGTACATGAAAATTGATTCTTTATGAAAGTTGTCTTTCCAATAAGCAATTTAAACTCTTTATGAAAATGTATTTAAAACATTGCAAGTGTCAATGAAGTTATTTCCTTGCCTATGCTCTTTTCAAGATATAACCATTTTTCCAGTTACAATTGATTTTGCAGAAATAAGATAAGACAAAGATATACTTGAAGTGTAACATTTGTACTTACCTTGCTGTCAATTCATTATCAAGTTGTAGATAACAATTAAAACATGTCTTTTTATTATAAACCTATTCGTGCTTTAAAACTGTTTATAAAATTTTAAATTGAAAATGTGTTATTGTGAAACCTTTTACAAGATCGCTTTATAGATTCCATATACTGTGACATAAGCCAGTTTTCACAGTCAGTAAGCTACTTCATTTTCAAAGTACTTCGCTTAGCTCGTACTTTCACTTCACTTATGTGAACTACTTCAGTGTTCACTGTCACTTCACTTTGTTTTCTCATTCGCTACAGTTTCTGCAGAAGCTTAATAAAATACGCCCGACGTGGCCTCTTCTTTTGGGCGGTTCACTCCCTTGGGAGCTAAAGCAGTACACTTGTATTTTGGGGGCAGACAGGAAGAAGGCGTAAGGGTAATGCTTGTTGAAATTGAGCTAAACAAAGACAGGTAAGGAAGGGTTGATAACCCCCTAGAGGGAAGGGGTAGTGCTAACTGGAAAACCAGGAGACAAGTTATGCTCTACCTGGGGCACTCTTGTTCTGGACATCGATGGAGGCAGTGGGGTTACGATGGTGATGTCAAACTTAGCGATGTGTGTAGGTAATGCGTGTGTGTGAAATCCCAAACAAGAAGAGTAAGCAGTATTGAATAAAGGAAAGGGGAAAAAAAGCAGTGTGGTGTGTACCACTCCTGAGATAAAAGAGCCATGTAACGATTCTGAGCTAGCTACGAACCCAGAACCTATCCTAATAAAGTCCGTAAAACTAACCCCAAGCGTACTCCCTTCCAACCACGAGTACCCTCACAGAGCTGAACCCTAGACCTATCGAATACCTTCCGATAACAGCACTCACTCCGCGTAACTATGGCCATGAAGTCGCTCATACCTGAAACACACTCGCTAGCTCACTCGTGCTCCCTATAACGTTCGAGATGTCGAAACATGCAGAAGATTCTTGTTATCTGGTGATACCACTTCTCGTGTTACTCTGGATGAAGTGGCAGTTGCTGTAACTCCATCCAGTTGCGCTAACCACTGACCTACCATGACGACGTGCAACTACGACATTAAATGGCTCGCATTTCCCTTGGTAAACTACTTTAAGTCCCGAGCTTTGTAGTTCAGACCACTATTACTCAATTAATGGAAGTTAATTGTTCTTTCACACCAGCCATGTGTAGGCTATAGGAGAAAAATGCAAGTCAGTTGTGGAATTTAATGTCGTGCTAGCACGTTGCCATGGTAGTTCAAGTAGTTAGAGCAACCAAACGGAGACCTGGAAACCGTGGTTCAAATACGAGCTATGGCATTTTTCAATATGACTCTACCTTTCCATAGCTTTAGAGAGTCTATTGGATCTCATTCGTCCTGAATTATATATCCATTGTTCTGATAGATGTATATAAAAGGGAGAACGCCCGTCTCGATAGCGTAGATGATGATGATGATGATGATGATGATGTATATAAGGGTGCTCAACTACGCGGTCATCAGCGTTCTTTAAAAAACTCGTCATGGCAAAAGCCAGATATAAAAATTTCTAAAAACTATACAAGTGTAAATCAACCTATTAAAACTACACGTACATAAAAAAATCAATCAAAACCTACTAAAAATTTCGTTTACTAAATCCTAAAGTCTAATCTAGAAAAGAATTTCAAAACCTTTTCCACTACTTAATTATCATCCGCTAGCATTTTTGCAAAGCTGTCCGGCAGCTGCAGAGATGTTCTAAGGTCTGCTAGGGAAAAACACTCTAGCAGCACGTGTCAGATAGAGCTTCGTTGTAAAACGGACACAGTGGAGCAGGCTCCTTTTTAAAAAGAAAACTATGAGTAAAAAAGCAGTGCCCAATACGTAACCGAGCCAAACTCACCTCCTCGCGACGAGATGACCGACAGGAGGTAACCCAGGGAATCGGAAGTTCCTTGACAGATCTAAGTTTATTATTGTGGAGAGCGGACCACTCTTCCTGCCAGCAGGTTTGCACAGCTCTCCGCAATACGGCCTTAAAATCTTCCGATGTCACAGATGGTACTCGAACCCTAGGCTTCATGGTAGCCGTCTTGGCTGCCGAATCCGCCATTTCATTCCCTCGCAAGCCTACGTGACCAGGGATCCATGCACACACCATGTTAACGCCAGAAGCGTGTAAAACGTGGAGGGCATTCTGTATACGCTGCACAATAGGGTGGTAGTTGTACAGCTGCCGTAGGCTTTGAAGTGCACTGAGGGAATCACTCAGGGGGAGCGTAGATGGTAGCGTGTCTGCCTCACGTTCAAGAGGTGCCGAGTTCGAATCTTGGTTAGGGTAAGTTACCTGGATAAGGTTTTTTCCGGTGCTTTCCCTTATCCTGAAAGACGAATGTCGGTAGCTCTAAGCTCCAAGGAACCCGGGCGCATTTGAGCATCATTTCCCCAATTTCATTCATCGTCCGATATGACAACGTTGGAGGACGGAGGACGTAAAAAAAAAAAAAAAAAAAAAAAAGGAGAACGGGCTTCAGGCCAAGATCTTCCATTTTGGTTTATGCTTACCTCTATATCGTAAGTGCCAGCACCTGCTCCACGTTCAAGAGATCCCGAATTCGAATCTGGCTGAATTATCTGAAAGTATTTTCCGGGAATTTTCCTATATCCTGAAAGACGAATGTTTGACAGTTCTAAGCTCGATGGACCCTGGGCTAATTTCTGCATAATTTCATTCATCCATCGTTCGATATGACATCATTGGAGGACGTAAATTAAAAAAAAATGTTCCCATGTCGTATACCCCGCTGTATATCTTATAAAAGGCATTTTATTGCTATCAGTCCTCTTTCATCCACTAGCTATTGTTTTATAGTAACGTAACCAGGTCCTATGGAAGGTTTCATTGTTTTGTGTGTGATTTCCACAGCAGACATTGTTTATACTCAAAATTAGGTATTAATAAACTTTATATTTGATGTGCACCATCTCTTCTGCAACTAACTTCAATTAATTTAAATTTGGTCAACAAATTCTGTTAATGAATATCTAGATAGTATGTTGTCACAAAATTATGCGGAGTCTTTAGGAATGACAAATGCCTGTCGAATCGCATGTAGACATCGCTTCATTCAAGAGGTTTGAGGTTGTTTTTCCTGTTTTGCTTCCTCTCTTGACGCTTTATCTGGTCGTTATCAGCGCTGACTTGAATGAGAACGTATGTGTGATCTCAGTAACATCCTGGCTTCCTGGAAAATCTGTGCGCATTATCGGCGCTATCTAATCTCATGGGCGATACCTAATTAAAACGACATTATTTTTGCCATTCATTATTCATGTTCTAAAAATACATAATTAGCACTCATTTATCTAGTCCATCTTATTATTTATAATAAAGGCAAAGACACTTCATTCAAGGACATTAAAGGAACACATTACCACGGCATTACTGGGACGAGAAGAAGACAATGTCAATGGACCAAGAGCAGTTTTCTGTTCAGGCACCTGCTTTACTGCATCGGCAATTCCGTTCCTAAATGTGTAAGAAAGTTGTAGGTTAAGCATGGAAGGGAGCAACTTAAACTCTGCGACCTACACTCATCTACAATGGCTAACACACTACCCACCGAGCGGGATGGCTCAGGCAGTTTCGTCTATGGTTCGCATGGGCGACCTACTTGAACCATGGGGTTTTCCGGGGGTTTTCCCGGGCCGCTAGGCGAATGCTGGGTAGGTTAATTACATCCCTCGATTTTCCTGTCCTTCCATTTCATCTCTGTCTTCACATCATCTCTCATTTGGTGGTCTATTTCAGGGTAGAAGTGTCGGCGGGTGTCTCGGCGGTGCATGGCAGGATGATATGCTCTGAGGAAAACTACTTCCTCGTCCGGTAGGTTGTTTGCCGGTCTCCGCTCCTCTGCTGGGACTATTTCGGGACAGCCACCCGTAGGGGAGGGAATCCTACCGAGGTCATATCGGTAGCCTTCCCATTTTGGTGTTGGCGCGCGTGGCGTATCCAATTCCATCCCCTCTTGAGTCCTTGGACCAGATGGGGGAGGGGCTTGTTAGTAACCCAGGTCTTATCCTATGGAAAGCCCCACGGAGAACGCCGGGCGCCCTTTGGGACAGCTCAGCTACTCCCTGGTTGAAAGAGGCCCCATTTGGGCTCGGCTGCTGGGCTCGTTGCCGTCCCGCTATAGGGGAGCGTGTTCGTTGTCCTGGCCTCTCGGGGGAACTCTCTGTCCAAGTAAACTTTAGAGACCCTGCCCTCTGTACTGTCGTGGCTCCTTGGGTCGGCTGCCCTCTGTCTCCTTCACCTCATCTTTCCTCCCGAGAGTGCCCCACTTGGGGGCATAGGAACAATGGGCCCAGCATGGTAGCCTACGTACCGAATTACCTCCGTAATGAAATCTTAATCCTAACACACTACCCCCTAAAAGGACGGGATGAAGTGAAGTAGCTACAGGAGTTTCCTACCATATGTAGAGACAGACTACCGAGGTGCACGGAAGACCTTAACAGCTCTAAACGACCCTTCTTACTCTTAGAGCCGTCTAGAAAAAAAAAGGTAAAAATCTGTATAATAACCCTGGTATCTAATTTCTTAAAATTTATTCCTACTACATTCATACATACAAAATTTACAATACATTTACACAAATAAAATAAAATATATCATATCACAATTATTATATAACGTGTATAAAGTAAAAAATATATATAAAATAAAATAAACAAAATTTCTTATCAAAATCAATCTAAATAAAAACTCTACATCATTAATACAAAACTAAAACTAGCAACTATTAACAACAAATATGTAAAATAATTAAAGTAATATAATTTTTAATTATTAAGTTAATTTTTATTATTTTTATTAATATTAGTATGTGTATGACACAGTGGAATTTTAGGTAAGGAGAGAGCTGATTGCTTGACTAAGAAGGCTGCAGAATCCAATCTTCCTGTGACATACTCTTTATATCCTATTTCTAATGTAAGGAGAATAATACATCAACATATTCTTGAAGAATGGAACCAACAATGGCTAACAACTCCAAATGGAAGTTTAACAAAAACATTATTTTTCCCTAGTGTATATGACAGAGGAAAATGTGAAACTCTTGAATCAAATTTTGTTTTGACACAATTTTTAAGTGGACATGGTAAATTTGGGGAATACTTATCACGTTTTCACTTAACATCCAACCCCGAGTGCATATGTGGTGAAGAATTTCAAACTGTGGTTCATCTCCTTTTCTGTTGTCCCATTTTCTGGAGAGAAAGACAAGAATTAATATACAAGCTAGACTCTCTAGGAACTGAATTTTCTGCTCCGCTCACATCTTTGCTAATGAAGCCACAACAGTATAAGTACTTTATGATGTTTATAAACCCAGTGTTTAAACGTCTGAAATAGTTTAAATTAATATGCATCAGATTAAAATATATTTTCTTCCTTCTAGTATTTAAAATATTTTTATGTATCAACTCCAACCCTAATATACCACAGTGTAAAATAGGGTTCAATAAATCTGGATGAATAAAAAAATATTAGTATGTTGCTCAATTATTAAATTAATTATGAATAATATTACTAAATTTATTAACTGTGTATTTATTATTACATTTATTATTTATACATAAAACTACTTTTTATGTTCTATTTTTAATTTAAATGTACATATAATACAAAAAATTTACTAGTAAACTATAAATGGTAACCAGTTATATAAAAAAATTCAAGCTACAAGCTATCTAGAGAGAGATGTACGACCCGTCGACCGAGCAGCCTTTATTGTCCACTAGAAATACACGGTTAGAGTTAGAATCGAATCCGGGCCTTCCGAATGCAATGGTATCGCGAAGTCATCTCATGGTAAATGTAGTGCAGGGGGGAGACAAAGAGCAGGCGTAGGAATTCTTAAGCAGTTGGCTTCAAGTTACCTACACTCAAGCTGTAAATGTGTACACTACCCATGAAAATTTGTCTGGACACAGCATTTAGTTATATATTTCATAATTAAGCGTAACAAATACTTGAACATAATTTATTTGAGTCTATAGCAATGATTACATTCAAATATATAACAAAATCTAGTCCTCCTGCAAATTTATACAACTGAAATTTTATTCTTTGGTTATTTTCTACACCTTCGATTCCTCAAAATATCCTCCCTTTGGCTTCAGAACACTGGGAATTTATCACCAAAAGTTTTTTCAGGTACTCAACACTTATCGTTGCCCATTCTTGTTGCAAAGTCTGCAGAAGCTCATTTGTTCTGATCCTAATTGCTCAATCCAACTAGAGCTTGATCCAACAATAGAGTTGAGGTCAGTTGGTTGTGAGGGCCAAAGTATGTTGGGTAGTTCCTTTTTTGACTCCTTTGCCAAATATTCACGACAAAGCTGGAAGAATGTTTAAGATCATTATCCTGTTGCATGACAAATTCCCTCCTATTAATATTTTTCCACAGGAGATGGCATGTTTGCGAATGTTCGATGTCGATACTATGCAACTATCGTGAGTATCGAGGTATCGCAAATATCGAGGAACCATCCGTATTAAGAAGTCTTAAAACATGTGAAATCTGGGTACCGAAGTTTTGGGTGGAATGCAATACTTACTGTAAGTTCGTAACAAGGAATATGAAAAAGAAGGGAACGCTTGTATAAGATTGTGTCAATTTTTGAACAACTTGTATTCACGTGTATTCACACACGTTTTGTTGTTGGTGTATTATCACTCCATGGGACTGTCAGGTGCCTCAACGTTAACTAGAGTAACATTAGTGACCTAAATTGCAAAGAGATAAGAAACTATTTAGCTGAGGACGATAAATACATGAAAAAAAGACCAGAAATAAACAAAGCCTTGTCATAAGGAGGCTCTTTGACAAGGTTTGGGTATCACCTCGACCTATGAGTTTCCTTGTCTATGATGAGTGTCTCCTGGAGGAAGGAGCGAGGTGAGAGGATAGCACGGGTGGCTAGCCCTGAAGAGAGGTAACAGTAGAAAGTCGAGTTCCAGATTTAAACTTCACAATGGGGTTGGTACTAGCGATTCCCCTTTCCTGCTGTGAGCTTACATATCCCTTGGGCCCTAACTTGGAGACAGCCCTCAATTTCGAGGACGAAGATTTACAGAGATTAAGTTTCCTGCCATGCACGCCAGAACTCTCGCCGACATTCAGAACCGTGAAACAGCCAACCAAAGGTGAAGTGAAAGGTAAAATGAGGTAAAATGAAGAGAGACAAGAAATTCGGATGATGTAATTATCCTTACAATTCTTCTAGCGACCCTGGGAAACCTCCAAAAGAACCCTAGGGTCAGAAATCGAACACGCGACGTCTTAACATGGGCTGTATACCTTTCATATCAGACACACATCTCCCAAGTGCTTTATTTGCGTTTCGTCCCTTACTGTGGCCAGGTTATAATATTTCGCTCTTCTAGTAAACAAGATAACAAGCGAATGTAGCCGTGGGCTACTATAGTTCAGTGCCTCTAACGCTCTGTCACGCAGTAACTTAAAGCAGCGGTGTCAACCCTCTCGCTTCCCCTACAAATATTGTTTTCCCATCATCTGTGACCAAGACTGACTTTTTTCACAGATGTTTATCTCTGCAATTCAATGTTTACATTGTTTACATGATCTTTTTCAAAGTAGTCCCTTCATTTATAAATGCACTTTTTATAACGTCTCTGCCAGTCTTTGAACACGTGCTGCAGATCATTCTTTGTCAGGTCTTTGAAAATCGCCTCACTTTTCTTGAGCACTGCTTCCAATTTCGCAAATCAAATACCCCTAAGCTTTACCTTTAGTGATGGGAATAGAAAAAAGTCACGGGGTGCAAGATCTGGGCTATAAGGTGGATGTGGTACAAAGGTAATGTGAATCGAGCCAGAAACTGCATGACTTGATTTGCGACGTGAGGCCGTGCATTGTCATGATGAAGTTGCCACCCAGTCCGAGAAAGCTCTGGTCGTTTCTTTGCAATGTGTTTCCTCTGTGTAGCCAATACTGACGTGTAGTATGCTGCTGTAATAGTAGTGTGAGGAGGAACTGCATGCGACGTGAGGCCGTGCATTGTCATGATGAAGTCACCACCCAGTCCGAGAAAGCTCTGATCGTTTCTTTGCAATGTGCTTCCTCAGTGTAGCCAATACTGACGTGTAGTATGCTACTGTAACAGTAGTGTGAGGAGGAACTGCATGTGACGTGAGGCTGTGCATTGTCATGATGAAGTCACCACCCAGTCCGAGAAAGCTCTGGTCGTTCCTTTATAATGTGCTTCCTCAGTGTAGACTGACGTGTAGTACGCTGCTGTAACAGTACTGTGAGGGAAACTGCATGTGACGTGAGGCTGTGCATTGTCGTGATGAAGTCACCACCCAGTCCGAGAAAGCTCTGGTCGTTTCTTTGCAATTGTGCTTCCTCAGTGTAGTCAATACTGACGTGTAGTATGCTGCTGTAACAGTAGTGTGAGGAGGAACTGCATGTGACGTGAGGCCGTGCATTGTTATGATGAAGTCACCACCCAGTCCGAGAAAGCTCTGGTCGTTTCTTTGCAATGTGCTTCCTCAGTGTAGCCAATACTGACGTGTAGTATACTGCTGTAACAGTAGTGTGAGGGGCAACTGCATGCGATGTGAGGCCGTGCATTGTCATGATGAAGTCGCCACCCAGTCCGAGAAAGCTCTGGTTGTTTCTTTGCAATGTGCTTCCTCAGTGTAGCCAATACTGACAGGTAGTATGCTGCTGTAACAGTAGTGTGAGGAGGAACTGCATGAGACGTAATGCCGTGCATTGTCATGATGAAGTCGCCACCCAGTCCGAGAAAGCTCTGGTCGTTTCTTTGCAATGTGCTTCCTTAGTGTAGCCAATACTGACGTGTAGTATGCTGCTGTAACAGTAGTGTGAGAGCGAACTGCATGTGACGGGAGACCGTGCATTGTCATGATGAAGTCGTCACCCAGGCCGAGAAAGCTCTGGTCGTTTCTTCGCAATGTGCTTCCTCAGTGTAGCCAATACTGACGTGTAGTATGCTGCTGTAACAGTAGTGTGAGAGGGAACTGCATGTGACGGGAGGCCGTGCATTGTCATGATGAAGTCGTCACCCAGTCCGAGAAAGCTCTGGTCGTTCCTTTGCATTGTGCTTCCTCAGTGTAGTCAATACTGACGTGTAGTTTGCTGCTGTAACAGTAGTGTGAGAGGGAACTGCATGTGACGTGAGGCTGTACATTGTCATGATGAAGTCGCCACCCAGTCCGAGAAAGCTCTGGTCGTTCCTTTGCATTGTGCTTCCTCAGTGTAGTCAATACTGACGTGTAGTATGCTGCTGTAACAGTAGTGTCAGAGGGAACTGCATGTGACGTGAGGCTGTACATTGTCATGATGAAGTCGCCACCCAGTCCGAGAAAGCTCTGGTCGTTTCTTCGCAATGTGCTTCCTCAGTGTAGCCAATACTGACGTGTAGTATGCTGCTGTAACAGTAGTGTGAGAGGGAACTGCATGTGACGGGAGGCCGTGCATTGTCATGATGAAGTCGCCACCCAGTCCTAGAAAGCTCTGGTCGTTTCTTTGCAATGTGCTTCCTTAGTATAGCCAATACTGACGTGTAGTATGCTGCTGTAACAGAAGTGTGAGGAGCAACTGCATGCGACGTGAGGTCGTGCAATGGCATGATGAAGTCGCCACCCATCTGAGAAAGCTCTGGTTGTTTCTTTGCAATATGCTTCCTCTGTGAAGCCAATACTGACGTGTAGTATGCTGCTGTAACAGTAGTGTGAGGGGCAACTGCATGCGACGTGAGGCCGTGCATTGTCATGATGAAGTCGCCACACAGTTCAAGAAACCTCTGGTCGTTCGTTTGCATTGTGCTTCCTCAGTGTCGCCAATACTGACGTGTAGTATACTGTTGTAACAATATTGTGAGGGGGAACTGCATGTGACGTGAGGCCGTGCATTGTCATGAAGAAGTCACCACCCAGTCCGAGAAAGCTCTGGTCGTTTCTTTGCAATGTGCTTCCTCAGTGTAGTCAATACTGACGTGTAGTATGCTGCTGTAACAGTAGTGTGAGGGGGAACTGCATGCGACGTGAGGCCGTGCATTGTCATGATGAAGTCGCCACACAGTCCGAGAAAGCTCTGGTCGTTTCTTTGCAATGTGCTTCCTCAGTGTAGCCAATACTGACGTGTAGTATGCTGCTGTAACAGTTGTGTGAGCGGGAACTGCATGCGACGTGAGGCTGTGCATTGCCATAATGAAGTCACCACCCAGTCCGAGAAAGCTCTGGTCGTTTCTTTGCAATGTTCTTCCTCAGTGTAGACAATACTGACGTGTAGTATGGTGCTGTAATATTAGTGTGAGGGTGAACTGCATGTGACGTGAGGTCGTGCATTGTCATGATGAAGTCACCACCCAGTCCGAGAAAGCTCTGGTCGTTTCTTTGCAATTGTGCTTCCTCAGTGTAGCCAATACTGACGTTTAGTATACTGCTGTAACAGTAGTGAGAGCGGGAACTGCATGCGACGTGAGGCCATGCATTGTCATGATGAAATCACCACCCAGTCCGAGAAAGCTCTGGTCGTTTCTTTGCAATGTGCTTCCTCAGTGTAGCCAATACTGACGTGTAGTATGCTGCTGTAACAGTAGTGTGAGGGGGAACTGCATGCGACGTGAGGCCGTGCATTGTCATGATGAAGTCGCCACACAGTCCGAGAAAGCTCTGGTCGTTTCTTTGCAATGTGCTTCCTCAGTGTAGCCAATACTGACGTGTAGTATGCTGCTGTAACAGTAGTGTGAGGGGGAACTGCATGCGACGTGAGGCCGTGGATTGTCATGATGAAGTCGCCACACAGCACGAGAAAGCTCTGGTCGTTTCTTTGCAACATGCTTCCTCAGTGAAGCCAATACTGACGTGTAGTATGCTGCTGTAACAGTAGTGTGAGGGGGAACTGCATGTGACGTGAGGCCGTGCATTGTCATGATGAAGTCACCACCCAGTCCAAGAAAGCTCTGGTCGTTTCTTTGCAATGTGCTTCCTCAGTGTAGCCAATACTGACGTGTAGTATGCTGCTGTAACAGTAGTGTGAGAGGGAACTGCATGTGACGGGAGGCCGTGCATTGTCATGATGAAGTCGCCACCCAGTCCTAGAAAGCTCTGGTCGTTTCTTTGCAATGTGCTTCCTTAGTATAGCCAATACTGACGTGTAGTATGCTGCTGTAACAGAAGTGTGAGGAGCAACTGCATGCGACGTGAGGTCGTGCAATGGCATGATGAAGTCACCACCCAGTCCGAGAAAGCTCTGGTCGTTTCTTTGCAATGTTCTTCCTCAGTGTAGACAATACTGACGTGTAGTATGGTGCTGTAACAGTAGTGTGAGGGGCAACTGCATGCGACGTGAGGCCGTGCATTGTCATGATGAAGTCGCCACACAGTTCAAGAAACCTCTGGTCGTTCCTTTGCATTGTGCTTCCTCAGTGTCGCCAATACTGACGTGTAGTATACTGTTGTAACAATATTGTGAGGGGGAACTGCATGTGACGTGAGGCCGTGCATTGTCATGAAGAAGTCACCACCCAGTCCGAGAATGCTCTGGTCGTTTCTTTGCAATGTGCTTCCTCAGTGTAGCCAATACTGACGTGTAGTATGCTGCTGTAACAGTAGTGTGAGGGGGAACTGCATGCGACGTGAGGCCGTGCATTGTCATGATGAAGTCGCCACACAGTCCGAGAAAGCTCTGGTCGTTTCTTTGCAATGTGCTTCCTCAGTGTAGCCAATACTGACGTGTAGTATGCTGCTGTAACAGTAGTGTGAGGGGGAACTGCATGCGACGTGAGGCCGTGGATTGTCATGATGAAGTCGCCACACAGCACGAGAAAGCTCTGGTCGTTTCTTTGCAACATGCTTCCTCAGTGAAGCCAATACTGACGTGTAGTATGCTGCTGTAACAGTAGTGTGAGGGGGAACTGCATGTGACGTGAGGCCGTGCATTGTCATGATGAAGTCACCACCCAGTCCAAGAAAGCTCTGGTCGTTTCTTTGCAATGTGCTTCCTCAGTGTAGCCAATACTGACGTGTAGTATGCTGCTGTAACAGTAGTGTGAGAGGGAACTGCATGTGACGGGAGGCCGTGCATTGTCATGATGAAGTCGCCACCCAGTCCTAGAAAGCTCTGGTCGTTTCTTTGCAATGTGCTTCCTTAGTATAGCCAATACTGACGTGTAGTATGCTGCTGTAACAGAAGTGTGAGGAGCAACTGCATGCGACGTGAGGTCGTGCAATGGCATGATGAAGTCGCCACCCATCTGAGAAAGCTCTGGTTGTTTCTTTGCAATGTGCTTCCTCTGTGAAGCCAATACTGACGTGTAGTATGCTGCTGTAACAGTAGTGTGAGGGGCAACTGCATGCGACGTGAGGCCGTGCATTGTCATGATGAAGTCGCCACACAGTTCAAGAAACCTCTGGTCGTTCGTTTGCATTGTGCTTCCTCAGTGTCGCCAATACTGACGTGTAGTATACTGTTGTAACAATATTGTGAGGGGGAACTGCATGTGACGTGAGGCCGTGCATTGTCATGAAGAAGTCACCACCCAGTCCGAGAATGCTCTGGTCGTTTCTTTGCAATGTGCTTCCTCAGTGTAGTCAATACTGACGTGTAGTATGCTGCTGTAACAGTAGTGTGAGGGGGAACTGCATGCGACGTGAGGCCGTGCATTGTCATGATGAAGTCGCCACCCAGTCCGAGAAAGCTCTGGTCGTTTCTTTGCAATGTGCTTCCTCAGTGTAGCCAATACTGACGTGTAGTATGCTGCTGTAACAGTTGTGTGAGCGGGAACTGCATGCGACGTGAGGCTGTGCATTGCCATAATGAAGTCACCACCCAGTCCGAGAAAGCTCTGGTCGTTTCTTTGCAATGTTCTTCCTCAGTGTAGACAATACTGACGTGTAGTATGGTGCTGTAATATTAGTGTGAGGGTGAACTGCATGTGACGTGAGGTCGTGCATTGTCATGATGAAGTCACCACCCAGTCCGAGAAAGCTCTGGTCGTTTCTTTGCAATTGTGCTTCCTCAGTGTAGCCAATACTGACGTTTAGTATACTGCTGTAACAGTAGTGAGAGCGGGAACTGCATGCGACGTGAGGCCATGCATTGTCATGATGAAATCACCACCCAGTCCGAGAAAGCTCTGGTCGTTTCTTTGCAATGTGCTTCCTCAGTGTAGCCAATACTGACGTGTAGTATGCTGCTGTAACAGTAGTGTGAGGGGGAACTGCATGCGACGTGAGGCCGTGGATTGTCATGATGAAGTCGCCACACAGCACGAGAAAGCTCTGGTCGTTTCTTTGCAAAATGCTTCCTCAGTGAAGCCAATACTGACGTGTAGTATGCTGCTGTAACAGTAGTGTGAGGGGGAACTGCATGTGACGTGAGGCCGTGCATTGTCATGATGAAGTCACCACCCAGTCCGAGAAAGCTCTGGTCGTTTCTTTACAATGTGCTTCCTCAGTGTAGCCAATACTGACGTGTAGTATACTGCTGTAACAGTGGTGAGAGCGGGAACTGCATGCGACGTGAAGCCATGCATTGTCATGATGAAGTCGCCACCCAGTTCGAGAAAGCTCTGGTCGTTTCTTTGCAATGTGCTTCCTCAGTGTAGCCAATACTGACGTGTAGTATGCTGCTGTAACAGTTGTGTGAGCGGGAAATGCATGCGACGTGAGGCCGTGCATTGTCATAATGAAGTCACCACCCAGTCCGAGAAAGCTCTGGTCGTTTCTTTGCATTGTTCTTCCTCAGTGTAGTCAATACTGACGTGTAGTATGGTGCTGTAACAGTAGTGTGAGGGGGAACTGCATGCGACGTGAGGCCATACATTGTCATGATGAAGTCGTCACCCAGTCCGAGAAAGCTCTGGTCGTTTCTTTGCAATGTGCTTCCTCAGTGTAGCCAATACTGACGTGTAGTATGCTGCTCTAACAGTAGTGTGAGGGGGAACTGCATGTGACGTGAGGCCGTGCATTGTCATGATGAAGTCACCACCCAGTCCGAGTAAGCTCTGGTCGTTTCTTTGCATTGTGCTTCCTCAGTGTAGCCAATACTGACGTGTAGTATGCTGATGTAACAGTAGTGTGAGGGGAACTGCATGTGACGTGAGGCCGTGCATTGTCATGATGAAGTCGCCACCCAGTCTGAGAAAGCTCTGGTCATTTCTTTGCAATGTGCTTCCTCTGTGTAGCCAATACTGTCGTGTAGTATGCTGCTGTAACAGTAGTGTGAGGGGCAACAGCATGCGACGTGAGGCCGTGCATTGTCATAATGAAATCGCCACCCAGTCCGAGAAAGCTCTGGTCGTTTCTTTGCAATGTGCTTCCTCAGTGTAGCCAATACTGACGTGTAGTATGCTGCTGTAACAGTAGTGTGAGGGGGAACAGCATGCGACGTGAGGCCGTGCATTGTCATGATGAAATCGCCACCCAGTCTGAGAAAGCTCTGGTCATTTCTTTGCAATGTGCTTCCTCTGTGTAGCCAATACTGACGTGTAGTATGCATCTGTTACAGTAGTGTGAGGAGGAACTGCATGCTGGTAAATCATTCCATTACAGTAAAAAGAAGTAATCACCATCACTTTTCCTGCAGATGGAACAACTTTTGTCTTTTATGGTGTTGGAGAACCTGCCGATTTCCACACTGTGCTGGCTTGTTTTCCTGTAGGATCATAATGATACAGCCAGGACTCATCACCGGTGAGTTAGCTTAGCGATATTCGATTTGAGAACTCGGAAGCAGTGCTCGAGAAAGTATATTGACTGATCCATTTAATAGAGCTAATAATTTTCTGTGAAGTGAGTTGCCAACTGTTTGATGATGTAATATTAAATGTTTCTTAATCTTCGCACGTGCAACTAACTCCTTATTTATTGCATATAGTTGGAGAACTATTGCGTTCTAGCCATAAATTTAACATCGAGATTTCAATTTCTTTTTGAGAATACCCGTTTTTAGGCTCGAATTTTAAAATGTTTAAACTTTGTTCAAATAGGAAGTCGTTAATCACCTGTTTAGCCATAAAAAGAGAATCGAACTTAAAGAGAGTATCCTATTATGTTCTATTATGCTATTATATTCTCATATTTTCATTGCACATATTGTTGTGGACCAGGATTGTAAGGAGGTGAAAGAGTTACAAACCTAATCTGCAACTGGGGGTGTAGCTACTGAAAGGGTAGAGCGAAAGAGACATCTAAGTCAAACTGAACTGAATAACTATATTTCAAAGATGCCTAGTATTTCTAAAGGGGACGCCCTGGATCTGGATGAGATCAGGGGCGCTTTGGTAACATTTAAATACATAATAATATAATGCAACTTTACCTTTGGCGATGTGTTGTTTGTATGGCTTGAACCTTGTGTGACTGTCAAAAGGTGTACGATCTGGTACGCCCAGCTGGCGATTTACTCGTGGTAGCACTTTGAAATAAACTCTTGTTGATTCTTACAGAGAACGGCAGCAAGTCCCCTCTGAAACCTCTGTGAAGTCTCTCCCCCGGGGGCTAACTCAACCAAGCTTAAATAGAGGTCCTACCAAAAAGTCAACTCAGCTATTCCCACGCTAACTGTTAATTTGCACCATATTGTGCAATCATTGTTTACATCATTGAGAACATGTTTAAACCTGTTACTGACCAACTAAGCATTATTTTCCTTGATCAGCAGGATGTGTGATTCATTGTTTAAAACATGGAGAACAAGTTGAGGCCTGTTACAGGCCACCTGTGAATTATTTCCCTAAGCCAGCAGGATGTATGATTCAACAGTCGAAAGTACATGTTTTGCCAGTCAGCAGAATTTACACTTAATCATACAACTTTTATACACAGCTGTGCCAAGACTCAAGGCATCGAAAATTCATGTTACAGAATAATGAAGGCCGCGCCGTGGCTCAGTGGTTAGACCGCTTGACTCTCACCTAGGCGGCACGGGTTGGATCCCAGGCGACCGCAAAGTGAGATTTGTGGTGGACAACACGGCGCTGGGGCGGGTTTTCTCCGGGATCTCCGGTTTCCCCCGCCATCTCATTCCACCGGTGCTCCATCTTCATCTCATGTATCATCAGTGACATCGCCTGCGGTGCCGTATGTAGTAAAAGCGGGCGTTAAACACTACACACATTTACAGAATAATGATTACAGAAATTTCCAAATCTTGCTCAGCCTATACACGCAACAGTATGAAGAAATACATATATAATAAAACCACTTTACAAGCGTTTATGTTAATTAACCTGACGTAAATAAAAGAATAAGAGTTTTTAATTCTAGTTTTTTAGTGTAGCATTATATTGTCCAGTAGTTTACTAGTTAAGTCATTGAGAATGAAGAGAGCTTCAGACGTTATTCCGTAAAATTCAACGTTTACATTTAATTGCCCACGAGAGAACTTAAAAATATGATACTGTAATAAAAATCATTAATTTTTTATATAGTAAAAACTTGAAAAAATCATCAACTTAATGGATAGTTAGGCAGTGTGCCATATCCTTGAAAAGTATTGAACTTAAATACCAAATTTCGTATTTAACCGACGTTTGTTTTTGATTTATGAATTTTCATATACACGAAATTTGTTAATTTTGTTTTTAAATTCAGATTACTTCAAAACGTGGCTTTCCAGAATAAAACTTTGGGCTGATATGCAAAATTTCATCTAGCTACTGTAACAGTAGTGAGAAAAAATATATGTATAGTCCGCAAAAACATTAAAATAGCATTTTAAAATTGTTTCTATATTTCAAGTATATTATTCTCTTTGCAGATGGAGAAGAAGTTTGTAAAGATGCGGTTCTGACTGAGGAAGAGATCCGATCTCTTTGCTTGGCCGCAAGAGAAGTATTCATGTCTCAGCCTATGCTTCTGGAGCTTGAAGCCCCTGTTAGGATCTGTGGTACGTAACAAAAGACATCTATAGATCACTCTCGGACAATGCTGTCCCCTTCACTCTGAATAGCTTTTGTTTACCTAACTGGTAAATCTTACTGCACAACAAAGTGTTGTTATCGTTAAAGTACACAGTTGATGTCAAATCCACTTTTGTGTAGAGTTCACCGGTTCCCAGATATTCATTATTATCTCTTTTGTTTTTTTCCTGGACGTGCAAAGCGAGGTAATTTCAAAAGAATTACTTAGCGACCATGTTTAGTAGATTTTACTCGGTCAGGCCCACCCAATTTCCATATTCCTATTAAATATACAAGGAAATATTGTTAAAATAACTTCCCTAAATGTTTATAGATTAACATGAAGCAGACAGAAAAGGAAAAGTTAAATAATTTCGTACAAGAGTACCTATACAAAGTCATATGAGTGCAACGTATCATATATTTTTATTTCTTATTTTGAGGGAAACATTTCAAATAGAGTTATAATTATGACTTGATACTTTTAAATTTATTGTCGACATTATCACTGGCTTATACCTCTCACTGCTAGAAGTACTTAAGTTTTAGAGGTTAAAAGGTTATGTTTGGAATACTATCAAAACTGGATTTTCAGAACCATTGAAATAGCGTATATTAACGTAATACTTGACACAAAATATTAAAAATCTTCTTGTTTGTTATAAAATTCCAAAAGTAAACTTCTCTATTAAGGAAAATCTGTGACAAATTGTCAGAAATGGAAAAAGATTTCGCCCCTTAGTTATGTTACTATGTAACACGGGGGCGCGCGGTAACCTAGTGGTTTCAGCACTAGACTACAAATCAGGAGGTTGCTGGTTCGATTACCTATGGTACCATTGCAATTTATTCCCTGGTATAATCCCTCTGGACACACTATGGCTCTGGGGTTCACTCAGCCTCTAACAGAAATGAGTAAAGTCTGTTTAGTTAACTGATGTGCACGTCGGCCGCTGCCTATGGCGAACCCTTATAATCTTTTTACAACTCCAGCCCTCCTTCTCCCAGTCCTTTCTGCAAGGTTGCCACCTTTCTCGATACGTCATGGGTATCGTTCGAGGTTTCGTCTAAATAAATTATCTTATGTCCATTACTGCGAAACTTCCTTAGTTTTGATATATATATATATATATATATATATATATATATATATATATATATATATATATATATAAATCGCCAAGCTACAATTCTACTGGATTCCATAATAACCCTTAACTTATTCAAAGTGCGGTATTTGAAACCCAGCTCCTTTAGGAGACCGCGCAAAGAGCAGCGCCCATAAGGAAAATCACAAATTTCTTGCAAATGTGCAACCAATTCGTCTAAGGTAGACGCTCTCCCTTTTGCATAGAATCTATAAATTCCTGGACGAATTAAATCGCATGTAAAAGTATCTTCTTTAGAGAAACGTTTCCTTTTGTTTTCATACTTGATCGACGTCTTTGGTATTCCTTTCGTCACAATATTTCTTACTGTATTTCTGTGAATACCCAGAATTTATCATCAGGTTCATTGCACGACCCCTTACCAAGATTATTTGTCAGCACATATTTATATGTGTTCAAAACAAGCGCTTGAATTTGCTTAGAAACAGTTCCCGTTATAATTTTCTTTTTTAAGGCTTTTCCAGTAATATAACTCGGCCCAGTTATTTACACTATTGTCATCATTTTGATTATTTTCACTTGACTGAAAGTTATCTACTACTTCATTTGCATTTACCACTGCATTTCCCTCCCACGGTTTCCACATCGTGACACACAACGAATTTCTGCACGTAATGAAACAGATAAACTGGAAGTTGGAACTTTGGCAACTGAGATTCCACGTGGAGTAGACATGCGACTGTCACTTCGAGAAAATCAGGGTTGCTATTGGTCCTCAACGACATTGTCTCATTTCTGAAGTGTGGAGAGAGATTTATGACGGTCATTAGGGGGCGGGCGGGTAGTTTCCTTTGAGGGCCAAACTGCATTCGCGTTCACTAGACAGACTTTACCAGGTGGCTGCCTCGTGGGGCTGACCACCTCACAGGCCTTGTATGCCAAGGTCGTTATAGATGGGTGCTGTAACCACCCGCCGCCCTCTTAGAAGCCACATGCCTAGGATGGGGGTACCTTTACCTTTTAGTTATGTAGCACGAAATTTGTATTTGTATTATCTGCAACTCCTATATACATAGGGCTCATAAAACCGTTCACGTTAAAAGGTTTAGTCACTGAACCTTTAACTGATTGCCCCAAGTGGGCGTATTTATTTAAATTTCATTTTCTTATAGTTTTACTTTGCAATATATATCCATCTTCAAACTGGTCCAAAGATGACAGTTTCGAAATAAATGAATGTAAACTTTCATGCTATTAAAAGTAACATCAAAGGAAAATGAACTTCATTTTTGCTAAAACTTTTAGTAGCCATTAGTTAAAGGAAATGTACTATTTTGGAATTCAATTGTTCTTTCACACTAGCCGTATGTAGGCCAAAGTTTGGAATGGGACAGCGAGACTGAAAAATTCAGTGCCATAGTCGGGATTTGAACCACGAATCTCCCGGTTTCCGTCTGGTTGCTCTTAACCATTGAACTACCGTGGCCAACATGCTAGCATGACTAAGGTAGTTGTCTCATGTATATATGAGAATTCCTAGTGGTTTACCGGAAAAATCCGAGTTAGTTGGGAGAGTTTATGTTGGCCATGGTAGCTCAATGGTTAAGAGCAACCAGACGGAGACCGGGAGATCCGTGGTTCAAATCCCTGCTATGACATTAAATTTTTCAGTCTGACTCCACCTTTCCAAATGTACTAATTTGTTAACAATTTTACAAATAATATTTTTCTTCCGTAATTTGTTGAATCACTTATAAAGTATGCATACAGAGTGTAAACTATCTTCTTAATTATATAGCGTGCATACATTTTTAAAATAGCAGCAAAACTAAGATAAAACAAGTAATATTTTCAAAAGTATTGTGAGCAAAGGGTGAACATTTTGTTTGTTTGTTAGTAATCGTATTTTAAACCCTCGGTCAAAATTTGAAATAAATTTGGCAAAAAGTTTGGACTTTTTTTGCAATGGGTAACCTAAAGGACACTTTGAAAACAAGATCTTCAAATGCAGTTTGCATTCGTTGCAAATCGTAACCATTCGTTCCCTTTGGAATATGAAGTGTAATATTTTGAGATCGAATTAAGGAATTATGCCTTGGTTTTTCTAGGTGATTGGTAAAATTATTAATACCTGCAAGGTAACATAAATTGTTTCAGGTGATATTCATGGCCAGTATACCGACTTGCTACGCTTGTTCGCACTGACGGATAGCAAGGAAGAAGAGCACGGGTTTCCTCCGGCGTACAACTACCTCTTCCTGGGTGACTATGTGGACCGTGGTAAACAGAGTCTGGAAACCATCTGCCTTCTACTCGCCTACAAGGTTCTGTTTCCGGAAAACTTCTTCCTGCTGCGTGGAAACCACGAAGCTGCTAGCATTAACCGTATTTACGGCTTCTATGATGAATGTAAGTTGACATTGGCGTAGCACAATCATTTGTTTTTTGTTTTATTTGGCTCTGTAATTGCTGTGGCTCTCAGCATCCTGAATTATGTGAAAGACCGCTTAATTTTGCTAAGAAGCCCTTTTGCAAGCCTTGAATATCCTTTACACGTTAGCGGGACAGCGGCTTTACTGCATTTCTGAAGGAAGTTATGCCAAACATTCATCATCCTCCTCAGGCTTGAACCCTCGAGTTTGGAATTCCAGGAGGAATGACTCAAGTTGTAACTTCTGTGGTCAGCATTCTGAGGGTTGTGAGTTCTAACACCACTGACCGCTCAGTGACCGGAAAACTTCGTGTTTTCCTCCTTGGCACTTAATTGAGTGGAAGAATGTTCATCTTCATTGACGACTTTCTTATCTCTCATTTCCTCTTCCTCACATACCTCTACTTATCCATTTAAAGATTGAAGGACCAGGCAACAATGCACGTGCCCGCCTCGGTAGCGTGGTGGTAGAGTGTCTGCCTCAGGTTCAAGAGGTCCCGAGTTCAAATCTCGGTTAGGGCGAGTTACCTGGATAAGGTTTTCCCGAGTAGCTCTAAGCTCCATGGACCCTGAGCTCATTTGAGCATCATTTCACCCATTCCATTCATCGTCCGATATGACTTAACGTTGGAGGACGTAAATTGCAAAAAAAAAAAAAAAAAAAAAAAAAAAAAAAAAAAAAAAACAATGCACGTTGCGGCTGGGCGGTTGTTTGCACTTCGTTTCTACAGTCTGATTTTTAAAAGAGGATACGTGAAGGTCACCTGTTTCTCCACGTGGGTGCTTGCAATGTTACCCAACATATCCACTTTCTTTATCCTCTCAACACTCGAAACATAAACAAGGGTTCGAGTTATCTCACCTCAACAAAAACATGCACAGTTAATCTGTATTAGCCTACTTTAAAAACAGAAATAAGTTAAAATAAGACCTGAAGCTTTCCTAGCGACGAATACGCTCACTTTCTTCTCGGGTTGCCAGCCAGGTGAAAAGACGATCAGATATCAACGTTTCGGGAGTGTACATCTCTCCCATCATCAGGATATTTATAAAATGTTATAACTACAAATGAAATACTGGATATAACACAACTATAAACAAAGACAACAATATCAAAATTCGCATTACTGAACAAAACACTGTTTTCAGTAAATTAAATGCCAGGTCAGTAGATGGCGTGAGTATAGAAAATTGTGTCAAAGAAACGTAACTACTTAACTTGATTATCAAGCTGTATTGATCTTTGCTTCTTAATTCGACGGATTTCTATTTTAAGGCCGGTTTCCAAGAGGAGCTGAACTGAAATCCAGCATCACGATTGAGCGTGCTCCTTTCAGAGGAAATTGCCAAAGCCTCCTTAATTCCCCGCTACCAGTAACTGTAGCATTTCGCCAAGATGGTCGTCTCCCGAAAGTTGGCTCTATGGTCGTTATCAAATTGTGAGAATTCTCGCCAAATACAACATCAGGACCATCCACAAGCCACCTCCGAAGATTAAACATCTGTTGAGACCAGTGAAAGCCAAACTGGACTTCCAAGTTCCGGGAGTGTACCGCATTCCCTGTGAATGTGGGACACCGTATATAGGACAAACCGGAAGGACCATCACTACTAGAATAATCGAACATGAACGGAGCATTCGTTTAGTGCAACCTGAGAAGTCTGGGCTAGCAGAGCATTGTTTTGATAACGACCATAGAGCCAATTTTCGGGAGACGATCATCTTGGTAAAATGCAACAGTTACTGGGAGCGGAGAATTAAGGAGGCTTTGGCGATTTCCTCTGAAAGGAGCACGCTTAATCGTGATGCTGGATTTCAGTTCAGCTCCTCTTGGAAACCGGTTTTAAAAATCGAAATCCGTCGATTTAAGAAGCAAAGATCAATACAGCTTGATAATCAAGTTAAGTAGTTACGTTTCTTTGACACAATTTTCTATACTCACGCCATCTCCTGACCTGGCATTTAATTTACTTAAAACAGTCTTTTGTTCAGTAATGCGGATTTTGATAGTGTTTTGTTTTTGTTTATAGTTGTGTTATATCCAGTATTTCATTTGTGGTTATAACATTTTATAAATATCCTGATGATGGGAGAGATGCACACTCCCGAAACGTTGATATCTAATCATCTTTGCACCTGGCTGGCCTCCCGCGAAGAAAGTGAGGAGAAATAATTGTTTGTACTATGTAACTAATATTCCATACCTACCGTTATTGTTGCTATGCATCGTAAGTTGACATTCCCACACAGTGCGGTAAGTATTTCTCCATAGAAACACATATACGGGATGCACGTTCTAAAATCTAACATTTATCTTCAATTATATTTATTAATATTTCAGCTAATATCTTAATTACTAAAATACAGATTGATATAAATACACATAGTGCCAAAAATAATGTGCTATACACACACGTGGTAAACATAACGGAATCTCGAGATGCATACAACTAGCGATAACTGACCTGAGGAGTATGTGATTCACCAGTGTAAGCAATCTGGCAACCTTTGTTTACGTTTTCATAGTAACGACCTTTCTTTGCGTCCCTTGCTTGATGACCTTCACGTATCTTCTTTTAAAAATCAGACTGTATACTGACGCTCGGTACGGTAGTTGGTCCGTTTCCGTCTAAGTGTGGGCTTCTCCCCCAAGAGAGTGGGGCAGATGTGTTATATCTGGAGACGTCAGCACATGCTTGCGTCCGTCATCATTAGTCTGTTTGTGTCCGCCTGTGAACACATAACACAAAAACAAAACACCAAACTTGTTATTTTAGCTGTATGTTCCAAGGATGCTATAGAAAGATTAATAATTAAAAAAGGGGAAAAATAAGAGAAGAAAATCCTCCCACTCCAAACTACTTTTTACAAGAATGATATTTTTTTACCATTTTCTCAAAAATCGCCGTAATAAATTTGATTACATTACATGTTTGAGATATGTACATATTGGGTTTTGAGGCTACACGTTGTCGTCGAGTCGTCCTAACTCGACACCTCATAATTTATGTTGCGTGGATAGATGATACTTTGGGATATCGGAGTTTTTCTTGAGGTTGCTCTACCTTTGAGACCCCTGTCTATGGATCAGGGTGTGGGAGGATCCGAGGGGGAAAGGACCCCCTCATTTGACACCCCGCAGCTGCACCGTCTTCGCCTAGAATGCTGCTGCGTGGAAGTGTGCACATCATGACGACCTGGCGCGAATATGGACAGAAATTACACGAACGGACACGGCCCGCTTGATGGGGACCACGCACAGCTAAGTTTATTACCACTTCCACCACCTAACCACTCAACTCACTGCATGATAAAACCACGTTAATATTAGTGAAAGCACGTAACTTAACTACTGCACGCACTAACATATGCATGAACACTCAGCTACCCCTGACTGTACTCAGGACTTGCTCATGGCTACATCCCGGGATCTCATCCTTTGACGCGCTCGCTAACCGGGGTGCTAATGCGGGACCCGAATAACACACGCAAATAACATACTAATTCTCCCGGCATGTTAGTACTCAACTTGTTAGTACTCCTATAAAATATTTGCTAAAATAATAAACAAAAGGTTGCAGAATATAGCTGAATGTCTTCTCTCGGAAGAACAAAGTGGATTTAGAAGAGGCAAATCCTGTGTATATAACATTTTTATTGTTAAACAACTAATTGAAAAACATAGGGAGTTTAATAAAGAAACGCATATGGCGTTTGTGACTTTGAAAAAGCCTTCGATAGGGCAAACCGATGCAAAATGTGGCAAATATTGGAAGAACGAGGATACCCACAACAATTAGTAAAAATGATACAATGCTTCTACTTCCAATCAAAAATAAATGTGAGGAACAATGGTAAAATTTCTAAAAAAATTCTTACTAATCAGGGTGTCAGACAGGGGTGTACTTTATCACCTACACTTTTTAGTATTTATATTGACGACCTAGTGTGCAAATGGAAGCAGCTAGTGAATGTAGGTTTTAAAATTTCAAATAAAAACTTTTTAAATATTTTATTGTTTGCTGACGACTTAGTTATTATACAAAATAGCGAGTGTGCCCTGCAAAAATCTATTTTTAAACTTAGTGAACTTTGTAAGCAATAAAATATGAAAATTTCTTTTATAAAATCA